>CM077439.1:22891135-23328635 GCA_039654765.1 Mylopharyngodon piceus | reverse complement strand
TCATTATAAAGCACCTTTGTTAACAAAGGAGTTTACAGCTGTTTAGTGTTCAAATGTACGATACTTGCAAATGCCTTAGCTGTTGAAGAGCGTCTGGATATACAGTCTTGGGAGAAAATCTTGATGGTTCGGTCCGATGGTGCTGAAGTTGTAATCGGTATCTTCTGTGTTGAATGAAGAAATGACGATGAACTTGCACTGTTAATTTGACTCTGTTCTGGTTGCGAGAGTTGCGCATGGTTTGCTGATAAAGCTCAGGGGCCGAGTGAGGTCTCACATGAACAGCAATCAGTAGAATTAGCAAGAACAAGAGTCAGGAGGGAACTTTGTGTTGGCTTTTAAGTTCCAAAGAGGTCATACCTTTGAGTTTTGGCTTGACCAATGAGAAAGGCACAATTCTCAAGTGGGAAGGTTCCTTTATTTGAAAGTGAACTAATTTGCATGAGGGGAGTAAGCCGGCAGTTTGTCCATTTATACTCTGATAAATATAACAAATATACAATGAGATGATGTCCACCAAAGTATGAGTCATTAAATGACAAGTATTTTGATATGAGACACCATCTAGATGGGCTACATTATCTAGGAGTTCTATCATCAGGCATGCATAACACTATACAATATACAACAGAACAATATACACACAGTAATAATACACAAAATGTACTGGGGAAATGCCATGTTCATTCATTTAAGCAAATTTGTCAGTGATTTAGTGGAAAGGATTCCATTTCTATGGGCTGAATGTCTGATTCTTGTATTGAGAACAATCAATGTCCCAAGTGTCTTTGAAGTGTATGAGTGAGGCAGTAGGGTGATAGTTCTCAGTGGGGAAGCCAGACATTACAGAGTCTGCATGGGTGAGGGGTTCTGAAGATTAACTTTTACAATTGTGTGTTTGATCGATCAAGTCATTACACTCAGTAAGCTTTCTCCATCCTCGATCCTCCCCTCCTCACAGTACAGTTTGACAATTGATATGTCCATCATGGTGGACTTGAATTGGTTTCTGGGTCAAAGAGGATGGAGAAAATGAATATGCACAATTTAGGAAATGGGAAGCACCCATTATCTCTCTTTAAAAATTAAAGTGCCTCTGGGTGGTGCCTCTGTCTCGTTGTGTTTATTTCCAAGTTAGCTTGTAAAGTTTTTATTACCATATTATATTAAACTTTCATACACAGCTTTATTCATCTACTGAGGCTAAAATATCTAACTGATTAATTGGTGATGGTGATTGTGTGAAATATTGTGGAATAATTTTTTTAATGTTTTTTCCTTAGAATGAAGAAGTGCAGTTCCTTGAGAATGAGCTGCAGAACCAGAAACTGAAGTTCTCAAAGCTGAAGAGCTTCACCAAAAGCCTGCTGATCGCTGTGAAAAACAAAGACAGAAAGAAACAGCAGGTAAGGAAACATAGTTGGGTTAAACATTTAGACAGCAATGAAAGCCATTAAAGAAACAAATCTTGATCAGTGTGTTTGTCTGTGTTGTCAGGAGCTGTTAGCCAGTCTACCTCAGAAAGTGAATGAGGACTGGGACCTGGGCCTGGAAAACCACAGCAAGTCTGGCGTAGAGAGGCCCACCATCCAGAAAGAGTCCTCTGTATCAGAGGAGGAGGGGGACACAGATCAAATGAGACTATAAATGCAGGGCAGCTTCCACCTCTTCTGTTACTCACATGTGCCACATAGTGCCTGTGGAAATAAACCAATAACTGTTGGACCCCACAAGTCATTTTCTATAGCATATCAGACTGCCTTGGCCAGGTCCAGTACTATCAAATAAATGCCACTAAGTCAACACAAGATCTGTGTCTTATTATTTTTATGATGACTGGAAGCATGAAATGTTCTAATTAGGATTATAAATAAGCAGGTTCAAACAAGCAAGAGTGCTGTTCTGGGGTGTGTTTCCCAAAGCCAAATATGGTCGCAAGTTTTGTCGTTACCATTACAGTTCAAGACCATACAGGTGCTGGTCATATAATTAGAATATCATCAAAAAGTTGATTTATTTCACTAATTCCATTCAAAAAGTGAAACTTGTATATTGTATTCATTCATTACACACAGACTGATATATTTCAAATGTTTATTTCTTTTAATTTTGATGATTATAACTGACAACTAAGGAAAATCCCAAATTCAGTATCTCAGAAAATTAGAATATTGTGAAAAGGTTCAATATTGAAGACACCTGGGGAAGGGAAGGAAAAGATGTGGTAGAAAAAAGTGTACAAGCAATAGGGATAACCGCACCCTGGAGAGGATTGTGAAACAAAACCATTCAAAAATGTGGGGGAGATTCACAAAGAGTGGACTGCAGCTGGAGTCAGTGCTTCAAGAACCACTACGCACAGACGTATGCAAGACATGGGTTTCAGCTGTCGCATTCCTTGTGTCAAGCCACTCTTGAACAACAGACAGCGTCAGAAGCGTCTCGCCTGGGCTAAAGACAAAAAGGACTGGACTGCTGCTGAGTGGTCCAAAGTTATGTTCTCTGATGAAAGTAAATTTTGCATTTCCTTTGGAAATCAGGGTCCCAGAGTCTGGAGGAAGAGAGGAGAGGCACACAATCCACGTTGCTTGAGGTCCAGTGTAAAGTTTCCACAGTCAGTGATGGTTTGGGGTGCCATGTCATCTGCTGGTGTTGGTCCACTGTGTTTTCTGAGGTCCAAGGTCAACGCAGCCGTATACCAGGAAGTTTTAGAGCACTTCATGCTTCCTGCTGCTGACCAACTTTATGGAGATGCAGATTTCATTTTCCAACAGGACTTGGCACCTGCACACAGTGCCAAAGCTACCAGTACCTGGTTTAAGGACCATGGTATCCCTGTTCTTAATTGGCCAGCAAACTCGCCTGACCTTAACCCCATAGAAAATCTATGGGGTATTGTGAAGAGGAAGATGTGATATGCCAGACCCAACAATGCAGAAGAGCTGAAGGCCACTATCAGAGCAACCTGGGCTCTTATAACACCTGAGCAGTGCCACAGACTGATCGACTCCATGCCACGCCGCATTGCTGCAGTAATTCAGGCAAAAGGAGCCCCAACTAAGTATTGAGTGCTGTACATGCTCATACTTTTCATGTTCATACTTTTCAGTTGGCCAAGATTTCTAAAAATCCTTTCTTTGTATTGGTCTTAAGTAATATTCTAATTTTCTGAGATACTGAATTTGGGATTTTCCTTAGTTGTCAGTTATAATCATCAAAATTAAAAGAAATAAACATTTGAAATATATCAGTCTGTGTGTAATGAATGAATATAATATACAAGTTTCACTTTTTGAATGGAATTAGTGAAATAAATCAACTTTTTGATGATATTCTAATTATATGACCAGCACCTGTAGTTGGCTAACGATGCTTTTGGTAAATGCACCCCTGAATGTTAGCACGCCTGCACCTTTTTGTTCATTCTCAATGAAAGCAGCTCTCTCAATAGAAACCAGAGTGTCAAAATGTGCATGTCACCAAACCTTACACAGAAAGTCAATCTGGAAATGTGTGTGTGAGTGAAAAGGAGAGACTCAACACTCGAAGTCTTCTGTAGACACTACAGGTGGTTAGAACTACCTGGCTCTAAGTGATGCAACATAAAAAGGGGAGGCCACACATGGAAGTCAATTTAACAAACAAACATTTAATCAGAAATAAATCTAAATATTAATACAAAAAAAAGAAACTAAAATAAAAAGCAATCCAGGGCTGAAAGGGAAAAGTTGAACAACACCAGCAGGCTTGCTATCTAGCTGTCTCCCCTTCTTCAATCACAGCTAACATGCCACACCTGTTCCTAGCGGTTCCTCTAGAAGCGACCAGACATGGCACAACACCACCTTGTGGAAAAAGTACAAAACACAGCTTGGGCCAGAACACCTCCCCCTTAAAAGAGAGACCCTACAAAGGGAACTCTGCAAACACGTTACTCAGTGCAAAACCAAAAATAAACACTTTACATAACACTTTACACCATAATTTATCAAAAGAAAATCCTTTATTTTTATCTTGGGCTCACATACAACTGATGACATTTACCTTTTCCTTCTTACAACCTCCACCTTAATAATAATGCCCAACGAATAAGTCCTTCGCAACCATTGTAGAAATGTAATTGGGGTGTGATCTGACCATAGAAGCCGGTCCCGTTTGAAGTTCCAGTCTTGTCTGACAACTGAATATGCTGGAGATTGTTTCTGGATGAGAGCAGAGGATTTTTCTTGAAACCCTCCCAAACAACTTTTTTCAGGCTTTCTGAGACTCACGACTCAACTAATCTCTGCAATTCTCCAGCTGTGATCCTTGGAGAGTCTTTGGCCACTCAAACTCTCCTCCTCACCGTGCATTAGGACGATATAGACACACGTCCTCTTCCAGGCAGATTTGTAACATCTTTAGTTGATTGGAACTTCTTAATTATTGCCCTGATAGTGGAAATGGGGATTTTCAATACGTTAGCCATTTTCTTACAGCCACTTTCTATTTTGTGAAGCTCAACAATCTTTTGCTGCACATTAGAACTATATTCTTTGGTTTTACCCATTGTGATGAATAATTACGGGAATTTGGCCTTTGTGTTTCCTCATGTTTATACTCCTGTGGAACAGGAAGTCATGGCTGGACAATTTCATGTTCATGATCACCTTGGTGTGCTAAAAAAAAAAAAAAAAAAAAAAAAAAAAAATGGTAAATATGATTGGGAATATACTTCAGAGATATTTTACTCAAAAAATTCTTGGGGTGCAAATAACTGTGGCAAACATGTCTTTATTTCATAATGTGATTTTCCCCCCACTTTCAATTATTTTCCTTCAATGAAAAGATAGATTTTTTGCTAATTTTATGAATTAAAGATCAATAGGATAAACAATGCAGATTTATTTTTACAGTCATCTTTGATCATATTTACCAATGGTGCCAATAATTCTGAGCACAACTGTATCCAACTTAATATAATAATCTTAATAATCTTTTGTTGAAGTAACCTTATCAAATGAGCTTCTCGAACACAACACAACACTGCCTTCTATGTACGACACTCTCACACCACTGCCATCTTCTTCTCTTCGCTGTGCGTCCGGAACTTTTTACCCTTTATCTTTACCTGTGCTGTATAGCTTGATTCTGAGTCAGAGGACATATGACCGAGAGGATAGCCAAGGAAAAAAATGATTACATGCTCAACATATGCACCATTGATAATGACCAATGGTCTGAAATGTCTTCTGCAGCTTCCAGTCAGTCTCCAAGCAGCCCAGTCATTAGTACAATGGAAGGGGAAACCTCCAATGCATGATGACACTGCTAAAAGGCCTCGGTTGGGCAGAACTAAGTCAAAGCCATCCGACACTAATGCTGAGAAGGCAAAACTAACAATGTTAAAGCAGGTACATTCTACACTGTCTGCAACAAGTAATGACTGTCTGGAGGTGTTTGCAAGTAGCAAACATGCTGAGAAATGTTAAAGATAAAGCACTGCATCTCAGACTCAGGAGGAATATGAAGAATATGTTATACGATGTTCAAGAGGCAGGGTAGGCAAGTCAGTACCAACCACCATTTGTGGGGCCACTTCATCTCAGACAAGGCCTTACACACCCGTGCCAGTGCAATGTCAGGTATACCAGGCCCAGCAGAGCCCTCAAAGTCAACTGGACCACCAGGCCCAGTCACAAAGTCAGCCTCCACCACTCTCTTTTGTAAGGATGATTAATTCGCAGCATGATTAATTTAACACAAAAAATGTAATCTACCTCTGTAATGTGATTGTAAGGGTCGACTAATTGCACGTTTATTGATAAACCATATAAATCATAATAAAGAGCTTTTAATGCCTACAAAGCCTAATCAGCGCTCAAGCGCACACAAAGCTTGCCACAGCGCACTGGCAGAAGTAATGATTATGAATGCGTCGGGGAAAACATTTTAATAATTGATTGATAAAGAGTGTTTACTGTATTTTCGGCTGCAGTGATGAAGCTGACAATGCTGACTCATCTCCACAGTAGTGGATGCACCTATATGCACGTTTCATACAGATTACAAAACCGGTGAATATTTGTTTTCCAGTTGAATTGGTTCATTTAAAAGTAGACATTTCGCTTTCTATAGATATATTTTTCATGTCTTTGAGGCAAGTTTATATGGAGTTTCAGTTCTTTTTTTTTCTACTTTTTTTGGCGCGCTCAAGTTCACAGAGAGAGAAGGCAGAAAGCACACCCTGTTTGCTTTCATTATTTTACAAAAGCACGTTTTGTTGTTATTGTGAGTGCAGACAAATAAAAGTAGACTCTTCACAGATTCAAAAGATGTATTACTCTTATCTGTATGACCAAAAGTGACGGAGTATTTTAAAGTGCCCCTATTATGCCTTTTTTAAGGTTCCTAATATTGTTTTGGGAGTCTCCTACAACAGGTTTAAATGCATGCAAGGTCAAAAAACACTTTTGTTTTCTCATAATATACATTTAATTTCACCTGAGTTTTCAATCTTTTGTAAACGACTCGTTTGAAGCAGTTCAGAGAATCAGTCTCTCTAAACCCCTCCTTTCCGTGAGCCTACACTGCTCTGATTGGTCAGATGGCCCAATCCTTTGTGATTGGTCTACTGCGCGCACCGCTCACCCATTGCTATCCACCTGTTTCCGGGGGGCGCTACTGTAAAAAAGAATGTGGGTACAACTTCCGGTGAGGCGGCGGAAGTAGCATACCAATGGTATTTTGTGTGTTAATTAGCGAAGAGGCTAAGTGTTTTTCGGATCATTGTTTACTTTGTAAAGTTGCACACCTTTATGAGAAATGTCGTTACGGAGCAGGGACATTTCAGTTTAGTACATTTATTAGTTAATCAATAATATCACAATACAATAAACAATTTGCATGCCCTTAATTGTTCTTTACTGCCTTTCCACAAAAGTGCTGCTGCATGACTACAAGAGTGTCCTGGCCCTGCAATACATGAACAACCCGCTGTTTGTACTTCACCTGTCACTGATGCTAGCACCCAAGCCTTACGATGTGAAACGTGTCGTGCGTGCCAGAGCCAGTCGCGTTTCCACTGTCATATATGCGATGCTAAAGGCTACTTATGCTAACCATTGCGATAATAAATACACACGTTTATGGAAAATACCAGAGACTGCTTGAGGAACGTAGACAACTCATATATGATTATAATCTTGTATTTATTTGGTTTAATGTTTTATCTGTCTCTTCCTTGTGCCTTTGTTGATACCGGACTAATGCATACGCATATCTTTTCCCACACTCCGGTTAACTCATATAACTCATAACTCATGTTTCTTCTCATGAGCTCCCTCTGTTGCTCTGGCTGAAAGGATAACAGTAGAGATGGAGAGATCGCTCAAACGTCCTCGGATTGCAATCATCGCATAATTTAAAGAGGAAAATTAATAGAAATGCTCAGAAAAGTGACGTAAACATATGATATTTTATCAATATATTTCTAAATGTGTAAGCCTTTGGACTTAAAAGCCTTAATGGAGTTGTTTTGTGCATTCTTGTGATCGTAAATAACTGGAAGCAGGTGCAACTGAATAGGTATGTGCTCTCTTTTTATGTCATTATAAATATCAGTTAGATTCAGCATGATTGATGTGCACTCCTGAAATAAATTAATAAATTACTGGTACTGTAACATTTTTTACTGTAAAACATTGTTCAAATATTTATGTCTTAAGTCTTTAAGTAAAGGCCAAACGTTCGCAAGTTTGTATCGCTAAATCTTGAATGACTGTCAACTGTTGAATGAACAGAGTGTCACGTCCAGCATGTTTACTTCGAACCGGAAGACGCTCCCACTTTTGACGCAAGGCCTCATGGGGCGTAGGAAACTTGTGGATAACTGAATGACAGCTATCAATTCGCAATATATTTTGTATACAATGTATGGACAGAAAAGATAGCATCAATTTTACCGTATCAATTTGAGCCCGAGTCCAACGATGAAACGTCTGAAGTAGTCGATCAACCAGAAACTGATTCAGGGGTCGTTGATGGGTCCTAAATTGTTTACTTTATATATAAATGACCTTTGTAAAGTGTCTGATTTGCTAAAGTGTGTTTTATATGCGGACGACACAACTTTATACTGTTCTGGTGAGAATTTGCACCAGCTTCTCACAAATGTATCGAGAGAACCATTTCAAATTAAACTGTGGTTTGATGCAAACAAACTATCTTTAAATATTACTAAAACCAAATATATTATATTTGGTAATCAACATATACATAATATTACAAACTTAAAGATTGATGATGTGGTTTTGGAAAGAGTAATGGAAATAAAATTTCTAGGAGTAATAATTGATCACAAATTATCCTGGAAACCACACATAACACATGTATTGTCAAAAATGTCAAGAACTATTGCTATATTACATAAAATCAAATTTACATTGTATATTTTGTATTGTTCTCTCTTAGTACCATATATGACCTATTGCATTGAAATTTGGGGGCATAGCTATAAGTCAAATACAAAATCTATATTTACTTTGCAAAAAAAAGCAATTAGGATTGTTAATTATTCCTCATTTAATGAATCAACTAAACTAATATTTCTTAAATTTAAAGCACTAAAATTTTACGACTTAGTCTTAACACAGCTTTGTTCATGTACAAAGTTAAAAAACAAATTATGCCAGCAAATATATTGTGTTTGTTTGAAATTAAGGAAGGTATATATGATTTAAGAGGAAAGGATATGTTTAAAAAACCAGTGGTCAGAACTAATGTAAAAAAGAATTGTATTTCTGTTCAAGGGGTCGATTTGTGGAACGGTCTAAATGACGAACTTAAGAGAAGTAACACTATTTTTCAGTTTAAAAAAAAATGTTCAAATCTAAAATATATATGAATTATAAGATGGAAGCTTAAGTTGTGTATTGTAATGTGTAAAAAATTTTTGTAAATTGTAATGATGGAATTGTACATCTAATATCAGTTGGAGGGTATGTGATGCTGTAATAAGGGTAGGTGTAATAAGCCACGGCTTCAGCCTACACCTTTTCGGTTGATTCTGTTTATATTTTTATGTAAGTAAATCATACATTCATATGTTATGCAACCGAAATAAACATTTTTCATTCATTCGCAATCACAACTGGAGTACGATTCTATATTGTAAGTGACACCTTAGTTTGCATTATTTATAAGACGTGATAGCAGCGTCACTGTTATACTTTATGTAGGTGCACCTGTAGGAACTGTATCAGAATGCCAAGCGAAGCTGAAAACCTCTAACATAAGATAAACATTTAGGCCAGATGTGTACAGACTTTTTCGTCATAACTATTAACACAGAAAAATGGCTATATCATTGTTTGACATTACAAGGGGTGTTTACTGTTTACAGAGAGAATACTTAAACTAGTTAGCGTGGACTAGCATCTTAACATCCTATTACAATACAGATAGAGCTCCACTCTATTGTAATAATAAAAACGCAGAGGAAAAAAAACAGTTTGTTTTGTATGTTGTAAACTCCCACTTTAGCCAAGCACAAACGTGAATAGCTGATAATGCATTACACTTTGTAAAAAAAAAAAGTCGTGCTCCATACTTGATCATTACTCTAAGTAATAAGACAGACAAGCTGCATTAATCTACACATTTTTAGACAATATTGGACCCACATCTGAATAGCAGAACTACAGAAATGTGAGTTAGCCGGTTAGCAGGAGACATACAGACCAGGGTGTACGTTACACAACATAACATACTAAACTACGAATTTTGAACGATCGCTAGAAAATATAATCACCAATTATTAATCATACTTACAGGTTGAGATTCAGAGGAGCAAGCTGGTCCAAAGAAACTGGGCATTGATCCATATTTTAAGACCAAGCGTTTTGTGAATCCTGCGTTAAACTCCCCGTGGTTTGAGATGCAGTCGTCAGTAAAATGACAGGAACACAACAAAAGATTGTACTGCTGTGGTATTGTTGAAAAAATGAATTTTCCGTGGCGTCTGCGCACGCAATAAGTGGGTGGGCAATATGCTAATGTTTCGTTGTGACGTCACAACGTAACGGCTTGGGATTCGTTTTACAAACGACTCGTTTAATTGACTCTGAGTCGACTCTTACTTTTGAGAGACAATAACTTTATATACGGTGCGCTTTCAGATTGAAAACTTTGCAGGATGTTTTCATTCACTTAGAGCTATGTTACATACTACATGAAAGGTAATTTTCAAAATCCATAATAGGGGCACTTTAAGTGCAAGTGATCGCACCGGCGCCTCCATGTTCACTGTCACACAGTAAGTGCGCTACTATTCAGCTTTCACACTCCGCACAAACACTTGAATAGCCCACATTTTTCTAGGTTCAGCAAGCGGCCATGTAAAGTTGCTACTACTTACATGTTTCAGATGATAAGCCATATTTGCCATAGAAGCCATAGAGCGTTTGGATGTCCTGCCCGATGTACTGTAATTACTGCATAGACCAGCTGTTAAGTATTCACAAATAATTTTCTGGTCTATGCATTGTTGAATCTAGGGCTGCCCCCTAATAGTCGACTAACCGTTAGTCGACGAAAAGAAGCTTAGTCGGCCAAAATGTTATTAGTCGATTAGTGGCAGGGGAAAAAAATACACAGGAAGTGGTGAAGTCACGCAGTCTGCTGTAACGGACAGATAATTAATGTTTTCTTTGCAAGTATGTGTGTCAGCATTAGTATTTTTGTTTATGTATGCACATTTGCAGCTATGTTTGCATGCATGTGCAAAACCTGTGTGTGGAGTCTCAGAGTTGACTTGAACTTGAGCACTTTATGTTCTTTCCAGTGCAGTTACATTCTTTGCATTAAGGCTACTTGGTGTGTGATTCCTAGTCATTTTTATTGGGGGGGACACCATCCAACTTTGTGAGAATTTGTAATTGTAACGACAGACAAATCAGACACAATTATTTGTCATATTTAACAAATAATCTTTAAAACTCACTCTGAGGCCTGCGGGACCCTCCCCCATGGACCAGCCTGTGCAAGGGCCTCAGTTACCATGGACACTATCAGATAAGACTTAGTTTATTGCCCCGAAGTATGTGGCCACGTGGAAAAGCAGAGGCAAAAAGACCCATAGCCCTCAAAACAGACTTTCCTGCATTAATTTATAGATGAACTGATCTATAAATGAACATGCATCACAGGACATTGTGTTTATGATTATGACTGTTTTGTGTAGTGTCTTTTGGATGGTATTTTTCTTTTATGCATATTTTATGATAAGAACCAATGGTTAACGTATCCTCACCTACACCAAGTTTGGAGTCTATGAGTTTGTATTTTGAAGATTTAAATGATCGTGTATATGATATATTGATACTTGTGCAACATAGCAATCTTACAATAATCTTTAATAGTTTCTTCAAAACAACTCAGCCAGTTTCATATCCAGATGCCCTGCTAGAAACACAAAGGCTCGTAAAAGCCCCCATAGAGGAGTTTTGCCGCTTGGAAATCCTACCCATCTCATTGGTCAGGTCAACCCTCAGGGGTGTGACTTCTCCCGGACCTTAATAGCCAGCGCACAATGCTCCTCCCTCTCTCTCTTGCCTACTCTGACGACACTGCAGCTGCGGGGTGCTGCCTGTGGGCCTGCAAGGCCTGTAGGCCTAAACCTGCCCCCACCATGTGCTTAACACGGAGGGAAAGAACTCTTTCCTACTACAAGAGTCAAATTAACTGTTGTTTCATATTTCTTCATCCAACACAGAAGATATTGATTACAACTTCGGACAGAACCATCAAGGATTTCTCCTCAGCCTGCAGATCTGATGCTCCTCAACAGCTAAAGGCATTTTGCAAGTATCGTACATTTGAACACTAAACAGCGATTTAGTATTAATTTGTGAACCCCCTTTGTTAGCAAAGGTGCTTTATTACTGAGAAAACTGATGGTCCTTCCAGCTCATCGCTCCATTCCCCTGTTATGATACGGTTCCAAATCATTTCCACTCTCTCATTTCCTATGTGTGAATTTTATGTGTTTGTTAGTTTAGTTATGTGTTCGTGATTTAGTTAATAAAACTTGTGCACGATACATATTTGGTTCTGACTCCCTGTCTGCAATAGATTGTCTCTTAAATGATCTAGATCTTATTACCAGCTCTAAGTACTATAAATGCTAAGAAAGAATTATTTTTCTGTGGCCATGAAAAATACCATTCTCTTAGAATTAATGGTAACACTTTCTATGAAGACCATGCTTATAATGATTTATAGGCCCATTTATACTTATTTATAAGCAAGTATTACTATTCTATAAATTAGAGGTCATGAATTTTAATTTTGATTTGATAAAATCTATATCTCCTCAGCCATATGCATGGTATTGCTTATAGCTGTTGGGAATTAAACTTTAAAAATATTGTTGCAGTGTTTTGCAAGTATGTAACATTAAAAAAGATACATTTTTTCAACTGTTTGTAATGATTTGTGTGTTTTTATTTTATTATTGGAATTATTGTTCATTAGTTACGTTTACAAGTAAACAACTTAAAATGTATAATGAGCACATCTTCTTAACATTTGATTTAGGAAAATTGCATCCTATATTTTCACTTTACTTAAAGCCATCAATGATGCATTTATAGAGATTAGTAACTATTATTACTCACAATAAGTATTTATAAGAACACAACACGGGTATTAATAACAATATATTCACTAATTTGACAGAAATAAATGTGAATAAAAAGTCATTGTAACTATAATATAATAACATTATAGCAATGCAGGTTGCATCTTTATCAATACATTCATGGAACCATACAACTGACTAATTAATACTTATAAATCAGTGTATAATGGATTATGAGCATGAGCATTGAAAAAGCAAATGCATGACTTATTATATAAATAATATAAAATAACTATAACTGTTCTTATAATGCGGTATAGGTCTTAATAAGTCTTTATAAATGTTTATAAAAATAGTAATACTTGCTTATAAATAAGTATAAATGGAGCTATAATTCATTATAAGCATGGTCTTCATAGAAAGTGTTACCGAATTAATTAATTAATTAATTAATTAAATCAATACTGAGTGTTCACAGGATGAACTGATTAATTGTAATGTTAACATAGCTACATCATGTTAATCTGAGTAACTGTTTCAAATATTCATAATTAATCATAATGAATAATCATAATTGTTACATGTGCACTCTGTTTTGGACTTGTTTTGGACTTGATTAGGGTGATCAGTAACCATGGTGATAAACTAGTGGCGGGAAATGGAACAACACATCACATTCAGCTGTGTCCTATCACCCCATTGTGTTCCGGTGTATATAAGCCCTGTGTTTCCTGTCTAGTATGGTCCGGTATCGTTCGTGTATACTTTGGTGTATGTTCCTGATCTCTCCTGTTGGATTTCCTAGTAAAAGTCCTGTTTTGACTATATCTCCTCGTCGTGTGCTTTATACACCAGATATTGTAACAATAATGAGTTATGAATAATTATTAATATTTCCCCTTTGAGCTGATTTGCAACATAATCTACCTCTAATGTGGTTGTAAAGGTTGAAGGGTTGTTTGCACTTGTGCCTTAAGAAGACATTTATTTATGAAATGGAATTGTTTTGTTTTGTTTTTGTTTTAATTCAGGAAATAAAGTAATTTGTTTAACTTCTGTTGTTATCTGTGCAGTTAAATTAATGTTCTGAAGACTATTTGATGAGTGATTTCAAAGTCAAGTCAAGACACCTTTATTTATATAGCATTTTATACAATATAGATTGTTTCAAAGCCGCTTTACAGTGATAACAGGAAAATTATGCATTCCAGCTGTTGTTCAATATTAAGTGTCCCCAACTAAGCAAGCCAGGGGCAACAGTGGCTAGGAACACAATCTCCATCAGATGACAGAATGGGGAAAGAAAAAAAAAAAAAAAAAAAAAAAAAAACCTTTAGGAGAAACCAGACTCAGTCGGGGGGGCCAGTTCTCTTCTGGCCAACGACCAAAAACATGTGATTTTGATTCATGCTGCATCACAAGTCAGAATTCAGATCAGGATCAGTAGCATTCAAATATTCATCCAGTTCCTTTTAATTGAAGATCGGATTCATCACGCTGTTATGGAGACAAAGCTGGCCGTAGGGTCTGTGACCGGCCTACAAAAAATTACTTATAAATCTCTCATTATGCTACATTATCACCAAATATTGGATTCAATCTTTTTGTCAACTTGTTTTCTTTCAATTGGGACAGGTTTTATTTTTATTTTTGGAATTGATTGATCGTAGACCTTATTTATCTGAGCTCATGTACCTCAGTTTTTGAGTGAAAATTTTTTTTTTTTTTGTAGATAATTGTCAATTTTACAAAAAAAAAAAAAAAAATGAAAAAAATTTGCACTGTTTATCACACTAGTTTGCTTTAATGTTTAACCAGTAAATTTGTTTTGAAAAGGTTTTATTTCGGTCTTTATTTATTACAAAATGGCACAAAGTCTCACTTGTGATGTTCCTGGTCAAAAATGACCGGCCTACAAAAAATAGCTTGTAAATCTCGTTCTACTATTTTATCACCAAATATTGGATTCAATCTTTTTGTCAACTTGTTTTCTTTAAAGTAGGTTTTGTATTTATTTTTTAAACTGATTGATCGTAGGCCTCATTGATCTGAGCTTATATTGGTCAAAAATGACTGCCTGTTGAAAATGAATGGGGGAGTTGAAAATCAGAGAAACAATTAGTGTTCAGGAGTGTGTTCATCATGTTCATGTTCACATATATACATGTGGGCTTTCAAAAATAAAGGCCTCGGACCTGTGCATGAGTGGATACATGCATGCTCGTGCATCCACGCATATACACACACGTTCATGTACATTAACTATTTTGAGTATTACAGGCTCTCTTTTGCACAGAGATTAACTTTATCCTCAAATCAGTGAGGCTCAGATCAGTGAGGTCTATGATCAATCAGTTTCAAAAATAAATACAAAACCTGTCCTAATTGAAAGAAAACAAGTTGACAAAAAGATTGAATCTAATATTTGGTGATAAAATAGCATAAAAAGTGATTTATAAGAATTTCGGTACAGGACTGCAGGTGCTCATAATCTTAGTCTTTCCTGCAGGTTTCGTGCTCACACCCAAAGCGCACACATATAAAGCTACCTCTCAAACAGCTTGTGAGTCAAGTCGTCACCTCTATTTATATAGTGCTTTATACAATAAATATTCAAAGCAGAAAAAAAAAAAAAAAAAAAAAAAAAAAAAAAAAAAAAAAAAAAATAAAATCAGCTTCACACACACATAAACAAATAATGATTCACTGATACGGAGTTCAATTCTGCTGTAAAACAGCTCTAAAAAGAAAATAGTGTTTGTTCAGCTGAGGTCAGTTCAGTTTTGATTCAGTTCTGTTCAAAAACTGAAATATGAAATGAGTTCCATTCAGCGTTCTATAAAGTGTTGTCTATGAGTTCTATAAAGCAGCTCTGTAGAAAACAGAACTCAGTTCAGTTCTCATCCAGTAGTGTCAGTACAGTCAAATCAATAATATTGCTGAATATTGTGTATCCCCAACTAAGCAAGCCAGAGGCGACAGTGGCAAGGAACCCAGAATCCATTGGTGACAGAAATGGAGAGAGAAAAAAAAAAAAAACTAATCTTGAGAGAAACCAGGCTCAGTCCTCCAGTCCTCCTCTGGCCAAATGAACAAAAATGGTGCAGTTATGATTCAAGGCTGCATCACAATTCAAATTGTATCATTCAGATTATTTCATCCAGTTCCTTATGCTTGAAGATTGGAAGTCCCAAGTGAAAAAAAAAAGTACACTTCCATAATGTACTTAAAGTGCTCCATTTTCATGCACTAATTTTGTACTTAAGTAGTACTAAAGAAGAGCTTTTAGTATATTAAGATAATCTTAAGAACATCTAAGTGTACTCAACTGTGCTATTTTGAGACACCATGAATATGAACTAAAATGTGCTTTTAACATACTATCTCTCTATTTAAAAAAATGTATTTAGTTACCACTTGTAGTATAGGTTCACTATGGGTTCAAGTGTACTACAAATGGTAACTAAATACATTTTAGATTTATTACTTTAAATACTAAAGAATTATAGAGCATTTTAAGTACATTATGGAAGTGTACTTTTTTTCACCTGGGGTACCAGACTGAGTTTTTTTTTTTTTTTGCAGCTTATTGCGCTTAAACGGTCAAAATCTTGGCATCAAAATCTCGGCAACATCTTGGCAAGTATTCATGAAAACACAGTTGGTTAAGTCTTAAGTAAATGTAAACAGCTGAGAAACAGCATGAACAGAAGCCTAATATACTGCTGCTGCCTGTAGCATTAATGTTAATCAAAGAACAGAGAGAGAGAGAGAGAGAGAGAGAGAGAGAGAGAGAGAGAGAGAGAGAGAGAGAGAGAGAGAGAGAGAGAGAGAGAGAGAGAGAGAGAGAGAGAGAGAGAGAGAGAGAGAGATCACTCACTGCTCTTGACTAAATAACTTTTGTAACTATAATTGTAAGGATTAATCCATATTTAATTTTTACAATGAAGACTATCCAGTTTTATTTTACATTTACTTTATTCAGTTTCTGTAGCCTAGTATTTGTATCTTAATTCTATTAAACAAATTGTTTATTTGTTCTTATTTCAAATTATTTCAAACTTTGAATTTACAAAAATAGACAAATAGACAATTCAAAATTTGAATTTTGTTTTTCTTAGCTTTCAAACAGCTTATTTGTTCTGTTTGTAAGCAAGCTATTGCAACAAAATTACCTCATTGTAAAAACAAATACAGAGAGTGAGCAACATTGAGGTGAGACAATTGTAATGGTAACTTATCAGTGTTTATATTGAATAAAAGCCTAAATTAAAATCTGTTCATCATACACTGAACAAAATTATAAACGCAACACTTGTTTTTGCCCCCATTTTTTATGAGTTGAACTCAAAGATCTAAGACTTTTTCTATGTACACAAAAGGCCTATTTCTTTCAAATATTATTCACAAATCTGTCTAAATCTGTGTTAGTGAGCACTTCTCCTTTGCCGAGATAATCCATCCACCTTACAGGTGTGGCATATCAAGATGCTGATTAGACAGCATGATTATTGCACAGGTGTGCCTTAGGCTGGCCTCAATAAAAGGCCACTCTAAAATGTGCAGTTTTACTGTATTAGGGGGGTCCAGGGGGGTCCGAAAACCAGTCAGTATCTGGTGTGACCACCATTTGCCTCACGCAGTGCAACACATCTCCTTCGCATAGAGTTGATCAGGTTGTTGATTGTGGCCTGTGGAATGTTGGTCCACTCCTCTTCAATGGCTGTGCGAAGTTGCTGGATATTGGCAGGAACTGGAACACTTTGTCGTATACGCCGATCCAGAGCATCCCAAACATGCTCAATGGGTGACACGTCCGGTGAGTATGCTGGCCATGCAAGAACTGGGATGTTTTTTGAGCTTCCAGGAATTGTGTACAGATCCCTGCAACATGGGGCCGTGCATTATCATGCTGCAACATGAGGTGATGGTCGTGGATGAATGGCACAACAATGGGCCTCAGGATCTCGTCACGGTATCTCTGTGCATTCAAAATGCCATCAATAAAATGCACCTGTGTTCGTTGTTCATAACATACGCCTGCCCATACCATAACCCCACTGCCACCATGGGCCACTCGATCCACAACGTTGACATCAGCAAACCGCTCACCCACACGACACCATACACGCTGTCTGCCATCTCCCCTGTACAGTGAAAACTGGGATTCATCCGTGAAGAGAACAAAGTGCCAGACGCCATCGAATGTGAGCATTTGCCCACTCAAGTCGGTTACAACGACAAACTGCAGTCAGGTCGAGACCCCGATGAGGACGACGAGCATGCAGATGAGCTTCCCTGAGACAGTTTGACAGTTTGTGCAGAAATTCTTTGGTTATGCAAACCGATTGCTGCAGCAGCTGTCCGGGTGGCTGGTCTCAGACGATCTTGGAGGTGAAGATGCTGGATGTGGAGGTACTGGGCTGGTGTGGTTACACGTGGTCTGCGATTGTGAGGCCAGTTGGATGTACTGCCAAATTCTCTGAAATGCCTTTGGAGACGGCTTATTGTAGAGAAATGAACATTCAATTCACGGGCATAAGGTCTGGTGGACTGCAGTCAGCGTGCCAATTGCATGCTCCCTCAAAACTTGCGACATTTGTGGCATTATGCTGTGTGATAAAACTGCACATTTTAGAGTGGCCTTTTACTGTGGCCAGCCTAAGGCACACAATAATCATGCTGTCTAATCAGCATCTTGATATGCCAGACCTGTGAGGTGGATGGATTATCTCGGCAAAGGATAAGTGCTCACTAACACAGATTTAGACAGATTTGTGAACAATATTTGAGAGAAATAGGCCTTTTGTGTACATAGAAAAAGTCTTAGATCTTTGAGTTCAGCTCATGAAAATTGGGGGCAAAAACAAAAGTGTTGCGTTTATAATTTTGTTCAGTGTATAAAGCGATCCTGTCTCTTCAGAAGACCTGGATTAAACTGCTCAATTCATACAGATTACTGTTACGATGTGTCATGTACTTTTTGAAGCTTGAAAATATTGATTGCCTAGAATTTCATTGGATGGACAAAAATTATAAGATAATATTAAAAATATTGGTAACACTTTAGTATAGGGAACACATATAAACTATTAACTATGACTTTTCCCTCAATAAACTCCTAATTTACTGCTTATTAATAGTTAGTAAGGTAGTTGTTAAGTTTAGGTATTGGGTAGGATTAAGAATGTAGAATAAGGTCATGCAGAATAAGGCATTAATATGTGCTTAATAAGTACTAATAAACAGCCAATATTCTAGTAATATACATGCTAAAAAACAACTAGTTAAAAGACCCTAAAATAAAGTGTTACCAAAATATCTATATGGGAGTATAAATGGCAGTTTTTCCCTGTGGTACTGAAAATGGTAAAGAGTATCAATATTTTTCAAGGTATTGTATCGAAGTTAGAAATTCCAGTATCATGACAACACTACACTACACTACACGACAAAAACAAAACTCACCAGAGAACACAATAACAGGACAATGACAGACAAAAGGTTTTGGGTTGGAGCTAAACTCTGCAAGGCAGTGGCCCCACAGTGCCAGATTTAGACAGAAGGACTGCTGGCAAGACAAGGGAAGCAGGTAGACCAGAGCAGGAACTATGGAAATGCAGATTGGACTCTGTCAAGACAGACATGGCAGAACAGGTCAATGCAGACTGAGGGCAGACTGAGCCAGGCTGGTAGATGCAGGCAGGGACCAGGATGAAGAAGGAGAACCTCACAAAGATGAATGCCCCAAGGGAAGCACAGCCAGTGTAGTGGGTGCAGGGTAGACCATCTTTCAGAGCCGTAGCCTCAAGCAACCCCAGGGCTGGATCAGGGAAGAGTAGGTTGACTGCTGTCACCGGAGACTCTCATGGGTCAACAGCTGCCACAGTGAAAGAAGGTAGGTCAATGCTTGCTGTAAGGACAGAAGTATTAGCCAGGGCTTCTGAAGGGAAGCGCTTAGTGAAAAGGAAATGGCCGCACAGGCCATAATAAAGGGCTCAGAGCATTGGGACAGCTTCCGGGGCCATGACAGGGAGAGTGGGCGGCTCCATGACAAGAAGCACAGGACCCTTAAAGACCACTGAAAGTGAGACCACCAGGACCATGCACTCGGGATCATTAGAGTCGGGTCATCAGAGTCACTTCCAACCATTGCAACTGTAGGGTTTTATGGCAGTTTTATGGTAGGGCCCCTCTCTGACTACAACAGTGGAAGAAGGTTTGTTACATTTCGATTGGATCTTGGTGTACTAGCACAAACAAATGTCAAACACCATCAGATTAGAATGCTAAGACAACTGACAGAAACTTCAAACGTGGAAAGGACAGGATTTCTCATTGGTCCACAGGCAGTTTCTGCCCTGCACCCAACTTGAGACTAATCCCTACGGTTTAAGCCAACTACCATAAAACTTCTTTTTGGACTTTTTGGATGCAAGAGCAGTGGATGAAACAAAGGGAGGCCACAATGATCCACCCAATCCATTCATAACCATATTTGGAAACCTTAAAACTGATGTAAACTACATGTATCCATTTCATTCTTATTCAGAGAAATAAGTATTCTCAGTGACAGCTATTTGTAGTGGGAAAAGACTGAATGCATGAATGCATGACAGTTCAATCTTTTTCCATCTTTTTTGGATTCTATTTGTTTAGAATATTGCCAAAGGTATTCTGGTAGTGGTTTGGAAAGTGAGAAATGCATTGGTAAAACTTTAAAGACACTGTATTAACTGTGTGATTTAGATTATATTGTTTTTAAAAACAATTTTAAAAACTAGAAATTACATATGGATGTGTATTCCAGTTTTGAGGTATAGCTAAAGAGAATCGACATAGGAGGTCCTGTTTTATGTGCACTGATTTACAGGCCTCCAAAATTTAACAAGGACTTTATTCAACAATTCTCTGAGTTCCTCTCTAATATTGTGTCTCGTTGTGATAGAAAGCTGATTCTAGGAGACTTTAATATTCACCTTTGCTGTCCATCTAAACCTTTGGTGAAAGAGTTTTTATGCCTCATTGAATCTTTAAATCTGTCACAATTAGGTTTTAGCCCTACTCATAATTTTGGGCACACATTGGATTTTGTGTTGTCACATATTTTTTGCATAACAAATTTGAGAGTGATTGATGTTGCTATTTCAGACCATTTGCCAATTGTGTTTGAATTTGCCTGTGTTTCTCCTACCTCCACTTGCTCTCAGTCCGAGTTACTCTGCAAGTTTATTTTCAGAGTGTTATCAAGCTAACTTCGTTGGATGCTGTCTTCTTTGACAAATTAAACACTGAAGAGATGGTAGAGGTTTTTACTAAATCCTGCTCCGTTTCTATAGACTCTTTTGCTCCCCTCAAGCCCAGGAAAGCTAAGGGAAAGGGCACCACTCAGCCTTGGTTAAATAATAATATCTGCTGTCTTAGACAAGAGTTCTGTAAGGCTAAGGGAAAGTGGAAAAGAGGCAAACTCCAAGTCTCGTATGAATGTTTAACTGCATGCCTATCCAGTTACCAAAGTTCAGTGAAAGAGGCTAAGTCTAAATTCCTCTCCAAACTCATAACTTGAAATTCTAACTGGCCAAGAATGCTGTTTAAGACAATTGATTCAGTGCTAAATCCCTAATCAGCCCCTTCTCTGGAAACCTGTGAGAACCTTTAAAATGTTTTGATAATAAAGTCTTGGAGATCAAGGCTTCCATTAAGCCATCAACATATGATCCATCTTTGATTTGTTCACCAACAGATTCACTAGCTTGTTTTCATCCAGTTACCTCTGCTCATCTAGGTGATATTGTTTCCGAGGCTAAATGCTCCAGCTGTGAGTCTGATGTCATCCCAACTCATCTTTTCAAGGAAGTGTTTGAAACCTTGAGCCCAGCTGTAACAGCTATCAGAGGTGGGTAGAGTATCCAAAAACTGTACTCAAGTAAAAGTACTTATAGAAATATTTACTCAAAGTAAAAGTGAAAGTAATAATCTTAATAGTTACTTGAGTAAGAGTAAAAAAAGTATCCAATGAAAAAACTACTCAAGTAACTAGTTACTATTTACTATTATATATATATTATATATATGTATATATTATATAATATATATATATATATATATATATATATATATATATATACATATACACACACACACACACAAACGCAACAATACAATAGCATGTTATTTAGATAGATATTTAAATTATTATTATCATAATTAGATTCTTTGCAACAAACACAGAAGAGACAAGCATTATTTCTGGTATCTGTAGCCCGAATATCATTGCATGTCCTTTTCTTTGTATAATAATAACGTATACAGAGCTACATTTGAAAGAAGAGAGAGAGAAAGCTCACGCTCATAACCGCTGAACATCTGAACACAAACAATGATCAAATGCACATTGACGGATCTTCTTCCATCTGTTCTCCAAAATGTAATCAAATGTATATTTCTGCAGGCGCGTGTAAACTGGTTAACTGTGTCTAACGCAAAGGCGTTAATTTTTAAGACGAACAGGTCGCCGGCGCCGCCACTGCGCAATAGGTAGGCTACCCACAAATCCGCGGGTGTTCATTTCATACTTTCTGGTAGCTTATTTAATGTATAAATTAAGATATATGTCCAAAAAAACGGTAAAGAAATGCTACATACTTTGTAGTGGTGTTATCGTGGCGTAATAATCTGTTTGGTTGTAAAATGTCGGCTATTGGCTGTATAGCTATTGAAATGAAATGAAATCGATACCTGTGGAATTGTTCACAGACAGCATACGCAGTTCAAGTAATAAAGATCTTCATCGCTGGCAAACAATAGGACGCATTTGCAGATTTACTTTTGTAGGTCCACTGCCAGTTCATCCAACGATAAGTGAGAAACCGCTTCAGACGATTCAGTGGAGCAGGGAACTTAAATTATTCAAACTGATTCGCGAATCAATTTAGACAGTTTTGCCAACTTGTTTGATCAAGTCTTTCAACAGAATCGACTCAAAAGAGTGATTCATTTGTGAATGGGGCATCGTTCATGAAAAAAGAAAAAAAGAGACAGCGCGCTTGGAATAAACTACGCATTTCTTAACATGTATTGCATTAAAATAAAGTAACGAGAGGAACGTCGCCCATCGAAGCGAAGTAAAAGTACAGCTTTTTCATTAGAAATGCACTCAAGTTAAAGTACCCACATTAAATCTACTCTTAAAAGTACACATTTTCAAAAAAAAAAAATAAAAAAAAATAAAAAAAAATACTCAAGTAAATGTAACGAAGTAAATGTACTTCGAAGAAACCCCATCTTGACGCATCTATCCTCAGCAATTTTAGACCTATCTCCAAATTGCCTTTTATTTCAAAGCTCTTAGAGAGAGTTGTGTATTGTCAGTTGATTTCCTATATCAGTATAGTCCAATATCCTAGATACATTTCAGTCGGGTTTTAGACCAATGCACAGTACGGAAACTGCACAGTCGAAGGTCAGTAATGACCTGTTGCAAGCTCTGTTGCAAGCTCTCGGTACTGGAGATTAAATGTTGGATGGCTAAAAAAAAAAATTTGCAATTAAATGCAAGCAAAAGCGAAATTCTGATTTTAGGCCCCTCCAGGTCTCCATTTGTTTTTAATTTAGGTTCTCTTTCCACCAGTGTTCAACCACATGTTAAGAATTCTTAGGGTTACATTTGATTCATCACAAAATTTTGAGAAACAAATCAGTACAGTGGTAAAGGGCAGTTTCTTTCATCTGAGATCAGTTGCAAAATTAGTTTCTGCCCCCTAAAGATTTGGAGACTGTAATTCACGCTTTTATAACATCACGTCTGGACTACTGTAATTCCCTATACTTTGGTCTGCCTCAAACTGCAATCTCTCGCCTGCACATTGTCCAAAATGCTGCAGCGAGACTTCTTACCAGCACAAAAAAAAGAGGGATCACATTTCTCCCATTTTAGCGAATTTACATTGGCTTCCTGTAAACTTTAGAATCAGTTTTAAAATTGCTGTTTTTATGTACGAGTCTTTATCTGGTATTGCACAAAAATACATTAGTGACCTTCTGATTCCTAACTCTCCCCAAAGAGCTTAGGTCAGTGTTGTCCAGTCCTGCTCCTGGAGGGCCACTGTCCTGCACAGTTTAGCTCCAACCCGAATTAAACCCACCTGATCAAGGTCTTACTAGGCATACTAGAAACTTCCAGGCAGGTGTGTTGAGGCAAGTTGGAGCTAAACTCTGCAGGACAGTGGCCCTCCAGGACCGAGTTTGAACACCCCTGACTTAGGTCATGCAATCAGCTTCTCTAAACTGTCCCATGTTGTTGCTGTAAATCTAAAGGTGGTCAGGCCTTCTGTGCTGCAGCACCTAAACTTTGGAACAGTCTGCCCTTAAATGTGAGGTCTACTCCTTGACTAGCCAGTTTTAAATTGGCTCATAAATCTTATTTGTTGTCTCTGGCTTTTTATTAAGATTAGTTTAAGGGTTTTATGTTGATGTTTTCTGATTGCATTCTGCATAATGTATTTATATTTTGTACGCTGCTTGTTTTCTTTTAATGCTTTCTTTTCATATGCTTAACGTTTTATTGTACAGCACTTTGGTGCAACTCTGTTGCTTTTTAATGTGCTATAGAAATACATTTTGACTTGACTATGCAAATGAGTTCCACAGGGGAAAGAAGCGTGGGCCACATTGTGTGTGCCCCCTCTGATGCCAGCAGCCAACGGCAGCACGGGAGTGGACAAGTGCCAAATTACAATCTCCTCCTTATCGGAAAGGGACAAATGTACCCTATCAACAGAAACTCCTTGTTCTGAGCCTCCGGCCTGTAACAGGGAAGGCAGCAACAGATTGGGAGAGCGGGGCACAACCTAACGCTTTTTGACTTTCTCAGTTTGTGTAAATCTACTTAGGGTTCATAGAATTTCACACGTCTTGTACAAATATGTTGCTTCGTTTCATTAATACAGTGTATACTTTTCTTTATTTACCCCAAAAGAAGGGAAGTGAAATGTGACAACATACCCCATAGGTCGGGCACGTTGTAAAATGATCATATGACAGCTTAAAATGTTATCTGATCCAATTAAAAAAAAAAAAAAAAAAAATTATTATATATATATATTATTTTTTTTTTTTTTTTTTTTTTTTTTTTTTTTAGAAATTCAAATTTAAATTATTTTGTCGTTTGGCAATGTACACATTGCAAAACACAGCTATACACCCTTATGGAACAATAATATATGCAAAATATAATACAATACATTACATAATACATTTCCATATATGGGAAAAGTTCTTATATTTTTCAATATACTGCAATATATGCATTGACCATGGCTATATATTGATACATATAAAATATTTAGAAATGAAGACAAAAAAAAAAAATAGCATTACATGAAATATTCATAAAGTTGTATTCTTTATTTTGTACATATATTGCACATACATGTTGTCATAAATGTGAATGTGTACACACATTCACCGAATGAGTTACAGCAGATTTCTAGTTCCCAGCATGCTTTGCTTCTGACTGTTAAATGTTTAAATTAAGTATTATTTCATGTGTTCTGCTCAATATAAATGTAGTGAGAAATCTGTGTTCTATGTTCTATTATTTTGGAATTTAAAAGGTTTTCTAGTATGTCTGAGTTTTTGGGGTTACCATTGGAGTAGAGACTGTGGTTAGGTTGATGATTGGCCGAAAACATCATTAAGACTATAATTACTTTATTTAAAAAGTAATGACTGTGCCCTCTTCAACACAGTGATAGTCTTCCTGCTAAATACTTTAGTACATGCAGTTGTGCTTGTTAACTAGCTTGAAAATATGAAACATTTATTATGTAAATAATTATAAAATGAGATAAAATCTATTACACTATAGATTTCTCTATATGTGTGTTTATACTGCATGAGTAAATATATCTGCAATATATTACTGTCACACAACAGAAGGATGCAGACAGGTGAGTTGATAAAACAAATTAACAATTAACAATATAGAGATAAGATGTAGACTTAGCTGGTTGATAATAGTAATGTCTCTTTGCAGGTGAATGGAGATGAAGCAGACGAAGGGCATATGACGGAAGACAGATGAGTAGTCCAATGAAGCAAGTAAGTATCAGGTAAGGAGTCTATAGTGTTCGTATAGACGAGACCAGAAAAAGGGAGTGCAGGAGAAGTGTCTCTTTATAGTGAGTGCTGATGATGAGGTGCAGGTGCAGTGAATCAGAATTCCGGGGAGAGTGAACGAGTGGGTGGGGCGTGCTGATCTGGTGACGATCTGATCACATATAAATCTATTATGAAGTGTATTACTGAATATAAAATTACATACATTATGATATATTAGTAAATATATTGTCACATATTTTTCAATATATGAAAAGTGGCAATTCCTTATGTATTATTCAATATACTGTAATATATTTACACAATATATTATTCTGTATATTTTCAAATATACTATTATATCATTTAATATATTGACCATTCATATATAAGGAAATATATTCTTTCCGTAAGGGTAGGTCAAAACAATATAGGCAAACAGCTCAAGAAACATATTTAGACATTCAGAAAAACATAGAGCTGAACAAAACACTCCCCTCCCTCCACAGCTCTCACAGAACACAAGACAAATAGACAAGCCAGTACCAATGCTGAACATTGCTTAAAACAATATTTTATGAATGTTCAGGTTCTTCCTCTCAGTCTTTATTTACCTTTTTATCTTCTGCTAGTTAATGAAACATTAAAGAACTACCCAAACTGCTAAATAACAGATTGGAGATTAAAATGATATAAGATTTTATTTTTTCTAATTTTAAATAAACACAAAAAAATATAGATGGAAAATTAACTTAAGAAATTTACTTTCACTATTGTTAAATAAAAGTTCAGTGATATCTTCTAAAGATTTTTGGCAATTTTTTTTTCTCTATATATTGCCGATATGGCAACTAGTAAATACACTAAGTTTCATCATGCTAGCATGTGTGGAAGTATTTAAACCATTTGTGTAACAACTAACCCCGCGTTAGGTTGTGCCCCGTGCTCCCCTACATTCAGGTTCTGAGTCTCCCATCTAGAGAGACTGTAACTGATACACCATCCTGAGTTTCCAGCCTGCAAAGGTGAGACAGAAACAGATTCCATGCTCTGAGTCTACAGCTTGTTAGACAGCAACAGATACGACCATGTTTTGAGTTTCCAGTCTGTGAGGAAAGAGGCATTAACAAACACGACGTTCAAAGTCTTCGTCCAGTGAGACAGTAATGGTTACAACACATCCCGTGTCTCCATGCCAGAGACAAAAGAGGACTGAGCAGTTCTGAGTGTCTGGCCCAGAGGCTGAAGACATACAGACACATTTGCAACAAGGTTGAACTCAGGAGAGCAAACCTTCACTTCATGGTACCTTCATCTGCGTGGTCCAGACTGTTAAGGACCTTTTGCACCTACTTCAGGGCCTCGTCTGCATGTTCCAGATTTTAGGACCCCTTTTGGTGTATCAGGAGATCAGCATCCCACAGAGCTTTATGTTCTAGGCTGCTGAAGTGAATTGTGCCTCATTTCCCCACTGCATTGTCACCAAGCACAACCAGTGGAAGACGTCACTGCTATCAGACTGCTCACTCGACCATGTGGAACATAAATATCACTTTACCAAACCTCTTTCCAGAGACCTTGGCATTGTTGTATTATCAGTATATGATTTTCTAATTTACATTAGAGGTAACATAAAGGTTGCTAGTTATTAACAAATAATCTTTTATTCGTTTGATGTATAATAAGGATCTTCACCTTATTAGTTTCAGAGAAACAACAGTTTATCTTTCCATAAGATAACGTTACTTCATTAGTTGTGTTGATTTACTCTTGTTTATCTTTTTGTTAAAAAATTTATTTTATTACACTTGTGTCTTCCTTGTGTTAATAATTCAGAAGAGGCTCTTCAAGTTAACAATATCTCACAAATCCTTCAGGTTGGTCTTATGACAAACTCCCTCCAATTTACATAATTTTATTTATTTAACAATCATCTTTGATTGTCATTACTGTTAAGGCAAAATTCCTTAGCTGGTGCCCCGAGGAAAAGGGAATAAGAGGTCACCTGACACTCTCACACTCACCTTAAGTGATGTGACCAAAACTCACAATATTATTTGGTGCCCATCTAGACCAAATCCTTGTTGTTCATTTTAAACATAAATCACAACACAACCTATTCCAACTGGAACCATTTCTAGCAGAAGATCTTTGTGAGGTGGTGATGTAATTGTTGCAGGTTCAGGCAGGGGCAAGCGGTTCTGTTTCCCATCCAGGTCTGTAGCACAACACATAGTCGAATGCCCCAAGAATCACACTCCAGAATTATGTGTGTGGTGCAGGCATTGGTTTAGATTAAGGTTTCTCTGAATAATTATATTTATATCACAGATTTCGCGGGAGTGACTTGCTTGCACTAAAATTAGAATTTTGCTATTAGAAATTTGAAGTCTGAGATTAAGAATGTGCTGTGAATTCTCGTTATGAATATACCAGGGTGAGAAATTAACTTTTTTGTTTGTTTGTTTTAGCAATGTTTTAATGACCAACCATATTTATTTTTTGGTCTTTATTACAATGCAAACAGAAAACACAGGAAATATGTACATGAAATGTAAAAAAAAAAAAAAAAAAAAAAGGCTTCTTTAAAGGGGTGGTTGATTATGATTTCACTTTTTTAATTACATAGTTCTGGCAAGAAACTCTGATGATGCAGGCTGATGGGTCTTTAACTCATTTGGTAGTGATCACATTATTATTTACACAGCACAGCTGATTGGTTGCTGTTGCATCAGTGGCCAATGAGCTTGCTGCTCAAACATTCAAATATTTGGCATTGATGGCTGTTAGCAGTCTGCAGCGCGCTTTCAGAACCCTCCTCCTTTCCCAGCTCCACCTGTGTAGATCTGCTACGGGGGTTAATTCATGTATGTTACATGTGCAGCAGCAGCAGCAGCAGCATGTCTTACATGCTCACATCAATGTCTGTGAAAGTATTGGCAGTAGCAAGTCTCGGTACTTGCTCTGCAGCAGCAGCGTAGCAGATCTATTCCGCCAAGACCAAATACATTAACATTGTCATATCCATTATCATGCTAATCTCAATTACCATACCAATATCCCGAGAGTTGTCTTGACAGAACCTTAGTTAGTGTGTAATGTTGCTGTTTGAGCATAAACAACACCTGCAAAGTTACGATGCTCAAAGTTCAATGCAAAGGGAGATATTTTCTTTTAAGGAATTCTCTGTTTAAGGACTACAACAAACGGCTGGTACTACAACGAGGTTCTTCCCGGGTGGGTGACATCACTAACCGTAAAATTTACTTAAACCCTGCCCCCAAAAACATGCAACAAAGGGGGGTGAGGGCATGTTGGGCTGCTTTAGAGAAGAGGAAGAGTTGTTGTAGTGGAGTGTTGTTACCATGCCGTCATTTTACACCGGACTGCTTCTCAAACAAGGGTCAATTCAACCCTGGATTTGCACAAAAGATTAACATGACGGCACATGCTAGTCGATGAGTTGAATCAACTCCACAGCAACTATATAAATTTATCCACTAACTGTTCAGAAACATCCAGATGCATTCTATAAGTTGCAACTTCTTCCTGAGTCTCTCCTTCAGTGTCCGACTCCAGTTTGAACAATGTAAGGCTAAACACAAGTTACTGAAAATTGTCATTTAGGCTGCGTACGAAGATACTTCATCACACACAAAAACGGTGTGTTTTTGCTCACAACCAAATAGGGGAAAATTTGACAAGCTATACAAAAAATGATCTGTGGGGTATTTTGAGCTGAAACTTCACAGACACATTCTGGGGGACACCAGAGACTTATATTACATCTTGTAAAAGGGGCATTATATCACCCCTTTAAGCAAAAATCAGTATTTAGTGTGACCTCCTAGACTTTTTCCATTTTCTCAAAGAAGAAAATCTGAGAAACTTCTCATCAAATTTAGAACATTTTCTTGGCCTTCCAGTCCTTTTCCATTCCATTTAGGTTTAAGAGAGCCAGGTTCCTGCTATTGCTCAAGTGTAAGGGGAGGTCACTAAATACTTGCCACTTTAGCCTATAGAAGTCATTTTTTCTGTTTTTTAATACTGCATACAAATTTACTGTTTTTTCTGGTTATATTCTAATAAAGAGACTGAGAAATCACCAATGTGATTTTCAAGTGATCCTGAAGAGCTTAATTAGCTGGTTCAGATGTGTTTAATTAGGGTTGGAGCTAAACTCTCCAGCACAGTGGGTCCCCAGGAGTAGAGTTGAAGACTATAAAATGTATCTGTTATCTTTTATGTCAAATACTTAATTGCAGAATTAAAGAGATTACAGCGACTTATCTAAACACTTCTGATTGGCCATTTCATTCATACCCTCAACAGAAATGCTTGTGATTGGTTATAATGCTCACTGCTGCAAACAATGCGTAAAAAGAAATCTTATGCAATGTGAGCAAATTTAACTGTACTGCAGCAATCTACGCTTTTTATTTATGTTCATAATTCACTTTAATTGCGTCATAACAGATATTTTTATTGTGCACAGGCATTTTTTGCCTCTTATTCTTGAATTTGGGGAGACATTTTTGTTCATTTTGGTGCCATTTTTGCCCCAAGCCCTCCTTGAAGTCACCATGATATCAACATTGCATTGCATGATATCAACATTGTTGCAGTGTTTATTATAAATGATTTGTACATGCACACACCATTATATATTTTTTTTAATTAATGTGCACTCATAAATCTTAAAAACGCATATGCATATTATTATTATTATTATTATTTTCAGTAATTAGTTTATCCACAAGGTGGCAACTGTGTCCTGGGGCCATGGATTCACAAGGTAGTTCAAGAAAAACTGAATAAACAGAACAGACTGGAACACATGCAAGCTACAGCAATAATGGAGGCCTACCTAGACGAGAGATTGTGCGAAGAGTTTAGAAAGTTTGTACCCTCATTTGTACAACTCTAGCATGAAAGAATACAAAGATGTTTACATGGGTTGTAACTTGTGGTGAGAGATTGCTCAAAACTGCGCATGCGTCGAATGCCTGTGTATGCGTATGAGTCAAATGAAGTATACTTTGCAAGGCTGTGCGTTCGACTGTGCGCATACACTAGCGTACACATAAAAAAAACTAAGTATACTTACTGCATAAGGCAGCGAGGCAACAAGTCAGCTGCCTAAGGCTATGTTCACACTGTCAGTCCAAATCCGTTTATTTGTATATACGAGGGGTTTGCAATAGAGATCTTATTTACAACATGACAACATGTAGCCGCGCCGCTGGACTACTGCATCTGCTGCAGTAGTTCTTCCCTCCACCATGTGTAAAGTTTATGGCACGTCCATCTTGGGAATTTGGGTATCAAAATTATTTCCGAACTTCCCAGTGGTAAACACGACATCAGAGGGTGTTCATGTGCAATTTTTACCTAGGAAACTCATATTTACGGTAATTCCAAAAGCATGTGAAGGCAGCATAAATATCCTCCACAAGCATAACTGACATTCAGATCTGCCTCCATTTAGTTAGCATCGCCTAACTTCCTACGATCCAATCAACTGGGCTGGACAAAATCCAGTCCGCCCTATATATTTTTTTCTTTTATTATTCTTTATTATTTATTTTATTCTTATTTCATTTTAGAACCCAGGTTTTTGTAAGAGTATGGTTTAAGGCTGATTTATACTTCTGCGTTGAGTGTACACCATAGCTACGGCATAGGCTGTGTGTAGCACTTGTGTAGCATAGCTTGACGAGCATCTCTTCAAAAATGTAACAACACGTCAATTCTATGCGGACTGCAAGCACTGTGATTGGTCTGCTAGAACCCCTCCCTCAGGTCAAAAAAAAAAAAAAATACTGGCGCTGAGTGAGCGGAGAAGAGTGAGCATTTTCAACTTTCATAGGAATGAAAAAACGCTCTGCTCTGTTTCAGGGGACAAGCTGCAACAAAAGTCGTTGCCTATTTGCCGCTATCACTGCTGAAGCTTCTCTGACAACGGCTGAATCCAAAATGGCACCCTAAACACTCGCGGTCTTCCTCTGAGTCCGCATTTTCGTGACGTAATGCCGCGTTGACTGCCGGGTAAATTCCTCTGCGTAGCTTGCAAACTTGCAGGCTCAGCTGACGTGTGCATTGAGGGCGCTCATGAGCACCCTTCTGAAACCTAAAATGATGAATGGGACACCCTACGGTCTTGTGGACTTAACGGACACGGGCACGCGGCAGCCATTGTAAGTCCACAAGACCGAAAGTACATAGAAGTGTGCCATTTGGGATTCAGCCAACGTACATGACAAGCTGCTTCTTCTTCGGCTTTTGCCTTGATACTCAATATGACCACACAGGCAGACACTGCCTACTAGCAGTCTGCATGTTGCAAGTATAAATGAAAACAGACGCATAGCCTACGCCGCAGAGGCTCCGGCGTAGGTCAGACGCAGAAGTCAGCCTTTAACTCGTGTCATTACGTTTGTGCAAGGCTGCCACCTGTATTTAATTTGCATAATAGGAATTAATATTGTACTCTTACATAGACTAGACCAGTGTTTCCCAACCCTGTTCTTGGAGGCAACACTACACATTTTTGAACTCTTCCTAATCAAACACACCTGATTCAACTCATCAGCTCAGAAATATATGGGTCAGATAAGGGAGACATCCAAAATGCTGTTGATGTGCCTCCGGTTGGGAAACACTGACACATTTAACTTAGTTTATTCTTTCGGTATTCTTTGCGTATAATAAGGGGCCAGTTGCATAAGCCATTATGTTAAGACTGTCAAGAACTAGAGTAATCAGTCTTACTTTTAGGTAAATTAGACCAATATGTTTTGTAACTGACTTAAAGGATTAGTTCACTTTCAAATGAAAATTACCCCAAGCTTTACTCACCCTCAAGCCATCCTAAGGTGTATATGACTTTCTTCTTTCTGATGAACACAGTCAGAGATATATTAATAAATATCCTGACACATCCAAGCTTTATAATGGCAGTGAGCGGGATCAACGAGGATGAGCTGAAGAAAGTGCCTCCATTCTCATCCATCCATCATAAACATACTCCACATGGCTCCGGGGGGTTAATAAAGGCCTTCTAAAGCGAAGCAATGTGTTTGTCTAAAAAAAATATCCATATTTAACAAGTTATGAAGTAAAATATCTAGCTTCCGCCAGACCGCCTTCCGTATTACGAAGAAAGTGTAAAACTCTCACAGTTCAAAAAGCTTACGCTATGTCCTACGCCTTCCCTATTCAACTCAACTTAACTGACGCGACAACTGTTCGTTTTTTTTTTTTTCGTAATTTGAATATGGAAGGCGGTCTGGCAGAAGCTAGATATTTTACTTCATAATTTGTTGAATATGGATTTTTTTTTTTTACACAAATGCATTGCTTCACTTCAGAAGGCCTTCATTAACCCCCCGGAGCCTTGTGAGGTACGTTTATGATGGATGGATGTTGATGGAGGCACTTTCTTCAGCTCATACTCGTTGATCCCGCTCACTGCCATTATAAAGCTCAGATGCGCCAGGATATTTATTACTATATCTCTGACTGTGTTCATCAGAAAGAAGAAAGTCATACACCTAGGATGGCTTGAGGGAAGATTATTAACGTGTAAGAATAGGCTTAGCAGTTTATTCAACAGACCCCTGTTTATAGGCTATTTTACGAAGGATGAAGAGAACGTGAGAAATAAAAGGGAATTAAGAAAACAAACTTTGCGCTGGAAAAAATGCTCAAATGTCCTGGATTTTCATAAAGCTGTGCCTGTTTGAACCCTGCAGAATATTCAAATTAGAAATGGCGAGTGAGAACTTGAAACTTTTGAATGTTCACTGAGACATCCATTTACCCATTCTCCAAACCGCTTGTCGTCTGTAGGGTCGCTGGAATTCTGGAGCCAATCCCAGAGCCTCGGGCCGCCTGAATGTAGATGACAAGATAAAAATCTTCATCGGCGTTACTCCTGATCGCACAACCTTAGGAGTATTATAAGGTAAAGACTCAATTTCAGTGCCGCCGTGCAGTATTTTGTGCCCTTTATTTAAGAGTTATGTGCTTGGTCATATAACTCTGTCCTCCTTCCTTTGTATGTTCATCTCCAAGTTTAGGATAGTTTAGGCTGTTGGGATGTTGCTTAAAAGGGTTTGAGCTCCCTTCGATGGGGAAATCCTCCGCTAGGTTGCGTCACAGTGACGTCAACGTTGCCGTCTTGAGCTCGCGCGGACAGAGACGGCCATATTTGTGGGAATAAGCAAGCGGAGCGGCCCGCGCGGTTCGTATGGTCCTGCAAATCGCCCGCGTCACTTGATTTTCATGCGCATTTAATGGTCACTCACGACGCAGAAATGCCTCACGGAATAAGCCTCTAGTTCAACCATATGATATCTTTTGGCCCCACGCAGGAGTCCTCGCTCAAAATGGAGGTGCAGAGCGTCAGCAGTGAGGTATGTCACATATGACAACATTCATTGACCAATATTGATAATCGGTGATGTTAATGACAGCTTTGTGTGTTTTTGGTGATGTGAGCGAGCGTGTCCCTGTCGCGCGGGTGCGCGCGCGCAGTGTGGAGACTTGCGTGACGACAGCATTAGCTCGAGCAGTTAGCATGAGATAATGATGCCACTCATGATCCCTGCAGAACATTAAATCAAATCACGCTCCCATCAATGACATCGTGTTTCTAAAGTGTGTAAAACACGAGCGTGTGAATGTAATGAGTTGATGATAATGACGATTTTGTTGATCGGATTCACCTTATGAGTCATGACTAAAGCGCACGCACGCGCATACACTATAACACCACAGAGGCTCATCTGCCTTCATCTGTTAGTTACACACTGAGTGAGCTGTCAACATAAATCTCCTATCAGACAAAAGATGTGTGATATAATTTCATCTGCCGTTTATGCATCCGTCCATCTTTCTGGTTTTATGTCTGTTATTCGTTATAAACTAACTAATCTGTCGGTCTCTCTGTGTCCATATGCCTGTATATTTTTCTTCAGCTGTCTGTTGAAGATATTTTCTATACGTAAATATTAATTCTCATAAAAGGTTTCTTTTTTGTGTTATTGTAACGATATTATGTGTTTCCGAAACGCAAATCAGTGTGCACTTGGGTATAGACTAAAGTTAACAGTTAAACGTAAACGTTACACAAATCAAATGTAGTCCTTGTCTCGCTAAACTGTAAGACATTGCTGGAGGTAAGCGATGTCTTGTTTATAGCTTATTCAACTTCGTTTCATAATTGACAAATTTTTGGCAACATCTCTGTCAGGGCACGACATTAAGCCTTGTCATGTGCTTGTTTTTCGGACAAGCAAATCGGTCATTCACTTGTCCGACTAAAACAGTTGCTTGTCCGGTTGCTTGTTGTTTTTTAGTGTAAATATAATTTATTCTGAATCAATATTCTTTCCGAATATTGCAGCTTCGACATATTTAAATCTGCATATTTGTGATACTTACCCCAAGGGCATTTTTTAACCTTTTTATAAAGGGTGTTTTTTCCCTAATCTTATTAAATGTATGATTCATCTTTAATTTTAAATTCTTAAATTTGATCAATAAATTCGATTAGAATAAGACACTATAGGGCTGTTACCAATCAAATTAAACCATTTACACTGAAAAAATTACAACTGCATTAAATAATGTTATGAGATGAAATACAAATAAGAAATGTTCGAAAAGCGGAAGCTTCAAGTAGTAGCATAAAAAAACTTCGCTGCAGCCTATATTATTGGCTGTGCCCATAGCACGGGATTATTGTGATTTATTTTTGTAAAATTCAGCACAGATACTTATTGTAAAGGCACCAACCTCTGTTTACAACCATTAATTGAGTATTGTGAAACAAAGAAAAAAGGCGTCATAATATTCCAATGCATATTTACAGCAGAAAAAAACATGTTTACAGCCTGGTACAAATTGTGGTTTTGGTCTATATAGCTAATTTTGCCCTTCATGACAACTGTGAGGGGGGTGAATTTTTTTTTATAACTCATCCGTTTAAATTATATTAAGCCTTACAGTTCTGCATAATTAAGGGCGCGGCCACTTGAGTGACAGGTGGATTGCCGCTGCTGTCACCACTAATGTTTGTCTGCTGCCGTCACGTGACTTCAGCTCCACCCACGTCCCACCTCTTTGCCCATTTTCTGTTATCCGTAACTATTTTTTTACAGTCTATGGTCTCACTCAGCTCCCCAGTTCAGCAGTCAGGGCACTGATCAAGGAGTCGGCCACATTCATTTACACGATATACTGATTCATGACCTAGGGAGCTGATTGAAATGCACGGAAAGTCAGTTATTTATCAATGGGTTATTGAATCTTACTTTGACTCAACTGATTCGTTCAAAATGCTGAATCAAAAACACGATTGAGTGTTGTTGTTGTTGCTGTTTTCTGCTGTGATCTTTGTTTGGAACTATTTTCGCTGCTGAAATAGAACAAAAACATACAATGTTCTGTCTAAAATGTAAGTGACTTAATATTAACTACTTGATTTTGTATGAAATCAGTGTCACATTTTCAGTCGTGATGGTATTCAGGAAGACAGCACTCTTGGTTGTGTGACATTGCTTAACTGTATCATACGTTATAAATATAAAAACTCCACATTTTGAATCTTTACTGCAATATGTAAACTGAGTTTATTGGTGTGTGCTGTGCTCATTTGTTTTGATTTCTCCTCAAGAGGCTGCGTGAGCCTCAACAGCTTAACCTTGTTACCATCAGTTCAGTACATTATATGTTATCCTCCGGTTTCACAGACAAAGCTTAAGCTAGTCCTAGAATGCATGATTTGAGCTGTTTTAACTGAAAGTAACTTGCACTGACATATCTTAAAATATGTCAGAACCATTGTTTTGTCTCAAGATGCACACCAGTAATGTTTTTTTTTAGGGTATGTTTATAAAAGCTATTTAAATACTCTAATTGAACTAAGGCCTAATCCTGGCTTAGTCTAAGCCCTGTCAGTGAAACCAGGCCTATATAGCCTATTATTAGGGGTGGGAATCTTTTGGAATCTCACGATTCGATTCATATTGATTCTTGGGGTCACAATTTGATTCAAAATCTATTCTTGCCCCGCTCCCATGTATAAGAAATCCTGTGCCCTCGATTGATATTAAATACAACTCAAAGGTGTAATTAAACTTTAAAGTTCTGTTGAAATTTTTTTTTTTCCAATCTCATTCTCAGTCAGTTTATAATTCAGTTTATAATATGTAAACAACTTTTATTGAACTGTTATATTCATAATAAATTAAATTTCCTGCCTTTTAACTTTGTAGGATGTAATACTAGTTACATTGTTTATATTTGCTCCCCAGGTAGTTTTGCTATATTACGTTTTAAGGGGCTTGTTTAGGATTTTTTGTGATATCTGGCAACCCTTCACCTGTCGCTTTAATGAAGGGTGCTTTCAGGAAGAGTGCAGAAGAGCAATAGCTAGGCTACTGTTAGTGCCAGTCAGTCGGGACTTATTTTATAAAGTAATTTAAATTATACACACCTTTTATAGGCGTTATTTTACTCTAGCCCGCTGCTGCTCAGTCTTTCATATTCTCCTCTTTGGCATGAGCAGCGTGAGTGCGTCTTTTTGCATCATTAAAATGTGATTATAAAACGGATAATTCCGGCCCTTGATACTGATTGGTTGAGCTGTGTTCGAAGCCGTTGTAAATTACTCTACAAACATACACCTGTGTCCTCATTACATCAGTATTACTGCGCCACTGTGTCTGTGTGTTGCTTTGGTTCCATGTATTGTGTAATTCATGAAAAGTAACTGTTGTTTATTATTTATAAAAAATAATAAAATCACCCAACGGTTCTGTGTATCACTTTACAACACCCTTAGCAACCACTCTTAGCAACGTAAACATGTGTTTGTTCTCAATTGATATTGTTCATTGAAGCTTACTGTATTATGTAGAAGAGTATTGTGAGAGAGATATCGAGTGACTGAGTGTATTACCTGCATTCAGATTTAGCATTTGAACGTGCTTTTTGTGTGTAAAAATTACCTGTACATGGCAAGATCGCAAGAAAAACTTGTAACTAAACATTATTTAAGGCTAATTTTTATTCATCAAGTTAATGATATAGTAACTGTTGTTGTCAAGTAAGCTTCATTCATAATGCTTCCTCAGTTGCAAGTGCGCTCCTCTAATCTGTCCAGCTGCTGAACTGCTCTCCCGGGTGACTTTCGCCTCCTTTGACCCGACAACATCTCGACATTAATAAATTTTTAGAAAATCAATTTTCAAAATTTTTGAATCTATTTCAATCGGCAGAAGATAGAATCACGATTCAAAAGTGAATCGATTTCCCCCCCACCCCCCACCTATTATTATCCACTATTGATCGCCACTTACCCGAATCAGAGTCATTCTCTCATTCTAGTTATTTTTTTCAAGTTTATTTTTTTGGTATTGACATTTTAATCAGGCTCTGGTCAGGCAAGTAAAATTCTCTCACTTGCCCCTTCAAAAAAATCAAGCGTTAATGTCCAGCCCTCTCTGTTATTGAACTGAGTTGAATAAACATTGAAATAATAGTGAATAATGACACTATTGTCTTCTGTAGAGGAGCTTGAACTTGTTTCTTAATTGTTGAACTTTACAAAGTTATTGAACTGAACTAAATCAACACTGAACTGAAATGATCTGAATAATGACACTATATTGTCTTAATGTCTTTATGGAACTGCTTTACAGCAGAATTTGAAGTTTGCAAAACATTGATTCTGTTATTTTCCTGTTTATTACCATAAAGCTGCTTTGAAACGATCTGTATTTTATAAAGTGCTAATGAAATAAATAGGGATGCATGATATATCGACCACCATATTGGTTGGCCCAATATATGTTCATTTTTAATGTTATCATTATAATGTTTTTAATCATGCAGCAAACAATATTGATCTGTTACTGTCGGTAAACGGTTATATATATTAGTATTCTTATGCTTGGCTTGACTTGATTGCATGTAAATGGTTGTATGGGTCGTGTCAATTTAAAAAGAAAAAAGGGTGTCTCTTAAAGTTTGAAAACCACTATAGGCTACAGCAGTCGAGCCGTCAGCACAGGAGTGCGCGCGGCGTACCTTCAGTTGAGGATGCCATCTTCAGACAACGACTCTAAAATTCTTTTAGAGCTCCTTGGATTCAATCCACTTTATTGTCTTCATTTGAAATAAAATGATGTTACATAATAATCTGTATATAGGCTATATTATTGAATTATTTATTCATTACATTATAATTTTAAGCTAAGCATCATGTTTGTGAAAATTTTTTTTTTTTTTTCTCCTCTCCTCTCTGTCATGTAAGCTACAATAGATTCTGACAATTAAAACAAAAATCAGGCTCGTGAATTTATGACATCAGTTACTACATTATTTGTTAAGAAACGGAAGTAATTTAAAATATTATTTGTGTAGCCTATTGTAGACTTTTTTCAGTATATAATAGGCTACAGCAAAAGTACAGCCCAGTAGGCTATTTTACGAAGCTGTCAACACTGGAATCTCAGACGGCATGCAGTCAGTTGACGATCACCCCATTCATATATAAAACTAGACCTATATGTTATTAAATTGTATTTATAAAATTACCAGTGTACAAAACTACAAGTTTCCTGTTTGTGTTTTTCCTGTTTTATTTGTTGCACCGTTTCTGAAAATGTAATTATCTACACTAGTAGTATACATAATTGATATCAATCCATATTCAGAAACTGGTGCCGTTATTTATTTTTTCAAGGTGACCCCCCCCCCCCACGCTGCACCCCCCAAAAATTGTTTATGCCCCCTCACTTTGTGCACTCTGGTCTCTGGTGCCGACCCTGGTGAAGTACTTGAAAGCATTTTACTATTCCTGCCAAAATTCCACAGTTACAGTTAGTGTTACCACATTAAATCCATGGCTAATGTTGTTAATTTGTGGACTGAAAGCCCTCTATAACTTGTTCATTCATGGCACAATGTTTCTCCTGGTTTCCATGTTGGCGCTGTTTGATTTTATATCTGCGGTTAATAACTGAGAACTCTGCGCCAAATTTGAATGCTTCTCACTAGATCTCGCAGCGTTATTAATTCTGTTATTAATTCTGTGGCAAAATCAAATGCTTTATTAACTGGATCTCTGTGTAGTAATCGGCTAGTGAGTAGCTCGCAGCTCGTGCTGCACTGACATTGGTCCAAACTGATAAATGGTCCGTGAAGCACAAATGAGTAGCGCAGTTTCATTCCGCTTTCATTACGTTTGCCTTGATGTTGGGCAATGTTGTGGTGGTCGCGCCAACTCGACTGCTAATAAATTTTGTTCGCATCGCAGTCTGGAGCCCTGATATGTCGTAGACAATACTGCCTTTTCTAGTATTTTTGACAGAAGGTTCAAAAGTTCAGGTACAAGCAAAGTTCTACAAATGCCAATTATATTTCATCTCATTCACTCATATTTTCCTGTCATCATCATCTTAAAGTCTGTAATATGCACAGTATTACAACCCCATTAGTAGTATTGTTGTTGTTGCGACATTAATGCAAAGACTGATAGTTCTATATAGTGTGGTGTTGGAAATTAATTATGCAATTAATCGTTCAGCCCCAAACATCACTATGATAATCACTTTTAACAAGTTTCAACAGTGGTATAACTTTGTTTTAAAAAGTGGGTGATATGTACAAATGATATGATAAACGATATGTACATTAACAATTGCAGAAAAAATAACATTACAATGTCCAGAAATTAATTTCAATAGTACATTGTTTAATTTGTCGACACAGAAGTCATGTTTTAACATAATGAGATTCATGCTTGCATCTACTGTAGTGAATAAATACATAGACTTGCACGGAATACTTATGTTCCTTAATGGTCTAGTGGTAGAACTTTTGTTAAGTGTGTCAGAGAGGTTCTGGGTTCTAATCCGCCCTCGTATAGTTTTTTTTTTTTTTTTTTCTCCTTTTTTCATTAAAACCAAAGGTGTTCATCAGTGAATGTATATCAAGAGCATGCATTTTGTTTTGTGATTTCACCAGAACGAATAGAGAGTATCCTCAACAGGGTTAAGGCTTAAGCGTTTGAAGAGCTCGTCTGTAGCCAAGTTTCCATCCAGTTTTTGCTCTGTTTTGTTATTGACAAAGAGAATATGTGCAAAAAAATATTTGCGAAATTGCTGTCTCCAGTATGTTTCCATCCAGTTGGTCTTTTACCGATAAAATGGTGTGTGTGTAATGATGCAATCCCTAAAAAAAAAAAAAAAAAAAAAAGCATTGTCGCATAAGTTTTGTTATATCACTAAAAAAAATCTGCCCTTGAGACTTTTCCCATACATAATGTTGCGTATATCGCAAATTTGTATCTTTTGCATCCCAAATATTTGTAAAATGTACAGAGAAATGAGACAAGTACTGCTATTTTCACATATAATGTTATTTAATGGGAAATATAAGAAGACGACAGTAAAGTGGAACAGCTCATCTGACAGGACTTAACTGCCTTTATTTGACGAAGCACAGGTTTGGACACAGAGTAGCCCATTTGTCCTGTATGCAAAAAAAATTAGGGTCCATAAAAACAGTACAGTGAAATATTCAGACTTTGCTTACTGCAACAGTCTTTAACACCTTGAACACGAAGTCAAGCCAGTCGTGGTTTGACGTGTCCAAGAGCGCAATCAAAGTAGAAGATCATTCAAAGCAAAAAAGTTATTCTTTCTGGTTCTAGAGTTCAACAACATCAAACCCATCAAAAACATCAAATCGCTGTTGATTTACCTTTTTTTTTTTTTTTTTTATAAAAGTGGTCTGCAATAGCTTAACTGAGGCTTATTCTCACATAACATTTCTAAAATTCTAATATTTTCGATTCCCAACCTTACATGGCACACTATGATAAATGGTGAACACTCTTAAGGTTTGTGGGTTCAACTCCCATGATCATAATTAGAGGATGTTGTGGAGTGTCTCCTCATCAGTTTAGCAATGCTTGTTAGATTAATCAACTAATTGAAAAAATAAATAAATAAATAAATAAATAAATAAACTCATTAGCGTTAGTAGCAGCCCTAGTTTGATGTGAATGAAAGATTACTGTTACATGCTGCTGGTTTGTGAAACCCATAATGTGATATTTATGTTTTTAATTTAGGTTAATGGGCATCAGATCATGGATGAGCCAATGGAGGAGGAGTCCTACACACACTGTGTGAGTAATTGTGTACAATGCTGGCGCTTGGCCTGTGAACCTCCCAGAACTGCTCCACGTTCCAACGACGTGGGATTTAATTACCCTTACAAAGCAGGGTGACTGATGGCTGATATTAAATGATTTCAGACAATTTAATTTAAAAACAGGGCTCAACAATGAGTGCCCGATGGCCCGGGGCTAGCGAGAAAGACTACGATTGTTTGTTATAAAATTGTGATATGAAATTTTGGGAAAGACGCTCAGGACAGTTGACGGAATTGTCATCACTGGCTTGATTGGCGTTGGTGCCACGAAAGTTTATCATTTGCATGTTTTAAAGTTGTGCAAATTTAAATATTCATTTTTTTTTTTTTTTTTTTCCATACAAAGTTCATTTCTTTTTTCAAAGTGATTCATTTGAAATTTTCAATTATGGTTCAGTTGTTATTGCAGCAATGGTGCATGTGTTATTTGTTATCTTTAAGATGAATTGTGAGATATCAAATACAGTGGTCCGAAAAAGCATTTGGAAACTTAAGCCACATTTAAAAATTTATTTGCAGTCTTTAACAGCATAACAAAATATCCATGTCGGTTTTTGAATGATATACCAAATAAAATTCATAGTAATCAATATCGTGCAGCATCATGCACTTGAAGTAAATAATTTAGATTTGTTTTGCGTTTGAAAAACTATACTTTGTGAGGCTTCAGGACACTTGTCATGATGTCTACAATTGTGTATGTTTGTGTGTACAGGATGAGGGGGCTTACAAAGAGATCCCCATCACTCATCATGTGAAGGAGGGCTGTGAGAAGGCCGATCCCAGCCAGTTTGAGCTGCTGAAGGTTTTGGGACAAGGCTCCTTTGGGAAGGTCTCTGATTCTTTTATTTTGTCTTAATAGTAGGGCTGCAGCGGTACACTAAATTCATGGTTTGGTAGAATTTTGGTACAACAAGGAGAACAAAGAATCTGTATTGAAATAATTTATTTTGTAAACTCAGTGGCTATTAAGGTGCTCATTTGCGCATGACTTGACTATGCATGTGATCACTCTGACTATTTGACATAAGCACTAAAATAACTGTAATAAAATAAGACATTAGCAGTGTAGATTTCTGTTTCATTATGGCTGAGAGTGCTAGCATATGAACGAAGCTCTTTTGAACATGACAAACTGTTTGAATAAAAAAAGTAAATAAAAGTGTTATTTTCAGGTACAAGTCTTATTGTTGAAGTTTCAAATATTTTTGTCAACAACAAAACTCAGGTTTTATTTTCAGTGAGCAAAAATCAATTGTCAGGTATACAGTTTAACACTTAAGAAGTTCCACTGGACGTTATTCTGTTATTTTGTCAGTACTTCAGTTAAGCGATTTTTCTGTTTGAATGAAAGTCAGGGCTGGGCAACTCTGGCCCTTGAAGTCCACTGTCCTGCAGAATTCAACTCCAACCTTAATCAATCACACCTGCCTGGGATTTTCTAGTAATCCTCAAGACCTTGATTAACTGGTTCTGGTATGTTTAATCAGGATTGGAGCTGTCCTGCGGAGTTGCCCCACCCCTGGTCAAAGCATTTCTGCTTTAGATGGACAGGTGGAGGAATAGTCATGCCTTTTGTGCACTTTGCCTGAGAAGTGCTATTTGTGTCACATGCAAAATCTCCCCGTCAGATGCTCTGACAGATGTATCGTGCTGAGTCCTGACAGATACCTGCACTGTTTAATACTAATGCTTAAAAATAAATTTTAGAAGGTCATGGAAATATTTCCATTTTGCTGTAAGGAGTGGATGAGCCTTATGCAAGCGAGTTACTTTCCGCTGAACTTCATAGTTCAGTGAACGAGCGTAGCCGTTCTGACTAAAATGTACATTTTGCTGAAATATTTGTTGTCAAACAATAAATGTGAAATATGTAGAATTTTAAACCTACAAGTAAGAGTATTTTTGTGATAGCAGTAACCGTTAAGTGACTATTGTAATAGGGAAATCAAAATAGCCTAATAGGCTATAATTAGTCTGTGCTTTTGTTTTTATTTATTTTTATTTTTAGTTTAGTAAATTTAACTTCTGCTTTAAAAAAACATTATTTTTATTTTTAGATTGTAATTTTACAGTGTGACAATGTAATGTGATCTGGCCCTTTTTTGCAAATATATAGCACAGACTACATGGTTACATTCACTATTCACTTGTTTTCATAGCCTTTAATATGAACATTGCTTGTAGGATAACATAGGGCAGGATATGAAATAATTTTTTTTTTTTTTTTTCTAAATCCATATAGAAAAATTTAGCAAATACCAAAATATATACTGTATATCGTCATTCAGCCAAAAAATACAGAGAGATGATTTTTTGGCCATCTCGCCCAGCCCTAAGTTCACCCAAAAATGAAAATTCTATCATTAATTACTCACCTTCAAGTCTGTGGACTCATGAATATGCAAATGAGCCCCGCCTCCACTCAATCACAAGAGCTCAGAATACCTGATCAACTCTGTCAAATTTACTGTAGTAAATGGTGCAAGTAGTAAAATGCGAGTGGAAATACTGGTTTAATTCAGCCATGAACCAGAAACTGATTCAGAAGAAGTGGAAGAGTGAATTATACAGGCTCGTCTACAAGTCGATGTATCAGAATGCATTTTATCGCTCTCTACAACATTGGACACATAATGGTAATATTGATATGATTAGCCTTTGGCTTGACTATGTTATCAAACAGTTAATAATGTGTTGCTAATGTTACACAAACCATGTTCCCATTCACCATCTCAGAGTCAGACAGCTGCCTTCTAAAAATCGGTATCCTTAGAAATGCTTTGAACCACTTAGAACATCAGTGGAGAAAGGCATATAGTTTATCATAACATTGTAATATACATCATGTACGTAGTTCACCGGCTATATTGCAAAATGTACCCGATTTTTCATATCAACAGAAAAATATTCCAGGATAACCTGGCTTCTTTTGAGACCCCCCTGCTTCGCAGCATAGTGCTAAAGCCCACCCCCCGCACATTGACGGGATTGGATGCAACATATTTGTGAAAACAAGGGCGATTTCAGACCGCGTCTTTCACTGCAGTTTTAAGGAGAAAATACTCAGCAATGGTGTTGACTTATGAATTTGCACATGGTTTGTCTTAAAGCATATTAAAATCACCACATAGACATAAACAACATTAACATTTTTTGTAAAACTCACTGACGCTATTCTCTCACTCCTGGACCATCAAAGCATAGAAGGAAATCATACTGTAGAAAAGGGGTCAAAAAATTACTTGCAGCTACATCTTTACTTACGGCTTTATGTACAGGAATGACCATGAATAATGCCTTTTAATATCAGATATACTTGCTCTTTTTTGTTATTTATAATGTTTAGCACATTATTAATAATAGAAGAAGAAACAGTTTGTTTTCCTCATATTACTTTGCAATGTGTGAAAAGTAAAACCAGTCTGTACTCATGCTACTCTTAATACATTTACACTTATTTCTACATTTATGAAAAATTTGAAAACAAGCAATAAATACCATAAACCACAAAAATGCAATGCTGTCTAAGTACAAAACGGTAAAAAATTAACCAAATTAATCAAAACTACATTAATTCAAAAGATTGTAGCTGATCTACTATGCTTCACTAATTCAAAAATAAAAATAATGTTAATAGGGAAGGAAAAGTTTTAGAGTGCCATGAAAACAGACCACTTTATTCCTGGTGTAATCAGTGGAAAAATTAATTAATCAGGTGGCTATCAAATGTGTGTAATCATTCATCTGGATGAGTTGGTCTCAGTTATTAATAAGCAAGTAAACAAAACAAACTTAGACAATGCACTAAACATGCTGAGAGAAGGAAATGGGAATACTACATTCCCGTTCACATTCTCTCTCCGTCAGAGATATTTATAATGGATTTCAGTCAGGCTTTTCAAGAAGAAAAAAATTGCTAATTTGGCACACACACACACACACACACACACACACACACACACACACACACACACACACACACACACACACACACATATATATATATATATATATATATATATACACCGATCAGCCATAACATTATGACCACTGACAGGTGAAGTGAATAACACTGATTATCTCTTCATCACATTGTGGGATGTTCCCAGTCTGCAGTAGTCAGTATCTATCAAAAGTGGTCCAAGGAAGGAACAGTGGTGAACCGGCGACAGGGTCATGAGCGGCCAAGGCTCATTGATGCACGTGGGGAGCGAAGGCTGGCCCATGTCGTCCGATCCAACAGACTGTAGCTCAGATTGCTCAAGAAGTTAATGTTGGTTCTGATAGAAAGGTGTCAGAATACACAGTGCATCACAGTTTGTTGCGTTTGGGGTTGCATAGATGCAGACCAGTCAGGGTGCCCATGCTGACCCGTCCACCGCCGAAAGCGCCAACAGTGTGCATGTGAGCATCAGAACTGGACCACGGAGCAATGGAAGAAGGTGGCTCTGATGAATCTCTGATGTGGGTCTGATGAATCATGTTTTCTTTTACATCACGTGGATGGCCGGGTGCGTGTGCGTCACTTACCTGGGGAACACATGGCACCAGGATGCACTACGGGAAGAAGGCAAGCCAGCGGAGGCAGTGTGATGCTTTGGGCAATGTTCTGCTGGGAAACCTTGGGTCCTGCCATCCATGTGGATGTTACTTTGACACATACCACCTACCTAAGCATTGTTGCAGACCATGTACACCCTTTCATGGAAACTATTCCCTGGTGGCTGTGGCCTCTTTCAGCAGGATAATGCACCCTGCCACAAAGCACAAATGGTTCAGGAATGGTTTGAGGAGCACAACAACGAGTTTGAGGTGTTGACTTGGCCTCCAAATTCCCCAGATCTCATTCCAGTCGAGCATCTGTGGGATGTGCTGAACAAACATGTCCGATCCATGGAGGCCCCACCTCGCAACTTACAGGACTTAAAGGATTTGCTGCTAACATCTTGGTGCCAGATACCACAGCACACCTTCAGGGGTCTAGTGGAGTCCATGCCTCGACAGGTCAGGGCTAATATTAGGAAGGTGGTCATAATGTTATGCCTGGTGTATATGTATGGTGTGTGTGTGTGTGTGTGTGTGTGTGTGTGTGTATATATATATATATATATATATATATATTAGGGATGCACAAACGATTTTTTGCTCAATTTACGACCATCGGCATATCGGCTGTAGCAGGAACAAGGCCGGTATAACAAAACGATGGTTTATTAATTAACTGCGTGAAGGAACTGAGCTGTATAATGTCTGTTGCATAATCCTAGCGCTGCTGTCTGCACTTTAATGTTAATCAAATAAAAAAAGATGGCATACTATTCTTGACTAAATAACTTTTGTAACTTTCATAAGTGTAGCGGACCCCATCAGAATGATGACCAAAACTTTACTAAAGTTTTAAGTTTATAAAATGATCAGTGCGTCCGTTTTCACTCCAAAAAAAAAAAAAAAAAAAAAAATCATCACAAAAGCTAAACAATACAGAGTACAAGAAGTGCGCATTAAACTCTCTCTCTCTCTCCATTGCATTATAATCAACATACAGCGAATTACTCAAAACACTTATTACAACTAACAGTAAATAAATACATACAGATCTTATTAATTTTTTTATCATTGTGTTTCGGTAGTGACAAATTTGGGGAGAGGAAAATATTCCAAAACTTTCTGAAAATACAATAAGAGAATTAACTGTACAATTACTAGAAATGTGTACTTTGGATATTATACAATTTGCGTACATTCAAAATTTGTGGAAAAAGACACTTTTTTTTTTTTTAAATTTTTTTTTTTTTTTTTTTTTTTTTTTTTTTTCCCAAGAAGTTTCCAACTCTGACTTTTGTAACAATTCTGTAGAATGGCCTATATATATATTATATAAACTTCTTGGGAAAAAAAAAAAAGTGTCTTTTTCCACAAATTTTGAATGTACGCAAATTGTATAATATATATATATATATATATATATATATATATATATATATATATATATATATATATATATATATAATATATATATATATAATATATATATATAATATGTATATGTGTGTGTGTATATATGTATGTGTGTGTGTCTGTACTGTATGTATGTATGAATGTATGTTTGGAACAACCCTTCCGCATGACTGTTCTCTCTGTGGGGTGCCCTGCACTTTTACTCCATAATCATTTTGGTCTATAAATAAGTGATAAAACAGAGATTTGTGCATTACTATTTATTTGAAAATGCATTAAATAAATTATTTCCAGTGCAAATGTATGCACCAGACCAGAGATTTAAATGTATGCAGCATCACATTCTTAAATTATAACATTGTAAGATTTTCTTTCTTCAGTGGAACACTAAAAAAAGATGTTCCAGTGTGCTGCTGTCCGATGTTGTTTTGGACCCCTTTGACTTTTGTTCATTTTATCAATATATTTCATTTTATATTTCCAATATAATCTACAGTATAATCCCCCTTTTTTATTTTAGTGTGAAAACATGAATTTTTCCATTTTGTGAACAATCAAGTTCTGTTATCATTTATGGTGATATTGGGGAATTTGTATATCTACCTTCTTGTGTCTGTGTAAACTGGAAGGTGATCTGTGAACTCTCCTGACCTCAGGTGTTTTTGGTGCGGAAGTTAATGGGTCCGGATGCCGGTCAGCTTTATGCAATGAAGGTGCTCAAAAAGGCATCTTTAAAAGGTCAGTGATTGTCTTTATTTGTGTGAGTTACACATTTCTGTGATATACTCATGTTTATTCATCATTTGAATGTGTATGTTTGAATGTGTTGCAGTGAGGGACAGAGTTCGCACTAAGATGGAAAGAGATATTTTGGTGGAGGTCAATCATCCTTTCATTGTGAAGTTGCACTATGGTAAGGCTCAGATTATTTGCGTTAGACAGACCCTCTGAGTAATAGTTGTTGGGTTGTTTGCTCAACTCCCAACATGTTTGACAAGATGTAGCTTTGTTTCATTTAGTGTAAGGGAGCAATTCTAATGTTGCAGACAATTTGCAATAAAAAAATGAAATTTACTTGTTGGTTATTTTGTGTGGTTTTAGAGCCCAAAATCAGGATTTTAGGACAAACTTTTCTAAAGTATAAACAAAAAAGGCAGTAGACCAAACTTCATTCTGAAAGTCCAAAGCTTTGCTGAGGTACATCCTTACTTTCAGCCTCACTTTGGTTTGGTCAGCCCTGTATGCAGCTCTGTCCAATGATCATTTGAGCCAATTTCTGTGGGAGTAGTGGGGAAAAACAAATACATTCCAGATTGTATGCTTGGCATAAAAAGTTTCAGCTTATTTGTATGAATATTGTTTTATAAACGTTATGGGCATGACACATCACTGAAGCCCAGGGACTTTGTAAATGTGACCATTATAATTTCAGAAAGCATTGCTGTTATGACAGTGTGCGTATATTTCCTCAGACATTATCTTGTCTATCTGTAAAATGTTAATTGATAACATGAAGTGTCCTCTTTTAAAGCCGTGAATTACGGCTGGCAGATATTCTAGTTATTGTGGTGGATACCTTATGTGTAGTGAAAAAAAACAATGTCATTTACTTAAATACCTTAAATTATATAACACTTCAGTTAGTTCAATACAGTAAATATAGCCTTAAAGGAACCAGTTGAAAGAGATTTTGTTCCTTTGCTTTATTTATTTTTTTTCTTGGTGTGGCTGACGTTTCCATGGAATTCCCCAGGATTGACATCTAGGTGTGATTGTCTGCTCCCTTTTGTTTTTTTTGTTTTTTTTACTTGCAGCCTTTCAGACAGAAGGGAAACTCTATTTAATTTTGGATTTTCTCAGGGGTGGGGATGTATTTACTCGTTTATCCAAAGAGGTAAGCATCGTGTGATCTACTCTAACCGTTTCTTTGTCCGATTTGTGATGTTGATGTTAACAGACTAGACTCTTATAACTATTTTGTATTGGTTTTTTTTCCCACAACAATTAACTGATTGTAATAATGCCCAAATGTCTTATAAAGGGAAATGTCCTCTGCCAAATTTTCACTTGTGTTCATTTGCAGAGCTTTAGGTTAAAAAAATGTGAGGCCTATTCTCAACCAGAGCGATGCAACCAGAAAATGTAATCGCAAATTTTGCACCAAAATTATACATAAATGAATCTAGAGTGAAATTCTTAAATTCATCTACATGCTTGAATGCTGGCCTCATTTGACTATATTTGACAAAATACACCTCTATTGTTAAACTGTACTCTACCACTTGGAAAAACTCGCAAAAAAACTGATTCGCTTTTGCGGTCGGTGTGTTGGGGAACATAGATGAGAACTTGTCGCAGTGAAAATTTGCATTCATTGTTAAAAGGACTTTAGTCTGTATGCATTGCCAGCCCTTTGTGTGTTTTCAAGTAATTTTTATATTTATTTGTTTGTCTATTTATTTATTGTACATTTTCTGTACTTTCTTAACTTTCTGCACTTTCATGTGCACAATCGCCAGAAAAATAAGATCACATGCTGAATGTCACGGCAGAGGCAGAGTTTACTGTGGCTCTGATGTAGCATTTAGCCTGTTATATTAGGGAATGAGGCATATTTTAATACAGCTTCTGCATGTCATTTTATCTTTACACAGAATTGCTAGGTTTACCTAGCAACCATGCAACCAAATAATACATTAGCAATCTGAAAATGATGGCTCAATCGGATTGAAAAGCCTTTTATGTAAACACCGCAATCGGTGATCAGATTATCTGATCAAAAGAAAATAAGAAAAACCGCTTGAATCTATTTTCTTAATCAGATTAAAAAATAGCTTGCCTGATGTGTAGTTTACTTACGCACGTTTGTATGCATTTCTTATGTATGTCTTACGAACTGGTCAGTGGTGTAGACTGAATATTTACTAAAATAGCTCTTCTGACGTACATGTCGGCTTTCATTTAGATGTCATCAAGGCAAAAATGACAGTTATACTGACGGTAGCTCCAGTGACTGCTGGATGCAGTGACTGGGCTCTATGCATGTGCTGAAGTTTTGTTCCGAATATGTAATGCACATGTAAACGAATATGTAAATTGGATTGCAACATTTTAGGGTTCTTATTAAACAGGACTTTCAGAATATGAAATCGGATTGGATTCTTTTGGATTGAGGAAAATTTAGTGAATGTAAACATACTTAATGTGGAGGCAGCACAGAGCTGACTTTGCCAAACATGTGCACCCTTTTCAAATGCGGTTTTCAGCTGTATTTGCCAGTAAATGCATTGTTTAAATAGAAAAGTAATTTGTTAATTATTTAAAATAACTGTGTAAATTCCTCAAGTAACACAGGAAAAATAATCCGATTGTATAGCGTACAGTAATTGTTAACCCGACATTAATATTCATTTCAAACAAATGTTTGGCTTATATCCATCTTTTTCTTTGTCGTTATGATGATGTGTATTATATTCTTGTGTGTGTGTGATTTTGATGAGAGAGTAAATTTGTCCAGTTCTTACTAGGTTATGTTTACAGAGGAGGATGTGAAATTCTACCTTGCAGAGCTGGCCCTTGCATTGGATCATCTACACAACCTAGGCATTGTTTACAGAGACCTGAAGCCTGAAAAGTAAAGTATCCCCCTTCACCTCTTTGCATATCTCTCTCTGTGTTTAGAGTAGAAACCATACTCTCTCTCTTTCTGGCTTTTCACCTGCCCTCTCTTTTTGATCTTTTATTAAGTAAGGATGGATATATCTGACAGAACCAATGTGCAAGATTATAATCGAGAGGTTTTGAATTCTTCGTCTGATTTTGTTTGTTGACTCTTGTTTAGTACATGTATTTTTGTATCTGTATTGGAGAAATGTGGTCTTAATTTTCAGCATTTTGCTTGATGAAGCTGGACATATCAAGTTAACAGGTACGTACCATTGTCCCCTTATTACATCACTTCCCTGCCTGTCGAACTTGTGCATGTAGAGGCAAATTTGTAGTGTGTTACATGTACTTTTAGCGTTTCATCCTGAATAAAGAATGATTTGAGTCATGTATGGTGTGTTTGAGTTGTAGTCAGATGGGGTTCTTTGTCAAACTCGGCCGCTGGAGCACCGCCATCCTGCAGACTTAGAGGATTAGTTCACTTTCAGAATTAAAATTTCCTGATAATTTACTCACCCCCATGTCATCCAAGATGTTTATGTCTTTCTTTCTTCAGTCGAAAATAAATTAATGTTTTTGAGGAAAACATTCCAGGATTTTTCTCCATATAGTGGACTTCACTGGGGTACAACGGGTTGAGATCCAAATTGCAGTTTCACTGCAGCTTCAAAGGGCTCTACACAATCCTAACCGAGGAATAAGGGTCTTGTCTAGCGAAATGTTCGGTCGTTTTCTAAAAAAATAAATATTTATATACTTTTTAACCACAAATGCTCCTCTTGCACTAGCTCTGCGATGCACCATGCATTACGTAATCACGTTAGAAAGGTCATGCGTGATGTAGGCGTTTGTACCGATCCAGTGTCTACAAAGCGAACGTGCAAAGACTAAGTCAAACAGCCCTTTACAAAAAAAAGGTAAAACAATGATGTCGGATGATTTTGAAGTTGGAGGAGAAAATGAGATGGAGTTTTTCGCCCTACCGCAGTTCTTCCGCCTACGTCAGGCATGACCTTTCCAACGTGATTACGTAATGCGTGGCGCATCGCAAAGATAGTGCAAGACGAGCATTTGTGGTTAAAAAGTATATAAAAGTATATAAATTTTTTTTTAGAAAATGACCAATCGTTTCTCTAGACAAGACCTGGGCTGGGATCATGTTGAGCCCTTTGAAGCTGCACTGAAACTTCAATTTAGACCTTCAACCCATTGATATATGGAGAAAAATCCTGGAATGTTTTCCTCAAAAACCTTAATTTCTTTTCAACTGAAGAAAGAAAGACCTAAACATCTTGGATGACATGGGGGTGAGTAAATTATCAGGAAATTTTAATTCTGAAGTGAACTAATCCCTTAACACCAATTTTCAAGGAAACTCTGCAGGAACGTGTCTCTCCAGGAGCAGAGTCTGCTTTAGCTTTGTAACTTAATGCAAATACGACTAATGTGCTGATGTGCCTTTTGCAGACTTTGGGCTCAGTAAAGAATCTGTAGATCAGGACAGAAAAGCATACTCTTTCTGTGGCACTGTGGAATATATGGCCCCTGAGGTGGTCAACAGGAGAGGTCACACACAGAGTGCTGATTGGTGGTCTCTTGGCGTCTTAATGGTAGGAGCTCATCACAGCAAGACCTTAATGACTATCCCGTTATGAGCATGTTTGGAAAATGTGAAGTTATATCTTAGGGATTAAAGGTTACTGGTTTGACAATAAAACACAATAAAATTCCTGTACTTTTTCAGTACTTTTTGAACATTTCCAGCACGTTAACAATACCGTGATAATATTGATAACAGTGATCATTTTGATCATGATTATAGTGACCAAAATGATCATGGTTACGATATTTTCACACCTTTTCATCTCTGTTATACACTGCCTGGCCAAAAAAGTCGCTGTTTGGATTTAAATAGGCAAATGCTTAAGAGTCCATGATTGGATCATAATTGCAGTGATTTATTATGTTTCTATCATGTTATATGTTTGGCAACAGTTGGGATATGCTGGAGTAGACTTTACAGAGTGCTTGTCTCTTGCATCGTCAATACAAGATCTTGACCAAAAATTGATGCACCTCTTGATGGAAATAACATCACAACATTTATTTCCATCAAGAGGTGCATCAATTTTTGGTCAGGATCTTGTACTGACAATGCAAGAGTCAAGCACTCTGTAAAGTCTCTGTAAAGGCCTAGGATGATCCTGAAAATGTTTTATGGGCTGAAATGAAAATGGGTACATTTTGTTTCTCACTACATGGAGATTCAGAACAATAGAAAATTCATTCTAGACCTATACGGTTGTAGAATCATAAGCCAAAACTTAAATATTACCTTTTTGAGCCATTTTTATCTAGAGTTGAGTGTCTGGTAAGGTAGGGCTCAAGTCTCTTAGGGAGGCTGGTCTTTATGTATTGACAAAAAACACTGAGACATTTGTGGCATCTTTAGTGTGACATATGGTCTTGATATCTGTTATACCGAGTGTGTTGACTAAAAGAGAACATTTACCTTAATCACACATTGGATTCCCAGACAGTAGTAGTGCTTAGATAATTTGCCCAAGTAAATGCGGCTTGTTTGATAGTTGATTTATTTTTTTTCCAGTTTGAAATGCTGACCGGCACATTACCGTTCCAAGGAAAAGACAGGAATGAGACTATGAACATGATTCTCAAGTGAGTGTGGCTACTAAATCATGCCAGTGTGATGCTTAATTGGTCAAATCTCTTATTGAGGCTGCCAGATAGAAAAATGTAATTGACTGGTAAACTGAATAACCTATAATGAATACTTTGGTTTATTGTTTTAGTGGTCATGATGACCATGCACATAAAATGCTTGTAATATTGTTGCTTTTTCTAAAAAATTTTTTTTTCTGTTTGTTCCTGTACATCAGAGCTAAGCTCGGAATGCCACAGTTTTTAAGTTTGGAAGCACAAAGTCTTTTACGAATGCTCTTCAAAAGAAATCCATCAAATCGTTTAGGTAAGTCACCTGTGTTTCTGTTAACAGTTTGTGAAAATACTAGACCATGGGTTGTTGAATTTTAATGGAAACAAACTGTCACCCATATGGTAATCATCATAACTGGTCTGTTGCAGGAGCAGGTCCTGACGGAGTGGAGGAGATCAAACGACACACATTTTTCTCCACCATTGATTGGAATGTAAGATTCAGTTAACCCACCGTTGCACACTACTCTTAGCCAAGTGCTCATTCTCCATTGCTTGAGTGTGGTGGCCGGCCAGATGGTGTGCCAGATCAAGCTGTGTTTGATGATGTTTAATGATCACATCATTTATGTTTGTTTAGTGGTTACACATACACTATATGGGCAAAAGTATTGGGACACCTGATCATTACACTAACAGGGACTAAAATGATGTCGCATTCTAAATACATAGACATTGACATGTAGTTGGTCCCCCCTTTGCAGCTATAACAGCTTCCAATCTGGGTTTCCACAAGATTTTGGAGTGTTTCTGTGGGAAATTTTGCCCATTCCTCCAGTAGAGCATTTGTGAGGTCAGTCAATGATATTGGATAAGAAGGCCTGGCTTGCAATCTCAGTTCCAATTCATCCCAATGGTGTTTGATGGGGTTGAGGGCTCTGTGCGGGCCAGTGATGTTCTGACACACACAACTCATCCAACCATGACCTTGCTTTGTGCACTGTGGACAGTCATGCTGTAATAGAAAAGGGCCTTCCCCAAACTGTTCCCACAAAGTTGGAAACATAGCATTGTCCAAAATGTCTTGGTATGCTGAAGCATTTCCCTTTAATGGAAGTATGGGGCCTAGCTCAACCCCTGAAAAACAGCCCCATACCATTATCCCTCCTCCACCAAACTTTACACTTGGCACAATGCACTAAGGCAGGTAATGTTCTCTTGGCATCCGCCAAACACATACTCGCCCATCAGGCTGCCAAATAGAGAAGTGTGATTCGTCACTCGACAGAATATGTTTCCACTGCTCCAGAGTCCATTGGTGGCGTGCTTTACACCACTCCATCTGACACTTGGCATTATACTTGGTGATGTGAGGCTTTCATGCAGCTGCTCAGCCATGGAAACCCATTCCATGAAGCTCCTACAGTTTTTGTGCTGATATTAATGCCAGTGGAAGTTTGGAACTCTTCAACTATGGAATCAGCAAAGCATGGCCGACTTTTACACACCAATGTGCCTCAGCACGCTCTGTGATTTTACAGAGTCTTCTGCTTTGTTGCTGCTGTTCCTAAATGACTTATTGCAAAGGTGGCATCCTATCACAGTACCATTCTATAATTCACTGTGCTCATCAGAATGACCCATTTTTTTTTTTTTTTTTTTCACAAATGTTTCTAAATGCAGACTGCATGGCTAGGTTTTTGATTTTATACACCTGTGGCAATGGGTCTGATTGAAATGCCTGAATTCAATAATTAAGAGATGTGTCCCAATACTTGTCCATATAGTGTAAGCAGAGATTGTATTATTATAGGCAGATGAGAGGGTCTGTATCTCTTACCATTGGAGAAAGCGTAACGGCTAACTTGGATCACGTGCAGCACCTCTCAGCCTATCGTGACATCGGTGCCCGCAGTTCAAAGTTTTATGATAGCAGTTACAGTTTACGTCAAACAGTTTCTTGTGGATTAGCATGCTGGTCTTGTGAATAAATGTTTTATATTTGGTGTTATATCCATGTACAGTAGGACTGCATTGTTTGTGGAATGTGCTTTACTGAGCGAAAAAAAAAAAAGAGCACGAGTATCTCTATTAGCTGCAAAGTTCACTGTCGGGCGCATTAAACCACATTTAAGAGTACTGTAATAACTTAATTGTAAATTAATACATATTTAATTAATTAATTATATGTATATGTAACACAATAATTAAATTATTCATTTTTTCTTTATTCATTATAATGCATAATATCAGCGTCATGTGCATACATGCAGTTATAATAGTCATTACCATTGAAGTCTTATTATAGCTGGTAAAACCTGAAAGCCAAAGAAAGAAAACATTGGTATTTTCTACTTTCTATATACAATATACAATATCACTCAATATTACTATTAAATACTGTGGTAATGACGTAAATGAGTCCTGCCTGTCGCGACATTCCCTACTCTGCCTTCTCTTATAAAATAACCTTTTTATCATAGTAAAATCTACATAGCGTTCCCAACAAATGTATTGTTTAGCGTAAAACATGTTGAAGATTAGCAGACAGGCAGTCGATTAAATGATAAGCTGTTTCCTTACAAAAGCGGTTTATTCAGTGTAGTGAAGCCTCTTCTCCATGGACATCCATTAAAAAAAAAACAGCCTCTGGTCTCCTTTTCTGCGTACTGGCAGCCACAGCGTTAGCATTAGCCGTTACGCTAATGGTTGCAGGCTTGTCATCTAGTGGCTTTGGTGTAAGTTACTGTTGTAAGTAATGCAACCTTTCTAAAATTGTAATTTCTGATGACTAACATGAATGTAACAGTATATTAGATTACAACAGTAATAGCAAATAAGGATAGATTTGAAAAGGAAGGGTTAGCAGTAGGATATGTAGAGATGCTTTGAAGGGTGAACTTGACATTCAGGCCCCCATGACACCCACAGTCCACTCCAAACTCACGTTCAGCTCTGACTCTGTTGTCATATACAACAAAATCCAGTCCTGAATGTCCTGCTTCACTCAGAAATCCATCACATTGTACAGTGGGTTTTGAATGTCGTTTCATGTTGACGTAAGTCTGGCTGATGATCAGGCTTTACCTTTTTGTGTGTCAAGTGGAACATATTTTATTGGAGTAGCATGTGTTTTTTTTGTGTCTGTGTAGAAATTGTACAGAAGAGAACTTCAGCCTCCATTCAAACCTGCTGCAGGGAAACCAGATGACACTTTCTGCTTCGACCCAGAATTCACAGCCAAAACTCCCAAAGGTACGATGGAGAATGTGTTCTAGAGAGATTACATGGGAGCTAGTCAGTGCTGACACATGTGACACATGTATCTGCTAGCAGTACTATGATGACTTGAGTTGTATTTGTGTGTTTCTTGTGAGCAGATTCTCCAGGCATTCCCCCCAGTGCAAACGCTCACCAGCTCTTTAAAGGCTTTAGTTTTGTTGCTCCAGTCTCCCTGGAGGAAAGCAAAAGTGCCCCACTTGTCAACATTCTCCCTATAGTACAGGTAATTCACAATATTTGTAATTCAGTTAGATATATATGTATTGTTTATATTTTTTTTTTGTGTGTGTGTGTATATATATATATATATATATATATATATAATGTATATATATATTTATAAATATATATATATATAAATATTCATTCAGACTTATAACTATATATTCAGGATTTACATTTATATATTCAGAGTTATAACTATATTTAGAGTTACATTTATATATTCAGGTTTATAACTATATATTCAGATTTACATTTTTATATTCAGAGTTATAACTATATATTCAGGATTTACATTTATATATTCAGATTTACATTTTTATATATATATATATATATATATATATATATTTATAAACATATTCAGACTTATAACTATAAACATTATAACATTTATATTGTTTCAAGTAAATGTTCTTCTTCAAAGAATATTAAAAAAAAAAAGACTGCGGTTTCCACGCTACAATAACCATTTTCAGCTGTAATTATAAAAATAAGCTTCTTGAGAATAATAAAACAATTATCAGTGAAGACAGAGAAAATGGAACTTCATCACAGGAAAAAATAAAATTAAAAATAAATGTAGCCTTGGTGAACATCATAATCTGCTTTCACAAACAAAAAATCGTGCTGATACCAAACTTTTGATTGGTAGTGTATGTATGTATAAATGTATGTATATAGATTTTTAAGGCATTTGTGTGCTGTGTCAGATGCATGGTGGCTCAGCTCAGTTTTCTGACATGTACGAGTTGAAGGAGGACATCGGCGTGGGTTCATACTCCATATGCAAACGCTGCATACACAGGGTCACCGCCATGGAGTTTGCTGTGAAGGTGAGACATGACATCTCAAAATAATAATTTCTGATGTCTCAATGAGTCTGTTCTAGAAGATACTGTTGAACACAACTTTCACATGAACGTGTATGTCCATGCTGTGTTCTGGTGTAACATTTTCTTTGTGATGTAATAGATTATTGACAAAAGTAAGCGAGACCCATCGGAGGAGATTGAGATCCTGATGCGGTATGGGCAGCATCCCAACATCATCACACTGAAGGATGTGAGTAACATGATTCTGATTTCAAACTTTTCAGCTTTGTGTTAGTGTAACTAAGGCGTCATTGTGTGTGTGTGTGTGTGTGTGTCACTCAGGTGTATGACGAGGGTCGTTTCGTGTATCTAGTGACGGAGCTCATGAAAGGCGGTGAGCTGCTGGATAAGATCCTTAGGCAGAAGTTCTTCTCTGAGCGAGAGGCCAGCGCTGTGCTGTACACTATCACCAAAACTGTGGACTACTTGCACTGCCAGGGGGTGAGACACATACCCATATTCTACAGTCCTGGCACTTCTTATATTTTTTATTTGTTTACACATCATGTGTTTTAGTTTTATGAAAAAAGTGCAGATTTAACATTTTGATAACTCTTTTCAAGTTGAAATCAAGTTTTATTATATCTAGCAGATATTATTTGGCAGATATATCAGTGCCACTTTTAGTGAGCTTGACTGCACGAAAATATTGACGTTTTTAAGACTTATTAGGTCCCCTAGTTGTCACTGCCCTCCTGGTTGAGAACCACTGTTTTAGACCTCTTCATTTTTGATCTTCAAAATGTAATTGATCTATATCACCCAGCCCTGTTTACAAGTTTAAATCATTAGAAGCCACTGGAATGAACTGGTGTTGTGAGAGGCTGTGTTCCTGACGCAGGTGGTGCATAGGGACCTGAAGCCCAGCAACATCCTCTACATGGACGATTCAGGAAACCCTGACTCCATACGCATCTGTGACTTTGGCTTTGCCAAGCAGCTGAGAGGAGACAACGGACTGCTGCTGACACCCTGTTATACCGCCAACTTCGTTGCTCCTGAAGTGAGGAAACAACTGCTGCGCATATACTTAATGTCCAGAACATGTCCTGAACTGAATTGACAGGCTTTGTCTGTTGTGTTGTAGGTACTGATGCGGCAGGGTTATGACGCTGCCTGTGATATCTGGAGTCTGGGAGTCCTGCTCTACACCATGTTGGCGGGGTCAGTGTGACAGTCAAGTTCTTATCCCTTTTTGCGCTGTTATCGACAAAGTGAAAATACATAAAAAAGTTTGAGTAATTTACTGTCTTCCATCCAATTGGCCTTTTACAGATAAAATGGTATGCATAATGACATCCTTTAAAAAAATTTGATTGTTGCATTAGTTTTTGTGTATCACAAAATAAATCTTTAAATCAAAATCAATTACTGCTTTATTGATTCAGATATAGAAGTAACGTAAAAATTATGTTTATTTTACCTTTCATTTTGTCAACGGTAACTTAGATGGTGCATCTTCAGGTGATGGATGCTTTATATTTCTGACTGATCCATTTGAAACAAACCTATATTTATATATTATTAAATTGTAAATATAAAGTTTATTTAGAAATGTTGTTTCTTACATTATTATTTAGTCCATTTAAATCAAGCAAATGGCTATTCAGAAATGGGGGCTGTTGTATCTGCCATTTTATTTTTCTGTTTTATTTTAATAAGACTGTAAATTTAAATAATTTATGCTTGGTAATATTAATTTTGAAATGAGAGCAATCACTGCCTATTCAGAATGTAATGAAACGTTTTAACTTGCAATTTTATGAAATAAAAAAAAAAATCAAATCGCAAAAATGACAAAAACATGGATGAATGATGCTTGAGGGGCGAATCTTATTCTTACCACAGCAATGTAATTATCACAGCATCAATACACAATCTGGCACGTTACAGCAGCCGTCTGAACAGTCTTCTCTGTTTTCATAAAAAAAAAAAAAAAAAAAAAAATTCAATGTAATAATGTCTTTGCTTTTATCTTTTATTTTTCTGTGTAGGTACACACCCTTCGCCAACGGACCCAATGACACACCAGAGGAGATTCTCTTGCGCATCGGCAGTGGAAAATTCTCCCTGAGTGGAGGAAACTGGGATTCTGTGTCGGACTCCTCAAAGGTAGCAGAGGAATCCTTTAAAAGGACAATTAGCCCCATTCACTTAGTTATGATGCATTCATGTCAGAATTATGAAGATTCAGAATTTTTTCTGGTCTAAAATTTATATTACAGATATAATATTTGAACTAGAAATTACTTTAAGTGCAATCTCTATAATATTTGTTGTTGTTGTTTTTTAAGTCCTTAACTAGTAAGTATGAGCAGTTTGAAAAGCTTTGGGAAAATCGTAGAAATTCTTTTGGTAAAAGTGTGGGAACCCTATACATGGCTTGTCAAGCAGAAATGTGATACTGCTAAAGCTCCTGCCATTTTAGTTGTTTTATGACATCACAACAGTCAAGTAAGAAAGGTTTCATAAGCGTATAGAATATATAAAAAATATCAAATAAAATGCAACACAAAATATATAACAAAATACAGTAGCGCAATATCCTATGATATCCATTATATCTGATTTTTCCATTATAAAATGGAAATGCAGCATGCCTTAATTGAGAGCCACTGGGGCAAAAACTCATTCTTTCCTGCTTGTTTTTGTTACCTTCAATAAACCTTCAGTTAAACCTGCTTCAGTTTAACAACTAGTACTTCAGATTGTGCAAGCATCTGTTCTTCTTTAATGGGGTTTGTGAAGTAGCAAAGTAGCGAAAGTATAAATCCTTTACATTAAACGTACTTATGTGAATATAGCTTGTGAATCCTTTGTTGTGTTTGTGTTATGTTTGTTCTGAGAATTGGCATGGATTCACTGTCCTTAATAGCCCATAACATTCTAAGTGAACATTCAAACACAATAAATTCTATATTAAGGTATGCATTCTAAAATAGCATTCTATGCATGTGTCGAGCCTGTCAATCAACATTAGACCTACACCCTCAGGCTGAATTAAGCGTTGAAAGTGCGTTTGCGTGTGTTTAGCAATTTGAATGTAAAACTTACAAATGGTTAATCCTAATTATATATTAATTGTATAGCTTAAAGGGTTAGTTCACCCAAAAATTAAATTTCTGTCATTAAGTACTCACCCTGATGTTGTTTCAAACCTGTAAGACCTTTGCTAATCTTTGCAACAAAAAATATATTTTTGATGAAATCCAAGAGTTTTTTTTATCCCCCATAGAAAGCAACGTAATTACCGTCATTCAAGGTCCAGAAATGTAGTGGAGACATTGTTAAAATAGTCAACATGACTACAGTGGTTCAACCTTTATGTTATTAAGTGACGAGAATACTTTTTGTGCGCAAAAACAAAACAAAAAGCACGACTTTATTCAACAAATTCGTCTCTCCCGTCATTCTCCTATGCTGTTTATGTTCAGCGCTTCCAGGTTCTACGTCAGAAGTGCTACAACCCAGAGTCTGCCCCACCTAAATTTGTGGTCAGGAGTCACTACTGCTTAAAGGCCTTCATGATACCATGTACGCTGGAACGTGATTTTTGATCTGATGGTGCTGAATCTGGTGTTCATAAAAGCCTTGCGTACTCACTATTGTACTGTGAGTCTGTTACTTTCTCTCTGCTGTGACCTGAATCAACACGCACATTCGTAATACAGACAAACATAAACGTTTGTTACATTTATTCAACTTAGAGCAGATGTAGGTGTCCTTACTGATGTTGCACATTTTGTTCCACCACAGCATGCACTTCTCAAGACTTACTTGAAGATCTAGATTAGAAGAAAAGAGTATCACATTTTCTCTTCTACAGGGTATCTTTGGGCACTGTTATTGTCAAATTTTGTTCACATCAATCCAGTTGTTTTCTTGAACTACATAATATAACAATCCATAGTGGTAATTGTATTTGATTGGATGTCAATAGCACTAGTTCAGAGGAGCACATTCATTTAAACTAAAGCTAATAAGGGCCAGAATTTTTGCTAAATAAACTTGAGTTTGTTGATCCTTGACCTTGAACAACATTCCTGTCCAAAAACAGTCCTAACCCTGTTCCTAACCCTGAACCTGATAGGAGAAATGATATGTGAATAAGAATGGTGTAGAAGCCCCTAACCCTTGTTGTAAGCCTAAACTTGTCTTTAACTGTAAACATATCCCTATACCTATCCCTAATATGATTGGTTGATTAGAAATGTTGTTGCAAGAAGGATGTTGATCCAGGAACAGGTTCTACTTGGAAAAATCACGTTTGCCATTTGTATGGTTGTTTGAGTGCTTTTCAGGAGCAGTGTACAGAAATCCCATCAGTATCTGGAGACACTCTGAGTTTTATAAGCAAGTGGAACTTTTGAGACATTGTGTGTTCACAGGACCTGCTGTCTCATATGCTGCACGTGGACCCTCATCAGCGATACTCAGCAGAACAGGTACTGAAACACTCGTGGATCGCCTGCCGGGACCAGAACCCACACTTTCAGCTCACGCGACACGAAGCACCTCATTTGGTCAAGGTATGGCTTGAGTTTAATGATTACATGCCCGGTCTTTAGATCGAAGTGCTGCTTGAGTTTGACGGTGTCTCTCGTAGGGAGCGATGGCTGCCACATACTCTGCATTGAACCACAAGACGTGTAAGCCGGTTCTGGAACCCGTAGCTGCCTCCAGTCTAGCTCAGCGCAGGAACATGAAGAAGCTGACATCTACAGACATGTCCTGAAGCACATGATGTGCCCATGCTTGTCTCCAATGGTTGGCATTTCCTCTCGAGTTCTTGTACGTGATGCTTCAGGGAGTGCACGACATTTTGAAGGAAACGCACGAAAGCCCCTATGTTTCTCTCTGGTAGAGTGAAAAACACCAGCTCCATTTCTCCATAGTGTCTGAAGTGTTTCACGCATTAGCGAGCCATTCGAATGTTCTTGCCCAATGGAAACCCAGATTTCATGAAGAAATGTCCAGGTCATCAAGCGCCTGTTTTTAGGACCATTAAAAACATTTCATGACATTCAAGCCCTTTTCCTCAGACTTCCTATAACTGGTGTACAGTAATGAATGTCATCAGGGTTTTTTGTTTTTCATTAAATTAAATATGTGGTACTTCTAAATAGTTGAAATGAAACTCGTATTTCCACACTAAATGTATGAGAAGGGGATAGGATTTGTTTCTCTTCTAAGAATTTGGGAAAGGAACCTTAAATGTGCTTAACTGTCAAGAACGTTACTGTGCAAACCGTCTTAATGGTCCTAAAAACTGGCTTGGTTTTCTTTATACAAGATATAATGATGACCTGCACATTATCCATTTCTAAGCCACTTTTTGTCCTGTTAGTGTTGCGAACCACATGGCATTACCTCAGACGCACTCAGTGTTATGCGTTTCTTTAGCTCGATGTATTATAAACTCATTCATTACGTTTGTGTGGAACCTTGAGCACATTTGCACTGAGGCTTGGCAGGTCGTTGCTTCTGCGAGACGTTTCCTCTCCCTCCATCTGTTCCCGTCTCAGACCGCTCTTTGCCTTTTGTTGAATGGGTAGTACATGAGCAAAAGGTGAAGAAATAAATCTATATTTATAAAATCGAATGAGGTGAATGAATGTAGATGAGATTGAATCCATGAAATCACATCTCTCTGCTCCAGATGGAGGGAAAAAAATATTCCATAAAACTTTTTAAAGACATTGTGGAAATTGTATCATATTGTATTTATTTCACTTATTTTTAAAATTTTATTTTTTCTTTCAGGTGATGTACATATTGACATTAAAGAACATTATTGACATGATGTTTTTTCATGTGTGTGTTAATTCAGCCAAACAGGATCAATCAGAAATTTGTAAAAATACCTTTTGATTTGTCAAACATCCGATGCAAGTTCATATCTTCACCAAGTAGGACCTAGAGAAAGCTGTACGTTAGGCTAATGCAGGAAAGTACAGTATGTGATTTGAAATCTACCATCTCTTTGTTTGTGGGAATCCTGACTGTGCTGATGGAAAAAGTGCAGTTCCAAACCCTCAGGTGGCTTTGACTTTATGCAGGCCTGTGCAGGCCAATAATCATGCTGCATTAGATTTTTTGTTTGTTTGTTTTTGTTTTGTGTTCTTGTACAAAAATGACTACAATTATGATACAAAGACAAACAAGAAACATGCAATTACACTAAAATAATTCCAAAACCAGGACACACACTATGTCCAGGAGTATTTGGACACCGCTTATTACAGGGATGGACAACTCTGGCCTTTGAAGGCCACTTTGCTGCAGAGTTGAGCTCAAACCCTATTTAAAAACACAAAAATCTAACCAAAGCCTTAAGAATTACAGGCAGGTGTGATTGATCAGGGTTTGTGCTAAACTCTTTAGGACAGTGGCCCTCTAGGACCAGAGTGGACATTTAGAAAAAAAGAACAAAGGAGACAGTCATACAGGTTTGGAACACAGTGAGTGAGTGAGAGAAAATATTATTTTTTTTATTTATTTATTTATTTTTTTAATGTTACGCCATACAATAACATTCTAGTCCTTGCGAACTGGCCCTCCAGGACTGGAGTTGCTCATCCCTGTTTTAGAGAATTGTATGCTATCAACTTTGTTGCAGCAGTTTTGTAGAGTGTCCTGTTTTATTCTAGCATGACAACACCTCAGCGCACAAAGCGAAATCCATGCAAAAACTGTTTTTTGAGTCTAGTACAGTTACATAAAAAAGGAGATGGGGATAGCAGGCAGCTCTCACGACCAATTGTAAAGACCTTTTGGCACGCCCATTACTCTGACCACACTTGTTAAAAAAAAAACAAAAAACTAGTTTCATCTAAAAGAAATTGGTTCGTAAATAAACACAAAGCTTCATCAGTGTGCCCAGTGAAGTACTGGAAAGAGGAAAAATAATCTCTTTTGGTCTTTCCAAAAACAGCACAATCAAAGGAATCACCTAAAACTGAAAAAGGAAAAAAACGGCACTGTATGCCTTTTACAACCAGAGAACATCGATAATGTTGAATAGTCTGGCTCGTAACAGGGTCAGTTAACACATATGGATCAACACACCAGTATAGGTTACAAATAAATATTATGTCCACAGATACATTTATAGGCTACAGGTTTATTTCAGATGTTACGGGCAGACGTATTAAGCAAATGATTAAAGCATCGCAAGGTACAAAGGAAAAGCACAACGAAAAGAAATCAATGTATACTACGACTAGTAAATAAATAATCCATTAAACCTGCTGAGAAACAAGGAGCAGGAACTAAAATTCTCAGTTCCACGCGCATGTGCAGTGAATAAATCAACGGTCCTTTGTCAATGATTCCTTATTTAAACACTTCACTCCTTGGCCATCTTATAGGTAATGAGCAAGAGGTCAAAAGGACAGAGATCAAAGTCCACATTTATAAATACAGGAAGATGATCACGCATGTTACCAAATCAAAGTATTATATACTGTAAAGCATATAATCTAAATCGTTAAAATTACAGTTCATGGACAGAAATAAGGATTTTCATCTAGCCTAACCTTTCTCAGACGATTCTTGCACACAGATACAGATATGATGCGATATCAGCCTTTGTTCTTTGGCTTCTGTCTGTGTTTCGTTCACATCAGTGGATCACAGGTAAATATAAAGGATATATTGCATTGTAACCAATGGACGTAACACGTATTCACATATATAAAGAGTCTTGTTACAGCTGCTTTTGCTTTCAGATCTGTTCAAACTAACTCTTTGCTATTCAGAACGCTTACAGACCTGTCGCAATACCAGACGAGGCTTATTTCGCTGAGCCATTTGACGCAAGAAGTCTGGACAGGTTGGTTTCGGAAATCCGAACGTCTCTAACTGACAACATACATAATATAGGGGGAGACCGGGGATGAAAGTAACACTTTTTGTTTGAGCATCAGTAACTCAGTGGCTGTTTGAGCTAGATCTCGCAAACTTTGATACACGGTAGCCACATTTGGATACTACAAATAAAACTCACTTGGACATGTAGGCTACGACACAATCACAGAGTATGTGAGTTAATGTCAAATACAAAGAATTATGCCTAGTTGTTACAACCTGTTCCACTACCGGCGTGAGTTGTAACACAAGCTGGGGATAGATGTAACAATGAGAGCTCAATGCTGAAATAAAATCCACACAAATTTATGCAAGAATTTATGAAGAACAAAGAATAATCACTTGAATAAAGTGAACAATTAAAAGTGACAAAATCGTATTTATTTGGACTTTAAATTTAGCACACATTTTAGCATGTGGGTTTGAAGTTAGCATGAATGCAAAGCATCAAATTGAGAGAAACTGCTACTTTGTTATGTAAGTCAAATAATTGTCCTTCCTGAATTTTTTTTTTTTCTTTTTCATAAAATCTACAATGTTGCTCACAGTCATATGACACTTCTCCTGTCAGCTCAAAAAGGTGATGGAAGTGTATGATGTTGATGACATCACAGCTCTTTTCTGACTTGGTAAACTGACAGTGTTACAACTGATCCCATGTTACAACACTCCCCAGTCTCCCCTATATATGGGTGTTTCTGCTACTACGGGCACTTTAAAGTCCCAGCAGTGAAATTTTAGATTAAGGTTAAAATTTGTCATATGATGATTGATAAATATAAACACAGTGTCATTACACATCTTGACATAAAAAATAATTACTGATAAATGTGATTTAATGAAAAATTATAAATCATTTATAGGTCCAAACACTATTTTTGTTCATGTCCCACAACTGTGGTCTCAATGCTGAGATATGCAAATTAGTTAATTCTTTGACAATATGACTTTATTTCAAATGAATTTTGTTTCATATAAATATTACTTTACACCATCTTAAAGTTCTTTTTTTTTTTTTTTTTTTTGTTTACTGCTCATTTATATGATTTTTTTTTTTTTTTCATCTAAATACACCTGTCCCACACTTTTGAGTCCCTACCGCAACACTGGAATTTTTTTTTTTTAATATGACATTTGTTCGAAGCCAAACAAATCTTGTGTCTATGGAAACAGATTGGGCTACCCACATTAGGCCACTCACAAGATGCAGAAAAATAAGATAAAGATCATCTTTTCTTTTGAAGTATTTATTGTGTGTCCTTACCATACAGCTTAGTAATTGTGTATTTTAAACTACATTTTAAAAATAAGTTTATGTTACTGTTGAATACATCATGTGTATATACAGTATAGGTGCTAAAAGTCAAAACAAATGTATCAGACCTTGCTAGCTGCCAGTTAGCTGCCACAAAGAGTTCAAGGCATTGCCTCAGCCTCCAAATTCCCCATATCTCAATCCGATTGAGCATCTATGGGATGTGCTTGATGAAAAATATCTGAGGCCCAACCTCGCAACTTGATACCACAGGACACATTCAGAGGTCTTGTGGAGTCCTTGCCTGGACGTATCAGAGCTGCAATTGGCAGCGTGACGGGAACCTACATGATATTGCAGGGCTCCAGACTGCGACTAAATGGTCACATTTTGCAACCTTTTTTTCTGCCAGTGCCACTAAATTTTGTTAGAGGTCGCACTGGTGCGACCACCACATTGCACAACTGATAAGAGCTGCTTATATTTCTGTTTCATATGAGAAACAGCAAACGAAACGAAAGTGAAACAAAACAACGCTACTTGTTTGAGCTGTGCAGCGCAGACCGTTTATCAGCACGGTGCAATAATAGACAGTGCCGCGCAAGCCAATCTCGATCACCTGACACTTCTTACTACACGACGCTGGGAGATCCAGTGAGAAAGCGTTTGAATTCGCCACAAAAATTAATAACATTGCTGAGAGATCTAGTGGGAAGCATTCAAATTCAGCACAGAATTCTCTGCTATAAACCACAGATATCAGATCAAATAGGTTTGAATTGTAGGTCTCAATGTCCTCTGACACATCAAGTGTAAAGAAGTGCATCTGTTGACTTCTGTGCTTCTGCTTCTGTGACTTTCTAAAAAAAAAGTCCCTTTCATGATTTTATGTCTTAGTATTGTTTCAGTGTCTTTGCAGTGGTGGAAACCAGGAGAAACACTGTGCCACAAACAAGTCAAGGCTCTCCAGTCCACAAATCACCATGGATTTAATGTAGTAACGCTTACTAAAACCATTGTATTGTGGCAGAAATACTTGAGTGCTTTTACATTATTAATTTCAGGGTTCATGCAAAAATTCAAAGCAAAAGTGAAATTCAAGCACTTTTCAAGGACTTTTTAAAGTGCTTCACACTTTTCCCAGCACTTAAAAGCTCTAAATATTATCCAATTTTAATGTTATTTTTAATGTAATGATTTGTAAAACTAAAAGTTTAAAGATGAAGGAAAACTAACACTTCTAGGTAAACAAACACTTAAAAAAAGACCCAGAATTACACAAAGCAAGTAAAGAGTGCTCCTTTTATAATCACTGAAGCTGTTGAGCGATTCAGTACATTTAATAAGAGTAGAATATTTACATTTTTCCCTATAAAAATGTTTTTGCACGTTACTGTTAATAAATTAATTTTATCTGCATCTCAATTCAAGCTCAGTGCTTTACTGTCAAATTTCCAATGTATAAACATGTGATATTATTAGTAACTGCATGTATTAATGCAAAACAATAGTAATATGATTAAATTACCTTTATTATTAAAAAAAGAAACCCAGCACCACCAAATCAGGTGCTGGCGCCACCTTCTGTAGAACTTAGGGGCACCAGTGCCACTGCTCTCAAATGTACTGTAAGTCTGGAGCCCTGTATTAGGCAGGTGATTTTAATCCTATAAGTGTATATTGCAAATACTAAAGACACAATATGTAATTTTTCGCCACTAGAGGTCGCCTATTCAAAACAAAGGCGTATGACACCGAGATTGAGCGTGAAACTTTTATTATGCCACAGACGCCACTTCCGCTTCTTCCGGTCCAGCGTATGTGGGGTAACAGCGCTGTTTTATCATATTAGATACATTTGAGTGTGTTGAAAATGATGTTATAACGTTACTCTGTGCGTTCGCTCGGCGGACACTTGCACACTGCAGTAAGCTAGGTCGATATTAGAATGTCATATTAATAAATGCTGGATGGCTTGTGTTGCTAAATGGAATGCAATTAATTTTAAAACATATTGTATGACAAAGAAAATGCTGTATTACTGTTAATAAAAATAAAGCTGCATTTGATTATGCTATGTTAGCCACTTGACAAAATAGTGTTTTTGTCTGAGGGATGGTAAATCATGGTCACGGAAAATCAGTAAAACAAGATTTAAACAATAAGACTAAACGTTTTCAGTTATATAACAATGATTAGTTTTCTGTCTATAAATGTATCTAAACAGTTGTTCCCATGTCTAATAAAACGTATAATATATTAAAGCGTCTTTGGTGTTTCCATGGTTTTTACAAAATAAAACCGGAAATCGAGTATCAGGTATGATGTCATTGCTAGGCGACGCACGGACACGGTCCATGTCCTGGTTAAAATTGCTTATTTCTCTGGATTTAAACATTCTTGGAAATATCTGGGATAATGTAAGTACACAAGTCAACAAAATATATAACACTTGTTCTAGTGGTTTTTGGATATTTTAATCCAAAACTCTTACATATTGTGCCTTTTAGTCTATTGTAAACTAAATATAAACATGCAGTTTTTGCAACCCTAGATGATACCCATAGGTGTAATTTGCAGGTGGGATGGGTGAGACAAGTCCCCACCACTTTTTGCCAGGGTTGATATTGTCTCCAGCACTTTGAAACATCTTGCTGCACAGATATACCCAATGCAAATGAAACATATCCAGTTGACATTCATTTGTGTTAAGTAAGAGGCAGTCTGGCTCTGGAATGTGTTGTTTTTGAAATCATGAAGTGTTCGTTGCCGCTGTTATCGGTGGTGAAAGGCTCATGCACAGTATTCACACGGAAGAGCGCATCAATCTATTACTTAACGTTGTTGTAAAGACTCTATTTTTTTCGGTGAAATCAAAACAAAATGCACACAAACTTGTAACTGCTCTTGATATACAAACATTGATGAACATCTTTGATTTTAGTGAGGAAAAAATAAACTATACGAGGGCAGATTAGAACCCGGAACCTTTGACATGCTTAGCAAAAGTTCTACCACCAGACCATTTGGAAATTCAAACACTAATTGTGGATCTTTCTATTTATTCACAGACATGAAGAATCTCGGGACTAACAATATATTGTATTATAGATAGAGTAGAAGACTGAAACTATCACATTAAATGAGTTATCAATGTACTATTGAAATTGAATTCTAGACACCGTAATGTTATTTTTAAAATTTTTAAAAAAAAAATCAGTTTGTTGTTACAATAGAAGTTCATAAATGTATTATTTTTTTAACCATGAAAATCATTTTGACCCAGTCTTTACTGCAATACCTCTACTGTTTTTGACACAATTCCTTCTGTTTTATCTGTTACTGTTTTCCTCTACAGTAGCCTATTGTCAAGGTTAGATTATTTACATGCACCATTAACGTTGTGTCATTACCAACACAAAATGTCATTACCGCTGCAATGTTTTATTTTAATTATTATACAGATTTTTATTTGCAAAAATTATTTTAGCACTTAAGTAGAGATTTACACATTAAAATTACAATATCTGTCATAAAAAAATATTTTATCTTTTGCGTGTATGAAAACAATTGATATCTAAGGTTACTGTTTAAATTTTTCATGGCATAACTAAAATCGTAAAATCTCATAATTTTAAATGATTTTTAATATCAGTAATTACAAAAATGCACAAATCTTGAAAATAATAATTTAAATGTCTTACATTTTCATAGAAATTAAAAAAGAAAAGTGAATAAAATTAATGTTATTGTAATGTTGCGGTAAGAAGAGATGAAAATCATGTTCCAGAAAGTCTTAATGAGTACATGCAATTTTGTGTAAATTTTTAAATGCATTACAGACTGTGATGATTAAAATTAAAATTTAAAGGTTTTTTTTTATTTTTTTATTTGGGAGAGTCAAAAGTGACCATAGTTGCAGAAACACCCATATAAATAGTGTAAAACATTTGTTACATTAGATGTGTTAAGTACTGTTATGTCCAGTTATTAAGTGTTGATTGCTCATTAACATCAAATGCTATTCCCTGTCTTTTTGTTTGCACTGAAGAAACTGGGTTTTGTCCAAAGCGGTGAAAGATGAGCAACTGAAACTTCTCAAATATAATGGTATATGCATTTTGTGAATATAAATTTGAATATTGAAACTTATGACAAAACAATGTAGCAGTGTTGAAATTTGAGTTATACAGTCAGTCATTCATTATAACAAAATAACCCCCTGAAGGATGATCCGGATGTAATGGGGGTCTGAAGCTAGGGGTTTATTATGCAGTAATGACCTGCTGACTGTACTGTAAAGTCTATTATCCTTCTTGTTACAATGCCACGTACCAAATACATGCCAATATGATAAATCTTTATTTTACACAGGTGAGTGGGTCGTAGAGGAACCAAGTGAACCAAGATTTTTGGGAAACAGAGGCCTAGTCCTCAAATCCCCTGGTAGACACCACGCCATATCTGCATACCTGCGGAAAGTGTATTACTTTAAAGACAAACCTCTTTGCTTACAGTAAGATATTTTGATCAATCTGCCATTATCCTTAAAACACAAATGAAGTTGCTTGAATAAATCTTCTTTTGAAAACATCTGCAGGTTTGAAGTTTTCTTCCAAAAGGTGGTTGACTGTGGTGGAGCCTACATTAAGTTGCTTTCTCATTCAGATGATCTCCGTTTGGTAATACCTACATTTCATGGCACATAATACTGTTATGCACTGGAACAGGTTTAGCTTAGTGTTTTAAAACACAAAAAACAGTTTATTAAATGAAACAAACAGTAAAGCAACAGACAGTCAAATCTTTACATTTTAAAAAGATATTCACAATAAAAAAAAAACTGCTTTTTCTACAGACAGAATACACTGCCATGATAATAGTGTTGTCATTGTCATTTTAGAGCCAGTTCAGTGATGCCACCCCATACACAATTATGTTTGGTCCAGACAAGTGTGGCAGCACACACAAGGTACATTTCATCTTTAGTCATCGCAATCCCATCACAGGAACATATGAGGAAAAACACGCTCGGCAATCAGAAATGGATCTTAGTGACTATTTTATTGACCGGCGTCCACATCTCTACACTTTAAGTGAGTAGACAGTAAAGAAATACTTGTTCAGTGACTTCATGTTCAAATCAATACTGTTATTTGCATCTGAAGTAAGTTTACATTCCAATAGACTAGACAGCTTAATTTTTAATAGCATATATTGTATGAAAAGTCTAATCTTGTATGTCTAATCTTGCATAGTGGGCTCAGGCTGTCTAATCTTGCATAATGACATTCTGGTTGCAATTTTATTTTAGTGAAATTTTTCTTTTCAGACTTATATCCTGACAACACTTTTGAAATCTTCATTGACCTGACACTTATTAACAAGGGCAGTCTTTTGGAAGATATGGACCCACCAGTTGCGTCTCCTCACGAAACACAGGAACCTGAATACTCATCTAATGCTGCCTTAGTGGATGGGTTTCAAACTTCTGACCTAAAGTTGGAACAAGAAAGGTATGCTGATTTTTTAATACATAAGTTATTTATACACAACTAATCTGAGAGATGAGTTGTAATAGCTGTGCAGTACAGTGTTTTGAAACATATTAAGTCCTAAGTCAGTTTAACCAATCTTCAGTCACGGATGAAGTCCCTAATTTGCACTTGGGGAGGAAACCAACATTTACTCTTGTTGAACATACAACAAGGGTGCTCTCTCTGACAGTTCTCTAAAATCTGATAAAGCTCTTCTTCAGAGAGCATTTAGAAGAATAGAAGACACATTTTGGACTTTCTTTTTGGAATATTATGTTTATTTATTTTAATTTAGGAGTGTTAAAGTAAAACAGCTGCAAGACCTTCCAAATTTTGAGTGAACAATGACTTCCAAGTTGCATCGGCAAAATTTGTATGTTACCGTGCCATATGTGAAATGAAACTTAATACTGATCATGCAGTCTTTAAGTAGACTTATTTGATTTGTGATTAATAAGTTTTTAATTAAACTCAAAAGCCTTTTTTTTTTTTTTTGCAAGTTCAGAACAATTCGATTCACAATCAAATTTAATTACTAATAGAATCTAATACCAATAATACTAGCTTAGGAAGACTATTTTCGAACTCGATTTTGATGTTCTGTGTACCAGATAATCTAGTAGAATCTAGATATAGATGCTTTTTAGCATCAGAAACAGGGAGCATATGTCTTAGTTTAGCATCATTTCTAAAGCCCCGTTTAAACCGCCAGCGACACACAACGACAAAGCGACATGATCCCATTCATTTCAATGGAGCGCTGGCGACTTCTGGCGACACGAGCGACAGTGACCATTGGCGACAGAATGTAGGCCTGTCAAGCGACGGGAGACATGCGACAAAAGTTTAGAAATGTCAACTTTATGCAAATGAGAAGCGAATTTTACGAGGGGCAACCAATAGCAATGAAGGCTCCCTGGAGCTCACGTCACCGTCTCGAGTGCAGGCAAGACAGACAGGACATAGTTCCAGAGCAGTTTCACTGTTTTATATGCTTTGATTGTAACCACATACATGGATATAATAAAATGATGCATGGAAAAGAAGCGGTCGGCATTCTTGTGAGTTTGATTCATACATTGATAGTTTGTGTGTTGTTAATTATATGATGCTGTGAGCAGTTTAGCACTGCTGCAGTTCATATTACAGTTTCCCCATGCATTATGTTGATTGTTAGGGACAAGAAAATTGATAATTTGTCAAATTCGAATAACGTTTTTAGTAATTTTCAAATTAAAATGATTTCTTAGATTTATATATCATTTGTGACGTGCAGACGTGGCCAGACGTGCAGTATACCAATGACATTAGAGCAACAGCACTAGGAACGCCCACAAGCGACTTCACAGTACAGGGACTAGCGACATGCAGCGACAAAGTCGTTGGCGGTGTGAACGGGGCTTAAGGTGGAAAAACAAGATGGGCGGGGTCAAGACAATAGACATAAGAGAACAAAACAAAAACACAAGCACATGGCCAGCGAACACAAAATCACAAGCCATGTGCTCAAACAAAACAAGACATGAGCACGCAGCTAATGAGAACTCATAAGCCACGTGTTCACACAAAACAGGACAACATGAAAGCACGCAGCCAGTGAAAAACACAAGCTGCAGGCCGATGTAAAACACGAACTGCATGCTACAAAGAACACAACAACACACGCGGACAGAAGAGCGCACGGCCCGAGCAAATTCGAAACCGAACGCTCGCACAACAAGACAGAGTGCACGACAAGGGACAAACACACGGAGCATGAATGTCCGAATACTGACACAAAACCGAAACCAAACTAGACCGAAATGCCGGGATCTGAACACCACGCCCTGCACACAAGACAACTCACGAGGACAGAAGAGCATACGGCCCATGCGAACTCGGAAACGCACGCTCAACATGACAAGACAAGACAATAGCAGTGTCAGAGCTCTGTCACAAAACCAAGAATACACAGACCGAAGTGACAGAACCCTGACACCATCCCCCCTCCCCCCCCCTCAAAGGGACACCTCCTGGCGTCCTCAATAAGGAACACCGAACACAGACAGAAACATAACACCACAAGACTAGCACACTACATGACATGACAATACAAAAACAGAAGGGGTCAAACAACAGAGACAAGGAAGGGAAGGGAGGGGAACCAAGTCAGAGCCAGCATGACAGTACAAGAAGTCTTTAAAATGAACCAGGGAGGGATGGTTGATCCAGGGAGGCTCAGGCAGGTCTGAAGTCCTGGCTGAGGACCAGGGTGGAGCCGGAGGGACAGACCAGGGAGGCTCCGGCCAATCAGGATCCCCAGCAGACGGCCAGGACAGGGCCGGAGGGACAGACCAGGCGGGCTCCAGCGGATCTGAAGTCCTGGCCATGGGCCAGGATGGTGCCAATAAGTCATTGGACTTGACTGGGGCCGACTGAGCAGGAAGCTTGAGTGGGACCAGCAGCACAGGAAATTTGAGTGGGGCCAGCAGAGCAGGAAACTTGAGTGGGGTCGGCAGGGCAGAGGGCTTGGGCAGGACAGGTAGATCAGACTCTGACATGACTGGAATCAGGGTGAGGAAGGGGAGCCCCACAAAGATGACTACACCAAGGGAGGCACGGCTGATGTAGTGGGCACTGGGCAGACAACCATAGCAGGAGAGAGTGGGTTCAATGGCCTCCGTGGCCGTATCAGGGAGATCGGGCTGCTCGGTGACAGCCTCCGTGACCGTATCAGGGAGAGCGGACTGCTCAGTGATGGCCTCCGTGGCCATATCAGGGAGAGCGGGCAGCTCTGGGATGGCTTCCGGGCCGGCAGCGGGCAGCTCTGGGGCGGCAGTGGGCTCAGGCTGGCAGACTGGTCCTTGGTCAGAAGAACCTGAGTGCATTTTCCAGGCACGCAGGACGGCCAAAACATAAACATAAAAGGCAAAAACAGCCCTCTATATTCTCTGGCTCTGTAGGCATCATTGTCTGACTCCGGTTCGAACTGAACACCGCTGCTGAGAGTTTCGGACGTTTTCAGTGCATGAGATTGTCCTGTTTGTTTTTTGCATGAGGTCTTGAAGCCCCGCCCTCTTCTTGAAAGTGGGCTAGGAGCAGCAGCTCATTTGCAATTAAAGGGACACACAAAAATGGCTTGTTTTTCTCACCCCCCAAAACTGGCTATTTTAACATGCTATAAAAAATTATCTGTGGGGTATTTTGAGCCAAAACTTCACATACATACTCTGGAGACATCAGAAACTTATTTTACATCTTGTAAAAAGAGGCATAATAGGTGCCCTTAATTCGTTTTTGGTAATCTACTGTTGAGGTAATATAACACACAGTAAAGCATTATAAATATATTATTAAAAAAAAAAAAAAAAAAAAAAACGTTGATAGCTGTGGAAATGCATCATCACAATCTGTGAAAAAAAAAAGAATCAGTTTCTTTTAAATTATTGGTGAATTTGTAATTTTTGAACGGTAGTGTAAATTTGATACAATAAGATGCTTTGAACACTAATTATCATATACCTCATAACATTTGAGATATTGCGATTTACTCAAAATGTTTTCAGTATATGTGTATTAACCATATGTATGGTGTATTACCATAAGTCATTCATTGAATATATTCAATATATGCATATTCTTGATTTTGTAAAGCAAAAAAGAGTTATATAAATTGACTTGACTTGACTTAGCTTATGTTTGTCCATTACAAGCCACTGGGCAACCAAAGTATTCTTTATCAATCTATAGTCGTGTTTATGTGTATTTGTTTCCTCCTTTGAACAGGTCAGATGGCGTGGAAGGACAGTGGAAGGACTGTACTGAGGCCTCAGACTGTGAGCGCTCGTCTCATCCTGCATTATCAAATTCAGCCTCTTCCAAGCCAAAGAAACAACCTAGCAGAAACCCTAATGATAAAGTAGGCTCACACTCCAAAATATCTCATATTTGCATTTGACGTGTGCAGTACATCATTGTCTTTCTGTGGTTGTTGTGTTAGGGCAGCAGAGGAGAGCAGCCGTTCACAATAAGCCCTGTCGCTGCTGTAGGATTTGAGCTGTGGACCCTCACTGGAGATGTGATGTTTGACAACATCTTGCTCTGTGACAGTCTGGAAGTAGCCAGGCGTTGGACAGAAGACACGTGGGGCCAGAGACAGCCAGTAAGCACTAGGGCTGGGACGACACAGCTATCTCTCAAATCGATTCGATATTGCCATGTATGGTGATTTTTATTTGCTTTTTTAACTCTAGACCAGTGGTTTTCAACCTGTGGGCCGCGGCCCACTAGGTGTCCTCAGTGATCCTCCAGGGGCCACGAGATAACTTAAAATGAATTTAAATATATTAATATAATTCATTAAATTAATTATTAATATGTTACATTAAAAAAAAAGATACATTAAATTAATTAAAAAATACATTTAAAACAAGGCACCACCTCTCTCGTATGTATTCTCGTATATAACACTACAATACCAATTTTTGTGTGAATTAAAAAAGGGGGCGGGGGCGGGGGCTGTGTAGGGTGGGGGGGATGAGGGGCTGTTCTCACTAGATGTCGCAGTGCTGTTTAATAATGGTGACCGGGAATAAACGCGGCTCCTTTAAGCTTTCGTTCCGTTATCCACTGGGCCGTGCTGCGTAGTTCAAAGTAAACTAGTGAAACACATGAAAACAGCGCTATTTGTTCTGTATTTGTTGTTACTGACCGAGAAACAACTACAGATGATTCAGTGACAGAGCGATCCGACCGAATCCAAATCGTTTCAGATCGTTATGCAAGCGCGTTTGGCCAATTCACGGAAAAGAAAGAATCGAGACAAAAGAATGATTAATTCACAAATGATGGGTATCGCTGGTTCAGACGACAGAAATACGGAACACACATAATTGCTGAAATATTTGCACAGAAAACGTTTCTCAGGTCAGTCGGAGGAGCATGCATGGTACGAACAGTGCGTATATAACCGTACAGCTGCAGGCGCCACTGCGGCCACGGATCTAACCAAATTTAGCCGCACCGCCAGGAAAAGAGGAGGAGGGAGATTGGGGTGCCGCGGGCCGGATGAAGATGATTGGCGGGCCGGATTTGGCCCGCGGGCCGCCAGTTGACGAGCCCTGATTTAGAGGGACAAGTCTCCCCAAAAATTAGGAACGGCCAAATTGTTCCTCAATATTTGATATGATGCTTCTCTGCACTCCATTACGCACAGCTCTGTTTGTTATTTGGATGACAAAAAGTTTTAAAAGTTTTTAGGTTGCTCTGTCTCAACAGTCTAACAGTGCTCGTCAGTGTCAAAATTAGTGAGATGCCAATCAAATCAAAGAAGGCGGGTATTACTGTTTACAGAAGATGAGTATGAATTCCAGCACAACGCTTTAGTTTTACCTCTGAAAGAGTGTGTGGAAAGTAGCAGCTAGACATTGATATTTAACTGTTTTACAAGAGGAATGCTGAACAACCGAAAGTAATATCCAGGGATGCAAGCAACTCAACTTTTTAAGAAATGTCACTATTTTGAATGTAAATTATGATATAATTTACATTTGATTCAGGTAACTCATAACTGAATGTGACGAGACAAGAAACGTTTTGTGTTTTCTACATAGCAGATATCAGTAAGAATTGAACGTGTGCATATTTTAAAACAAAATATTATTTGCAAATAGTTTAAATTGATCACTTCACAACTGCTTATTTTATTATAAGCTTATTTTACTATTTTTACTTTTATTTATTCCCTTAATCCTTTTAATATGTAATAATTATTTAATTACTTTAAAACAACAACCCAACCCCCAAGGTGCACTCGTGGCCCGTCTGCCAGTAGGTAACCCCCCCAAATGTGAAACTCCGCCAATGATGGTGAAGTTCGTATATATCTGTAGATGTCTCTCCATCCGCCATTTTTCACTTTCTTGTGTCCACTAGTAAGAGACGTGATGTCACGCAATAGTCACTGATACAACGCATATCGCCCTGCTGAAATAAAAGAGGTAACTTTCCTCTACCTCCTAAAATAAAGTTATTTATTATGAATTAATATTGATTCTGGATTTAAAATCGTAAAATAATAATAATAATAATAAAAAAAATCGTGATAGGTGAATCCATTTTTTCCCAGCCCTAGTAAGCAGCAGCTAAACAGTCCCATGATCCTTTAACTAACTCGTATCCGTGATATTTGGGCAGCTGAGTTGTCCTGCGGTGGTGACAAGCTATACTCTGTCTTAAACTATTTGAAACTGCATTTCTCATTTTATTTCTTAATCTTTCATTAAGTGTGCAGCACTTATAAGCTCACATTAATGAGAACACATGCATTCATGATAATTCTTCTACTGACACACCCAATTAAAATGATCTAGTGAAGGCAAAATGTGAAGAACAGGATAAAAGATACTCTTCCACTTACAACCAAGGAAATTTGAACCAATTTATTTATATATATATATATATATAATTAACAGTAAATTGAACACATCTATTTCATATTGTCCTCTTGTAGCCTGGAATGATTGAAAAGCTGTTGGTGGCGACGGTCAAGCGGCCGTGGCTCTGGGGTGTCTATGTATTCACTGTGGGCCTTCCCATCATCCTCTTTGTTAGTTTCATGTGGCCTAATAAGGTAGGTAAATAAATAAATAAATAAATATTCAGTAATTAATATTAATTTGGTTTTTTTTGTTTTTTTTTCAATATTGTGTATGTGTGTATTTTTTTTTTAGCGGTTTGGTCCACCAGATCAAGATTATTACTATAAAAAAACAGATGAGCCTCAGACAGATGGACCTCAGGACATGGAGGAACACGTCACTCCTAATGATGGTGAGAGTTGTTTACAGGACCTGCAAAACTGCACTATACTAGTAGTAGTCATAAAATTCACTACGTCTTTTTTTTTCTTTCTTTCTTTGTGTTTTTAAGGTGTAAATCAAACAAGAGTTGAGGCTAACAGCAGAGCAGTCAAGAGAGCTCTAAGAAACTCAGACATAAGTTAACAGTAAGTATGATACTGACAGGGTGAATCTCATGTGCAGGTCACTTGTCACCCAAAAAGAAGTCTGCATTCTCATTACTGTAATGTGGACAAAAAGAACAGTTTAACTGCAAAATATTAATACATTATTATGGTAGTATTTGCTATTGCCTTATACTGTCAGAATCATTGTATTACTGTTAAATGGGAGCAGATTACTGTCACTATAAGAATCACCACTGAGAATAATGAGCATTACAGTAAACTCAAATGTACAGGGTGCCACAGGTCCTTAAAAATTCTTAAGTTCACTTTTCAAAATTTATTAGAAAATTGCATTAAAATACTATTTATGGGGTCTTCATAAAATAACTCTTTTGTTTGTTTGTATTGACCAACACAGAAACTGATTGCATTCTGACTGACTTCACAACACCGAAACAGTAGGATGTTGGGATTGAAAAAGATTGAAGATTTAAACATTATGAAGCTATATTTCACCCTCTCAATTAAAACCAGTGTATTTAAGAAATAAATCATTTAGTGTGCATCATTTAGGGGAAAGTAGACATTAAGGAAAATTATCTCTCATTATGTTAAATAAACATGTGAATACATCAATATATTTCATAGGTGTTCATTTCTGTATCACTTCCTAAAAAAATCTGATTACTTTATTAATAATCAAAATAATTGGCCAAATACTCAATCATCAAAATTGAGAGACATTTTGAAGTTCCCTGTTCCTTTTATACTTTTATACTTTTACACTCTTGCCCCTGGTTTCACAGACAAGGCTTAAGCAAGTCCTAGACTAAAATGCATGTTTGAGCCATTTTAAATGAAAGAAACTTGAACTGACATATCTTAAAATATGTCAGTGCCATTGTTTTGTCTCAAGATGCAAACCAGTAATGTTTTTTTTTTGTTAGGGTACATTTATAAAAGCTACTTAAATGCCCTAATTGAACTAAGGCCTAATCCTGGCTTAGTTTAAGCCCTGTCTGTGAAACTGGGCCCTTATGTATTCAGTGCAGAATTTGGCACATATGCCCCTGGTTTTAAAGGGTTAGTTCACCCAAAAATGAAATTTCTGTCATTAATTAATCACCCTCATGTCGTTCCACACCCATAAGACCTTCGTTCATCTTCGGAACACAAATTAAGATATTTTTGATGAAATCCAAGAGGCAACGAAATTACCACATTCAAGGTCCAGAAAAGTAGTAAAAACATCGTTAAAATGATCAAAAAGTCAACGTGACTACATTGGTTCAACCTTAATGTTATGAAGCGATGAGAATATGCTGTCATTGCAGCACTTCCAGGTTCTACGTCAGAACCCCAGCACCGAGCCAGCATTCTGATGTAGAACCTGGAAGTGCTGCAATGACAGTGTCATACTCACACACCGTTTGGACATTGTTTTCAGTTTAGTTTCCCTTAGTTTGTTGTCATGGTTGTTAATTGATTTGTGATTTAGTTCAGCTGTGCACCTCATTATCGCCAGTACTTAAGTTCTCTCTGTTTCTGTTCAAATATGTCCTGCCATTTATGCTTTGTGGAAGTTACCCTGTGTTCCTGTTACCTGAGAGTTATATTAAAGTACTTTTGATCCTTCATCATCGTCTTTGTGTTCATGTTTTTAAGTGGCTAAGTGGTACTCAGTCACTTAAAAACATGAACACAAAAAACGATGATGAAGGATCAAAAGTTGGCTTCACGTCACTTTAACTTAAGTGGTCATTAAAAAAAAAAAAAAAAAAAAAAAAAAACATTTCTTCCTTTGATTTTGGGATGACATATGGCCTAGACATGTTTTCGTAGGATTTGACCCATGTTTCTATCATTCCATAAATGCTGACAGTCCAAATGTCCAAATATATTTCATTATTCTTTCATTTTCACAGTTCATGGAGTCAGTGGCAAACTTCAGCAGAGTGACTTCAGCCAGGCCACGTCAGTCAAGCTTGCATCAGCTGACAATCAGCTGTTTCTGACATGTACCAATCCCATTTTGACACACATCACAGTGGTTCATTTAAATCCTTATTCATTCAGCCAGTCTTTTATTGCTTGGCTGCACATTAAATTTAACTCCCCCCTCCATCCCCAACTCCGCCTACAGGAAACTTTCAGTGCAATGTATAGTTGAGTCACTTCAGGGACTTGAGCTTTGTACTAATAGCATTTCTAAGACAGTGCAAGAACATTTTTGATCATATTTGTTTTAAAATATATTTTAATCTATGAATGACAAAATTGACAGGAAGCAAAATCAGTGACAAGTGCATTGCTGAAAAGACAGAAAATCAATGAAAAAACAAACAAACAACAAAATTAAGAATGTCAGTGCTAATATGGGCAATTCCAATCGGAAGTGAGCATCCCTATGCCCTACTCCCTCCGAAGGGCAGAGCCCTTGAAGTGGGGATTTTGGAGGGACCAGGGCACTTGTGTTTCATAATGAAGCTGTTTGGAATGCACTTTGCAAGATTTAAAATGAATCGCGAGGACTTGTCAACCTGTGTCACATGACCATAAATGATTTAATTACTTCCTTGAAGTGACCATTGCATGTTTTCTTCCCTAACCAACTTGTGGAAATGCCCTTTGTGAAGGGATTCAGTTTTTCACTTTAGTTTGGAAAGCCCCTACAAACGGTGTCCCCTTCCCAAGGAGGATTTAATGCGGAGTTAAAATAGTATTGAATAATATTTATGCCACTAGGACTTGAATTTAAATGTTACTTGAAATTATGATGTTTTGATATTTAATTGCATTAAACGTGATTATTAATTATATTTTATATTACTTATTTTTCTTGGTCGATGGTAAATGGCTGAATTACAGTTCACCCGCACCCACTCTACAAACTCTTCCCTGCAAACCGACGCTGGACAGGCGAGCGTTTGTGAGATTGTTCAGGCTGGCGAACAAAAAGGCACACAAGGAGCGATCTGGAAAGTTTGTTTGGCTCGCCAGATGGAGAAATCCATGGATGTGGTCCTCGAGGCACTGCTGCTCCTGCTCCAAACAAAGCAGCTGGACTGCTGTTAAGTCCACTTACTTTTAGTAACGTATTCTGTATTCTGTAACGTGCTGGATAGCTGTAATGAGCGTACAACGATGGAGTAGCAAACAAAATAGTCTTTTATTTGTAAATTCAAACAAGGAAACACACAGGAGATAACGTCTCAGGTTACTCAACGTAATCATGGTTTCCTGAGAGTAGGGAACGAAACATTTGTAGTGATCAGCTGGAAGACATGAGGGCAGGCTCCCCTCATAACAACAGAGTCATGATGAAAAGCACAGGACTCCAAAACGCACACCTCCAAGAGAAGTTTCTCAAACAAGGAACTAGATGAGCTAGGAGATAAGCCTGCAAAGACAATTGCCAGGTACCATTTGTGGAAGGGAAGAATGATGACAGCATTCCAATGATCACAGACTGCTTTCATCACCATTTTCCCCCATTGTTCACCACAGTCTCTCAGTCCTACAACCCAAGGTGTGAACGACCACTGACTCCACTCACTAAACAGGTTTTGCCATGTGGCTTGAAGCCACAAAGGATGTATTTTCTATATAAATATGGAAAACAATGGACAACATGGAGCAAATCTTCTCCATTTCTATTAACAGAAGTTTGTGTACATGCAAAATAATATACAAACTTACCTATTAAGGTATACAGTGCGTGCAGAATTATTAGGCAAGTTGATTTTCTTATATTTTTTTTCCAGGCACATCTTACCAATTCCAAACCACATTAATCTTAATAACTACTATAAATTTTGTATTTAATCATTTATAAGTGAAATATAATTGTTCATGAAGGCTGGAAATGAAAAACACCTTATATTCAGGTGTGCATAATAGGCATGGGCTGGTATGAGATTTTGACGGTATGATAACCTTAAGCAAAAATATCACGGTATCATGGTATTGCTATTACAGCTCCAAAATGTGTTATTTTAAAATGTCTAGATAAAAAACAACTTTTTCCCCCCTTTGAACACAACATATTTATTTCTAAGCAACATAAAATATTTGGAAAAGTAGTAAACATGTATTTTAGGTTAAATAATTAAAATAAATAATTTAATTATTCTTAATTAAATTAAAATTATATAAAATAAAATTAATTCAGTCATTTAAGTGAGCCTAAACCTGCAGCTCAACAATAATTAGAACAGAAATTTTATTTTCTGTAAAAAAAAAAATAAAAAAAAGTTGCAGTCACTAAAGTGAGTTAAGCATGTGATCAGCTAAAGAAGATATTAATAGTTATAATAAAAATATGAAAAATTATTAATAGAGATTATATGACATAATCATTTGTTATTTTTACATTACAACAGTAAGAACAACAGTAAGATTACAATACTAATATTCATGATGTCTTTATTTCTTGCTTTCAAACGTAAAATCATTGAGCTTTTATTTCGACGGAAAACCGCAGGGAGATCCAGGAAGATGTTTTTCTTTGACAACAGATTTATAAACTACACTCTCAGTCAGTGGCGTAGCGGACGGGCACTCAGGGCACGCACTGCTGGGGGGCTCCCGCGATAACCCGGTTTGCGTCAACAGACGATGATCATGTATCGACAATAGCCAGAGATATTGTAAAAAAAAAAAGCATCAAATATTAAAAGGCAAAATTTGGCATTTCCAATTAATGTAGGCCTGTTACATTCTTCTAGTCTATTATTATTAGGCTACTATTAGGTTAGGCTACTTTTATTATTAAATTAATATTATAATAAATTTGCCCCGCAATAATTTCATAGCGCATCACTGCATAGGCCTAATTGACTTTCTGTGAGGATAATAAAAGATTAGGCTATTAGCTCATCTTTGAAAATGTTTTAAACATTTTTTTTAGGGTCTATTATACAATGAATTATAGGCCTATAATTAAAATTATTAACAGTCTATAATATTTCCTAACACTGAATGCAGTCATCAATGAAAATTAAGAGCTAGCCTACTTCAAGCACCGACTTTAAAAAAATACGTTTAACACAAAATACTATTATTCTCATTTGTTTCACTATACAGGTGCATCTCAATAAATGAAAAAGTTCATGAAAAAGTTTTTTTTTTTTTTTTTTTTTTTTTCTGTAATTTAATTCAAAAAGTAAAACTTAAATATATTCTAGATTTATTAGACATAAAGTAAAATATTTCCAGACTTTTTTGTTTTCATTTTGATGATTACAGCTTGCTGCTCATCAAAATCAGTATCTCAAATTATTAGAATATTTAATTTCAAGTTCTATTAAATTACCATTCTCAGGGTATAAATACTGGGTTTAGGTCAGTAATCCCAACAGCAGACATGGGGAAGTCTGCTGACTTGACAGTTGTCCAGAAGACGATCATCAAGACCCTCTACAATGAGGGTAAGCCACAGAAGGTCATTGCTGAAAAAGCTGGCTGTTCGCAGAGTGCTGTGCCAAAGAATATTCATGGAAAGTTGACTGGAAGGAAAAAGTGTGGTAGGAAAAGGTGTACAAGTGAAAGGAATGACCGCAGGCTTGAGAAGATTGTCAGGCGAAGCCGATTTAAGAACTTAGGAGAGCTTCAAAAGGAGTGAACTGAAGCTGGAGTCAGTGCATCAAGAGCCACCGCACACAGACGTCTTCAGGAAATGGGCTACAACTGTCACATTCCACGTACCAAGCCACTTCTGAACCAAAGACAACGTCAGAAGCGTCTTACCTGGGCTAAGGAGAAAAAGATCTGGACTGTTGCTCAGTGGTCCAAAGTGCTCTTTTCAGATGAAAGTAAATTTTGCATTTCATTTGGAAATCAAGGTCCCAGAGTCTGGAGGAAGAGTGGAGAGGCACAGAAACCATGTTGCTTGAAGTCCAGTGTGAAGTTTCCACAGTCAGTGATGATTTGGGCTGCCATGTTATCTGCTGGTGTTGGTCCACTGTGTTTCCTGAAGTCCACAGTCAACGCAGCCATCTACCAGGAAATTTTAGAGCACTTCATGCTTCCTTCTGCTGACAAGCTTTATGGAGATGCTGATTTCATTTTCCAGCAGGATTTGGCACCTGCCCACACTGCCAAAGGTACCAAAAGCTGGTTCAATGACCATGGTGTTACTGTGCTTGATTGGCCAGCAAACTCGCCTGACCTGAACCCCATAGAGAATCTATGGGGTATTGTCAAGAGGAAGATGAGAGACACCAGACCCAACAATGCAGATGACCTGAAGGCCGCTATCAAAGCAACCTGGGCTTCCATTACACCTGAGCAGTGCCACAGGCTGATTGCCTCCATGCCACGCCGCATTAATGCAGTAATTCATGCAAAAGGAGGCCCAACCGAGTATTGAGTGCATAGAAATGAACATACTTTTCAGAAGCCTGACATTTCTGTTTAAAATATCCTTTTTTTTATTGATCTTATGAAGTATTCTAATTTATTGAGGTAGTGAATTGGTGGGTTTTTGTTAAATGTGAGCCAAAATCATCACAATTAAAAGAACCAAAGACTTAAAGTACTTCAGTTTGTGTGCATTGAATTCATTTAATACACGAGTTCCACAATTTGAGTTGAATTACTGAAATAAATGAACTTTTCCACGACATTCTAATTTATTGAGATGCACCTGTATGTATGGGCCACAAGAGAAATAATGGAATAAATTAAGACAGTTATATAGGGTGAATTCAAGGTGATTGGGACACTTTTTGCCATTAAGATGAAATGGAAAAAGTGTCCCAATCAACCTGAATTCACCCTACCGTTATCAGCAAATTATGTTGAAATTCGTCTCTGAGAGAATATGCTTAGTTAATGCAGCGTCAGGCAGCTCCATCACTTTTTACTTTCACTTTGAATAGCCTACTGAGCGAGGTTAAGCTTTTACCGGCATAACTCTTGCGCAAAGATTTACAATATTGTAACGTATATTCTAACGTAAGGCGTTTTTCATTTCCAGCCTTCATGAACAATATATAACTTTTAAATGATTAAATACAAAATTAATAGTAGTTATTAAGATTAATGTGGTTTGGAATTGGTAAGATGTGTCTGGAAAATAAAATATGATCAGAAAATCAACTTGCTTAATAATTCTGCATGCACTGTACATAAATGCATAGGTAAAAGTTCAACATAACCCAGTGATGTTTGGTCTTTATGTTTTCAGCACAATGCCTAGGTTAATCTGAATTTGGTTTGGAAAGTGAATTATGCACAGGAAAAACCTTAAAGACATTCTTCTAAACATGAACTTTAAGCTATGCAAATGAACCTCATGCAAGAGAGGGGCCATCCAGTGGCCACCTCTGACAGCATCATCCAATTAAAACACTAGATCTGAAAGGTGCCAATTTGCATTTCCCTCCTTCTCAGGACAGATTAAAAGGCTTGTCTCTGAGAGAATGGTCCCAGTTTCTGGGTTGCTGCAGTTTCCCGTTCTGGTTCCAGGCTCCAGTTCCTGTTCCTGTTCCAGTCCTGGCTCAAGGTTACGGTCCCAAGATGTGCTAAGCTAAGTCAAACTTTATGGAGTTGTGAAACTGCTCTCTCAAGACTCTGAAGCTCTAAAGAGAGAAACAAGGAAGTTCTGCAAGAAGTGAATTTGGGGAGTTTGAAAACTTCAACGGAGACAACGACAACAAGCTTAGCCCCCATCTTTAAAATATCTTCTGCACCAACTTGTGGCATGGCCAAGGTTATACAGTAGAATCTAATGAAGGTATTTTGCAAAGACCATCCCATTGCTAGACAAATGGACAAAAAGACCAAGCCCAAGACACAGCCAAACCCCTAGTGGAGTGGGCACAAACACCTATAGGGCAGTTCGCCCTCTAGGAAGCATAATCCAGACAGATGTCTTCTAATATTCAGTGAGAAAGCGTATGCTTTGACATCGGAAAGCCTTTCTTAGCTTTCTGAATGGCATTGAGAGCACTTAGGTCCATAACCACGTCTAGGTGTAAGCCTCATTCTACGTTTTTTTTTTTTTTTTTTTTTTGCAGTGCTCAGCACAAGTTGGTATTGTAGAGGGATGAGAGGATATTACCCTTCTTGTGCCATTCGAAATCATTATTGCCCGGACACTCGGCCGGGCTTTTGTAAATATGATTGTGACATGCCGTTATAGTGGCTATACAGCATGGAGGGCATACAGAGTACTCTTGCATAAAAGACAAAGTGATTGACACGGGGCAAATTTCCACCAGGCCTTTGTCCCATGTTCTACACCACATTACTGAGATAAGCAAACGGCCATAAAAAATAGACATATTTCAGGTCCACTGACATAATCCAGTACCTTGGCCACTCATGCGCGAAGGTCAGTTTCAATGCACTGATTGAATGAATGCTTTGATAGCGCTTCCGTATAACATGACCGAGGCCAAAGCACTTTGTGCTTAAAACAAGCCAACTCGCCGCTCAAAGGCAGAGAGATGCCATACTATGAGAGTAAGGAAGATCAGGAGGAGCTCCCATTCTGAAGCTCTTAGTGTATACATATAGATACATGTCTGCATATATCTTGACCTAATGTGCTGCACAGCAGGCTGGTCGGAACACAAAGACAATTACTGTTCCCGTCGCCTTTAATGAGCAGAGGGATATGAGAAACAGACATAAGAGAGCAGACAGTCTTGCTGCTGTCGTCATGAGTGTATGAGAGCAAAGCGGTGGTGGCAGCACTTGTTTACGTCACAGCACCACTGAGCTACCGGACCTAGCTGAACACCATGGGTGAATGACAGCAAAGTGGTGGCAATTGGAAGTTGTCGGCAAAAATGGTTAAACACACTCCCTAAATGAAACATGATCAGCCAATCATCCAGATCATTCAGCACACAAACTCCACTCATTTTTGTTTGCTCATTTGTAGGGACTGCAAAGCGGCACACTGTGCCTATGAAGCAACCTCAGAAACACTCGAGATGAGGGCTATCTGAATACAGAAGTAGGCATATAATAAGTCAGTCAATAATCAGTCAAAAAGCAGCTTGAGGGAGCGAATTGATAATGAACTTGTAATGCTGGGGCATTTTATAGCTTCATATTAGCGTTATGACATAGAACCTGGAAGCGCTGCACTGTGTTTATTACGTGATCAGCCTAGGAGACTGACATGGAAAAGAAGTAATTGTTGAATAAAGTCATTATTTTTGTTTGTTTTTTGCACACAAAAAGTATTCTCATCGTTTCATAACATTAAGGTTGAACCACTGTAGTCACATGGACTATTTTAACAATGTCTTTACTTCTGTGCCTTGAAAATGGTAATTGTGTTGCAGTCTATCGGAGGCCAGAAGGCTCATGGATTTACAAGATATGAACATTTCTGTTTATTTAAGCTGTACACAATTACAAAATGTACATTCCAAGTATCATTTTTATGTCCTAATATGTTGGGGAAAAACAAAACAAAAAAACAAATCCACTTTTTACGGTGTGTACAAACTTTCACAGCACTTTAATCTTAAATACATTATGTAAATTCAAATGCATTCACACTGCCTGTACATATTCTTGCCACTTCTGCATGTTACATTCAATACTTGCATGTATCTGTATATAGCAGGTCTTCTGTCCATGGTATTCTGTATTCTATACATGTTATTTTATTATTCTGTGTAGCTGTTGTATTTTATGTATGTACTGGAAGCTTCTACATGATTTTTATTTCTTGTGGTAATTTTAGGAAAATGTCATAATGCAAAATAATAATGGTCCTAAAATCGTATTCATTTTCTTTATGCACAATATAGTTTCCTCTTTATTTAATGTTGGCATGAAACATGGTATTGACAGATTCACCCAAAAACATGTAAGTTGTGAATTAGACTAGTTCTGTGCTGCATGAACAATATCACACATGGATACTGCATAATAAAGATGACTTTAAAACAAATATGCTACTCAATCAATCAAACAAACAAACACAAGCCATAATGTCGTGACTGACATTAGTTAAGTTTGTAGAATATAAACTATAAATGTGAAAGATTAACATACAAATTCTGATATTGTAAGCAGCATATATCCAAATATAATTAAAACAAAGATCAAACAGATGTGCCAATTCATCATTAAAAATCATAGATTTCTATTTAATCACAGTTATGCTCTTCTCCTTTAAGACATGAATGGGGTAGGTAACCACTGGCTTAATTAATATACTCATAATTAACTAATAAAGTGTCCTGCATGTAAAGTGACAGATTGGGATGTGAAATATCTTCAAGATGCAAAAGCAAATGAGAATTAAGTGCTACGATAGAGGGAAAGATCTTCTGTCAACTGCAACTTCAATTTTGGTTCTCACACAAAGCTATTATATGGGTTCAGAAAACACTGCATATGGTGCATGAGTAATATTAACAACTTTTTTTTATGGCACTTTTTAAAACTTAACAGAATAAATCCCCTTCTAGTTTGATAGTATGGAAATGAGCAGCATGAATTAAAGGGTTAGTTCACCCAAAAATGAAAATTATGTCATTTATTACTCACCCTCATGTCGTTCTACACCTGTAAGACCTTCGTTCATCTTCGGAACATAAATTAAGATATTTTTGAAAGAAATCTGAAGGCTCAGTGAGGCCTCTATTTCCAGCAAAATAATTAACACTTTCAGATGCCCAGAAAGTTACTAAAAACATATTTAAAACAGTTCATGTGAGTACAGTGGTTCAACCTTAATATTATAAAGCGATGAGAATACTTTTTGTGCGCCAGAAAACCAAAATATGACTTTTCAAAAAATTCAAAAAATTTGTTAAGCTTCAAGGCAGTGTTTTGAAATCGCCCATCACTAGATATTGTTGAAAAGTCGTTATTTAGTTTTTTTTGGTGCACAAAAAGTATTCTCGTTGCTTTATAATATTAAGGTTGAACCACTGTACTCACATGAACTTTTTTTTGTTTTAATAAAGCAATAAGCCAGGTGTCAGCAGGGCATGGGGAAAAACCCATTAAATGTTAAAAGGACAAGATCACAGCGGACATTCAAACGGATTTTTACCTGAAGGAAAATGCTAAATCTGAATGCAGGTAATACACTCGGTCACTCTATATCTCTCTCACAATACTCTTCTACATAATGCAGTAAGCTTCAGTGAACAAAATCAATAGAGAACAATCATATGTTTACGTTGCTAAGAGCGGTTGCTAAGACAGATGCAGCAACATACGCATTCAGTGGCGCAGCGATACTTATGTAATACGGTCAGCTGTATGTTTTCGGGAATTGTACAACGGCTTCGAACGCAGCTTAGTCAATCAGAATCAAGGGCCGGAACTATCCGTTTTGTAAATATGTTTTTAGTACCTTTTTGGACATCTGAAAGTGTTAAATATCTTGCTGGCAATAGAGGCCTCACTGAGCCATTGGATTTCATCAAAAATATCTTAATTTGTGTTCCGAAGATGAACGGGTGTAGAACGACATGAGGGTGAGTAATAAATTACATAATTTTCATTTTTGGGTGAACCCTTTAACATCTGTGTTTTGCAAAAAAAAAAAAAAGAATGCCGACAGAATATTCATTTATTGGTGGACTACTCTTTTAAATTCTCCATCTAGTTAAACTGCATTACAACACTATGAAAAGAACCGAAAGAATCAAAACCATACGATTAGCAACAACATGGAAAGAAAATGATGTATCGTTTGGAACCATACAGGAAACACTGCAGGAGTTTAGTGTTGTCCTGTGTTTGTAAGTCTCTGTAGTCCAATAAGGACGAGGTGAGTTGGGCAGAACGAGTGGTCTTGCATACTAAGGGAGCATCAAAGGTTCACTACTGCTTCCGACAGTTTGGCCAGCTGAGTCCTCCACAGGCGGCCGTTACGATAAAATACAGCACCACCTGAGAGGACAAGACAAAATATTATTTAGAATCACTGTCTACTGTACATCTGGCCTTCTCACATGCAGCCAGTTAAATACTTCTATGGGGTCCCGAGCCTTTAGTCATGAAGTTCATTTATGGAACTTGCTGCCATAGGATGTGCAAAACAGTGAAAATCTCAGTGTTTTTAAATCTCGCCTTAAGACCCATCTTTTTAGGCATCACTCATTTTGTTTAATGTTGATTGTTCTATTTTGTTTGTAAGGCACCTATAAATAAAATGTATAATAATAATAATAATAATAATAATAATAATATGTTTTTCCCCCAGGTCTGTTTTTGGAGAATAATAAACATTACAAAATCTTATCTTTATGACACCAGAGGATGTCAAAAAGTGGCATGAATGATTCCACAGACATTCGCTAAATACCAATGAGCACTACTGAGGACAGTTAACAGTATTTACTGCAACCCTTCAATGCAACAGCAAAACAGAGCGTGGATAAATGATAATGGCATTTTTTTTTCTTGACTCACACACATCATAAAAAAATGCAATATCACAATCTCCAAAAAATTTGGAGAAGTCTACCTGCACAGTTATAGAACTATGAAATAATGTAGGCCATCGTGAAAAAAAGCTGTAAAGTGAGGATGCTTTCCAAAATAATGTCATAAATAGATTTTAACAATTAACTTCTATGAACTAAATCAAATCACCCTTTACACCCTTACACAGGAGGATTTCAGTAGAATAAACATTCAGATTTTAGTTTTTCATAGAAAATGTTTGTTTGTTGTATCAATCTCAGACAGGTTCGTTAAATAGTTTGCCAGGTCTTCTTAGGTAAATGGAAAACCTACTTAAAGAGATTGTTCCATATTATTAAGCAAGTCACAGTTCTCATGAAATATGGGGAGCAAGAAAAATCTCTCTGAAGATGAAAAGCATGAAATGGTGCAACATTTTGCAAAAGGCATGAAAACAACTAATATTTTGCAAAAACTGAATAGAGATTATCAAATTGTCAAAAGATTTGTGAGTGATTGTAGAGCACAGAATAAAGTCAGATAAAGTTTCTGTCAAACAAATGAATTGTATTAAAAAGGCACTGTTGAGCAGCAGACAGCTATTTGAAGCTGCAGGAGTCTCAAGAACCTCTCCATGCAGCCATCTCCAATTTAGTCATCTCTAACAAAAATTAACAATTTTTTAAATTTTATTTCTGATGTGATTGTCTGAAAGGTGTGTTAAAACTAATGTACAGATAGTTCCAGTCAAATTAATGCAGTGATTTAATTGATTACAGTACAAAAGTTGAATAACAGTTTAACTGCACTTCGAGACATGCATCAGATATGGCAGGGAATCTAAACTCTAATGGATTATAAACTGCAGTGCAGATGCGGGTATCTATTCAAGCCAGTGTGCAACTTGCTGCCGTTTTCACAGATATTTTTAACACCTCCTTAAAAAGCTCAACTGTACCCACCTGTTTTAAAAGCCACATCATCATATCTGTGCCATAGAAAAACAAGGTGAGCTGCCTCAATGACTATTGCCCAGTGCCACAAACCAACCATTCTTGGGTGCTTTTTGAAGTGTGTTTAGGGTAATTGTCCTCCTGGAAGACCAATAAACTTCTGACACTGGGTCCATCATTGTGCTCCAAAATTCCTTGAAGTGATCATGGTAAAAACAGGATAAATCTCTCAGGATAATACTCTGTGGAGGCCCAGCTTTGTGTCAAGTGGCTCTTTGCCTCTGCTAATATGTGAGAAATGATGCAGTTTGCACAAGAGGAGCAAAGTGGGTAACTCTTTAGATTACAGCCTGCAAAGTACTGTGTAATTAAGATGAATTTATAGTGTAAGTTTCTGTAATTAGTGTACCTATAAAGTATTTACGTAAGTATAAGTACATCTAAAATACTTACAGTATAAATAATTTGTTAATTTTCCTGGTTGTTACCCCTTTATTCCAAGAACTTTACATATTGTTCCCTTAAACTTACACATATGTACTATAATTACCGAAAGTTATGCTGTAAATTTGTTTTAATAATGCAATACTTTGCGGGCTGTAATCTAAAGCGTTACCAAAAATGTCTTTTCGGAACTGCTGTTTTCAATGGGATTAGAACAGTCTTAAATTTTGTCTCCAACCATTCTTGGGTGCTTTTTGAAGTGCGTTTAGGGTAATTGTCCTGCTGGAAGACCAATGAACTTCTGACATTGGGTCCATCATTGTGTTCCAAAATTCCTTAGTAATGTTTAGCTGATTTCATGATGCCGTGCACACGTTCAAGGCACCCAATGCCAAAGGCAGCAAAGAAACCCCAAAACATCACTGAACCTTCTTCCATGTTTAGCTGCAGGGAAGGTGCAGGAAAAGCAATTGGGCTTTTGTATGTATCTTACATAAAGTTTTCTCTTGTGGCCGCATTCAGTGAGTTTGGCTACAGCAGTGCTTCTCAAACCTGTCCTGGAGGAGCCTCAGCACTGCACATTTCTGATGTCTCCTTCATCTAACACAGCTGATTCAATTCATCAATCAAGACTGTGTTAGATGAGGGAAGCACTTGGCTGCAGTTCTATAGGCCTTAAGTGTCTTAATAACATCACATACAGTGGAAACAAGAACATCAAGGTCTCTGGAGATGTGCTTGTAACCTTGAGATTGCCTATTCTCAGTTATAAACTTGTGCCTGGCCTCAGAAAACACTTGGCTTCTTTTTCTGCACTTCTTTTTTTGCACAATGCAGCTCCCTGGCAACATCAAAAAATTGCTCTTCTTGAGTAATTTGACCAGCATGGGCAGGGGGGCAGGGGGATCTTCTACACAATTTCAGAAGAAAAACATACAGATTGAGATATAGTATTTTGCTATATAGTTATTGCTGTGCCACTTTTGGGCATGTCCATTACTGCGGTGTGACGTACTGACGTTCAACCTACTGTAAGCTCCAGAACTTACCAGCACGGCTATTATGACAATGACTGTTAACTTCAGGTTCTTCATACACATGGCATGGGCCAGGTTCCGACTTGTTGTTTTAAAGGTGACAGACTGCACATACAAGAGGTATATTCATCAGCATACATACAGTGACATAAACAAATATGTTTCAAACAGGAAATAGTACCAAAACTCACAGAATCCATCAAGTTCTCGGTTTTATCGATGAGCAGCTCGAGCCTCTCTCCTCTCTGAGCTACGAGATCTACAGTAGTACAAAGCAGCACATATTCACTTCAATGTTCACTGGCATTTATATAAGTGATTAAAGTGACTCAGTCTCACCAATGTTCCGGACCATAATGCCTTTCAAGTCGTCTACGTGCATCTGTGTTTCTGTCAGTCTGTCTGAGCCTTTGGGATCTGAGTGATGTTTCTAACAACAGCAAAGCACATGCATGTTAAAGACACACATGTTAAAGAAATATTGTTTTGGGCATAGCTACTCAAAAATGAGAATTATTTTGAGTTCTGCAGAAGATAGAGAAATGCATAAAAAAAAACATGAGGGTGAGTAAATGATGACAGAATTCATTTTTAGAAATTATTAGTTTTAGGAGTTATTTATGTTTTGCACTGCAGTGGAGAATGGTCTTTGGCCATGGCAGTGTTGAATTAGTTTTGGGCTGAGGGCCAGATTGGACAAATATTCTTCACTCCAATTGACACGTTTTCTGTCACCTTTTGACATTTTTTGCCATAACGCAGCGTTTCCCTGACTATCCAAAGCATGTGAATATGAGGTATGCGACTGGCTGTCTGTTTCTAAGCATCTAGTTGTAACATTCTAACAAAAAAAGCAGTGCTAACCCTGCTTCTACAAGTGTGAAACGTTCATCTACCCAGGGTTAAAAGCGGGGTTTAAAGCAAAGATAACCCGGGGTTAAGTGCAGTGTGAAAAGCCCTCAATGGCTGGTCAAAGTCTGCCTGTGTGAGACTATTAATTGTATGATCCTGTCTTTTTTGCCTGTACATGTCAGATAAAATCATATTTGATACCCAAAAATTAGCATGGGATTGTGGGTATTGTTTCAATCATTCCCACAAACTCTGCACAATCACAATATATTATAAAATATATAGTTATATATTAAAATATACTCAAATAATATATAGTTATATACTAAAATACGGTTGAGCTGCGAAATCGTGCATAATCGCATAATTGAGAATACTATCTCAACAGCCATTTATGAGCATTTATTTACAACACAAGTCTAAGCTAATCTTTTAAAAACTCACAGTGTACACTACAGTCTACGGGCTCACGGCATCCTGGACTTTAAATTTAAATCACTGTATGGCCAACTGAGATTTCGCTACAAAGATAAAGCTTAGGATCATTATTTTTTGGTAGTACTGCAGCACACCGTGAGTGTTTATTAGCACTGTTTGCTTTTGGGACAACTAATCCTGACTCACTGGTCAATGGATACTTATGTTGTGTTGTAGCAAAAGCTGGAATTTTCTCAACTTGTGACTTTGTTTCTATATCAGTGCAGTGCATTAATGCCACTGAAGCTGGGTTACTCTGTCAGTTACATATGTTTGCTGAAAATCACTGAATTGTGAATTGTGTGAATTGAATTGTGTAAAGTTTCAAAGTGCCTGCTAAATGCATACTTTTTTTCCCCATAGGCTACACTTTTCTAATTAATACTTAACACAGTCATGTGAAAAGCATTCAATAAGATCTCTAAGCTAAATCACAGGCTTCTTAATCCTAAACTTGTATGACCCAACAGTAGTGTAGTCTAGGGCAGGGTTTCTCAACTAGTGGGTTGCAACCCAAAAGTGGGTCACAAGACAGTTTTGAGTGAGTCATGGAGTGTGTAGTCAAAGAAACAACAACCATAACACAAAAACATAATTAGGGGCTCAAACTGTATTGTAATTGTTAGAATTTCCAAGGATCATCACTCTACTCTAAAAGTGATCGGGCAGACCAAACCATTAAACCACCAAATAAACCATTAAAAGATAATGCAGAAAATGGAAAACCCAGAATTAAATGGAAAAAATAAAACGGTTTTCATTTCGGCTTTATTTAAATGGTAACACTTTGGTATAGGGAACACATATTCACTATTAACTATGACTTTTGCCTCAATACACTTTTAATTTACTACTTATTAATAGTTACTAAAGTAGTTGTTGTAGAGTTAAGTTTAGGTATGGGATAGGATTTAGGGATGTATAATATGGTAATGCAGAATAAGGCATTAATATGTGCTTTCTAAGTACTAATAAACAGCCAATATGCAAGCTAATAAACAATTAAAGCGGCAAGCAGCGATGAAAGGGCCCTCACACCCGTGCCACCTCCACCCGGTGGCTTTAGGAAAACAGAGCATGGTGGGCAATATGCATTTAAGTATATAGATATAGGAGGACTATGTCAGTCATTTGTATTTGCCATATTTCCTGCTGCCAGCTGTTGGCGCTATGACTATAACTAAATTTTGGCGTGTAGATGTCTAGATGTAGATGTTAGGCCAGGGCACTTATCAAACATGTGAAGTTTGAGGCAAAATAGACATTGTATGCTTGAGTTACAACAACTTCCTGTTTCATGACGATAATAGCATGCTTAATCACGTTCAGCTAAATGTTGCTAGCATGTTTTAGAATGTTTCTAGCATGTTTAGTACTCAATTGCATATTTTAATATGTTGCTAGTAGTGCATCACAGTGTTAAACATGACACTTCCTGTTGCCAGTGGGTGGCACTACTACTATAACTGAATATTGTCATGTAGATGTGTTCAGGGCAGGACTCTTCTCAAACATGTGAAGTCTGGGGCAGATTGGACATTGTATGCCTGAGTTACAACAACTTCCTGTTTTGTGGTGTTAATCGCATACATTAGCACTTAGCGAAGTGTTGCATGATTTAATGTGTTTCTAGCATGTTTGGCACGTCATGGCATATTTAAATGTGTTTCAGGGAGTGAATTAGTGTAAAGCATGCCATTTCCTGTTGCCAACAGGTGGCGCTATGACTAACTGAATATTTGCATGTAGATGTCTTCAGGCCAGGACTCTCATCAAACATGTGAAGTTTGGGGCAGGTTGGACATTGTATGCCTGACTTACAACAGCTTCCTGTTTCATGGTGAAACATCAGACTTTGTCAGTGCACCACGGACACGGCGTTCAACGAAAACTTTCTTTGCAATTTAACATCGCTAAGGCCTTAAGATTAGACTTACCAAATATCATGTTGTTTTGGTTAACCCTCAATGAGGAGTTAATCACAGTGTAAAACAAGACATTTCCTGTTGCCCGCAGCTGGCGCTATGACTGTAACTGAATATTGGCATGTAGATGTATTCAGGCCAGGATTCTAATAAAACACGTGAAGTTTGGGGCAGATCAGACATTGTATGCCCGAGTTAAAACAACTTCCTGTTTCATGGTGAAACATCGAATTTTGTCAGGCCGCCACGGACACATCCTTCAGCAAAAATTCAAGATTTAACGTCACAAAGGCCTTTAGATTAGACTGACCAAATATGATGTTTATCTGATAAAATCTCTAGGAGGAGTTCATTAAAGTACAACGTCTAGAAATGGCAAAAACTGCAAAGATTTTGCAGAGAAAATTCAAAATATCTCACTTCCTTTTGGGTTTTCAGATTTTGCTGCCAGGGACTTTTTTTGTAGGTATTGGGCTGTTACATGTATCCACTGAATTTCATACTTGTACGTGAAACGTAGCGCGAAAGGCGCTTAATTGAAATTTTGTAGGTGGTGCCATCGAGCCATTTTGCCACACCTAATTCTGAAACACATATCAGATGTAAATTTTCACCACTTCTGACCCGTGTGCGAAGTTTCATAAGTTTTCGAGCATGTTTAGGCCCTCAAAAATGCGATTCATTTCGGAGAAGAAGAATAATAGATCGAGCAATTACAATAGGGTCCTCACACCATCTGTGCTCTGGCCCTAACTAGTTAAAAGTGAGAATTGTTCACCATACTAAAGTGTTACTTATTTTTTAAACAAATTTGATCATTTCAATAGCATCCAGATGGCAGAGAAAATCAAAAGCAGCCTTTCAGAGTAAACTGGTTGACAGAAGTTGTGTACTTCAGAACACAATGAGAAAGCTTTTTGCAAATACTGCAAATTCATTCTTTATGTATAGTTTAAGAACGCATTTAAAGTTACACCCTGAACAAATGCACCTGTATGGCTCTGTTTATCTGTTTACTATTGTATATGCAGGATGATTTTGTGAAACACAGACTTTTGAGGGCGGTTCTGGAGCTTTTCAGAGAAAAGAACTTGGCAACCCTGGCGATCAGCTAACTTTTGCGCAAATTGCCTCATTTTGTGTCTCACCACACAGACAAAAAAAAAAAAGAGAAGTATGAACAGGCAATTGTGTTTACAAATATGTGTTCAAATACGGCAGATGCACGTACCATTTGTGCAGCCAACGTGCTGGAAAACTCACTGTTCATGGCGTAGGGCAGCGCGGTCTGTGCTCGTGAGCCGTAAGTGGTCTGAAATCTCTTTTTCACCTCATTCAGGAAGCCGAATGCACGGGAGCGCTCAAACTCCTGCAAGAGAGACGGACATCTCAGTATGTGAGTGGAGCCATAGAGCCATAAAACTCACATGCTCACGTGGCAGATACTCACATCATCAGTGATACACAGATAGACGATCCTCTCGTGGCAGATGTAGTGGAACAGATAGCTGAAAAACAACAGAAGTGCATCATAACATCAGAACAGACAAACGTCACTAAACATTCACAGCCGAAAAGCACAATGTCAGTTGTACCTGCCATGGGAATATGTGAGTTTGTTGTTTTCCGATGGGATTTTAGCCAGGATCTGTTCCGTCACCTCCAGAAAGTTGCCAGAGAAACACGCATGTTTAGCCAGAACGGTCGATCCTCGAGCCACCACGGCAAACAGGATAGCCATCACCGCAAATAAACCTGATCGAACACTGAATGGTTCACAAACAAACACATGTGAGACAACATGGACAACATCACAAATGCACACAATATACCGTTAAGGTGAAAAATCCAGAGCGCATTCCTGAGAGTGCTTCTATTTCAATACAACACATTTCATCACAATTTACATTTTATAATACGGTATACCTCCGTATATTGGTGAATTATGCTTTGCAATGATAGGAAGTGTCGACATCAAAGGACCAATAACAAACAAGCCCATTATACCTGTGGGAATTTTTGGTCACTTCCTGCCAGAAGTGCTGTGCCCACTCAGTCTGACAAGGTACATGGATTTTGAATGCAAATTTCCCCCTCAAAATATTTTTACCTTTGTAAATTTCCAAGATTCCAAGATTTTTGTGGGTTTAATATTATCAGTGCTGCAAACTTGTGGCCTTGGGGTGAAAAATCACCATTCTGAATCCATGGTGGTTTGAGGCAACAAAAGATGAGTTTGTCACCACAAGACTACCAAAGAATTTTACCATTTTGGGAGATACTTATTATACATCCACTTAAATGTCAACTTTATGTGAAAATGTCAAATTTTGCTTGGCCAATGACATACTTGAGTACAGCAGTGATTGGTTTAAGCTGATGGTTTAAATCTTCATGTATGACATAGAATACAAGGAACAATGAATTTATGCAGGACTTGACAACAGACCTTATTCAGAGCAGCGCCATGACAGGTATGAAAGCGAGGCTGTGAGGGACAGACTTGTAAAAGCGGTATAAAGCTCCAAGATCACTAATTTTCCACAGCTCATGTTGTGTGGAGTTTTTTTGTCTACTGACATTTCTTGGAAAAATATTTTTGCAGTGTTTCATTAGCAGAACAATCCAAAAACACATTAAATAACAGTACAACTCACTGAAGAGATGTATGTCTATCCCTCACAGCCTCACTTTCATTCCTGTTAAATATCAAATATGGCGCTGCTGTGAATATGCTGTGAATAAGGTAATATGAATAATCATAATTCAAAAAAATACAATTCAAACTGTTTTACATTCTACAGACATTGTGAAACTCACATATTAAACAAAAAATACACCGTGCCCATGGTCATGTGTCACAGTCATAAACCATAAATGGCTCATGGCTAAATGTGGGAGTCTTCTGGTAGACAACAAACAATTATGAATAATCTTACTGCCTGCAGACAATTCTGTTTAAGAATGTAGTGTATTGGGTCAAACAGACTACATGGAGTATTACTCGGTGGATATATACTACATACACTAAATGTGCCTGTCAAACGAGTGCACTTGAGTGACAGATAAAAAACACATACTTCAGATTTTCCAGTTCCTGAGACTTTCATTCTTAAAGTCACCAAGAATATTGCAGTATTTATTATAAATGATTTATCTGTGCACATCATTTATAATATTTGAAATACATGTGCTTCACTCTTTGATCAAAATAACTTCCCCTCCCTCTTGCAGTGATATCTCTTCTCTTCTCTGATGTGTTTACGAGGGCAGGACAACCGGTCATTCACATGAGATCCGCCAATAGCAAACCACAACCTTCCAATCAATTCCCCATGGAGAAAATCAAGCCCCTCTCTACATTTGTTCTTGTTCCAGAAGCCGTTGGATATACGTGACATTAGTGAAGAAAAGATTATCGCAGCTTCCGGTTAATGTCGACTTTGAGATTAAACATTATAAAAACAAGATTTCTTCTAAGAAAGAGTTTGGGTTGCTTATAACTTTAATTTCACAAGATTTGTGATGCAAATAATTTATAAACCTTCCCCGACACAAGAGAAGACATCAATGTTTCTAAATATGCAAAGTGTTTATCGCGATTTCAAAATAAAAGTTAACCTTCACTCTGAGTTTGCATGTTTTGATGTCCATATGTTCTTGTTAAATAAGCTGCAGCATTTCTATCGCAAATAAGTGGCCAAATATTAAAGATTAAGTGGACATTTGAATTAAATGTTGTTTGGCGAATATTAAACAAGGATTTGATCATGCTGTAGTTTAAATTGTAACAACAATCACCAGGCCATTGGCGCCCTCTGCAGGCATTTGTTATAATACGTAATGTACATAAGTTGATTGTTTATATTATGGAATTACATTATTTTAAGTGTTGTTCAATAAAACAATATGATTACTTGCTTTTGATGCTATATTTGAACCAATTATTGCCTCATTCTTATTTTAAGCTGCTGTCATTACTTGTGTAATCGTCAAAATAATCAACCAATTACTCGATTCAAAATAATAGTGACAGCCCCAGACAAACGTTTTTTCCCCAGATATTTTTATTTTTTAATTCTTTAAAATAATTATAAAACATTATGCCAAAGTACTTAAGAGTATCTTTTCAACAATCAACTTTTAATTTTTCGATTTATCTATTTCACAGATTTCATTATTAAATCATTATAAAGTGTCTCTCTGGGGCTTTAAGTTTATTATAATACGCCTATGTGTTTTTCAAAGAATTTTGTTTGTCTTTTTTGCTGTTTACATATAGTCAGATTTTATTGTTCAAGCCTGTTTTCATAATGGAAAGGCTAGTTCACTCTAGATGTGTTTTGTATTGAATAACATTTGTACTACTAAGTTGATTAGAGGGTATTACGTCGCAATTTCATTTACTGTTACATTAAACATGTACAGTGTTTTGATTTGTACCACCTGCCTTTGTGAGTTTTTAGTTTATCTGACTTAACATCTATCTGAGATAGTTAATGAAATGACATGTGTAAATTTCAAATGTCATATGTGGGAAAGTGTGTCTTATTTTCATCTGCTGAAGTTAGTAACCGAACTACATTGAGAGCTGCTGTCAATCATAGGTCTAGTTCTTATGGATTAGAGGGAATCAAAACGATGAGAAATCATAAAATACCATTTCCTGTATGAGATTAGTATGATAAGAAATGACTGTGGATTAGATAAAATGATCTGATGACATGATCGATCATCATGATTTGTGTACCTGAGATTCTGATGATCAAACAGCCGCTCGTGCTCCGCTCTTTGATGTCTTTAAACGGTAGTGGCATAAACAGTACTTTCATTGCCTGACAAACATTCTTGAAATCCTAAATAAATGCTACTATTAAAAACAACAGCGGTCTATGTAAATAGAGAAATGAACAAACGTCACTGTTTTCCGCGATACGTCACACCCGTGCGACCACAAAAAGATTTCCGCATTGCGTCACACATGCGCGTCCGGGGCGGGGTTCTTGGTTTAAAGGGATAGTTAACCCAAAAATGACAATTCTGTCATCATTTACTTACCCTCAAGTTTTTTCCCAAACCTGTTCCAAATTTCTTTCTTCTGCTGAACACAAAAGAATATTTTGAAGAATGTTGTTATCCAAACAGTTGACTTCTATAGTGTTTTTCTTTTCCTTACTATGGACGTCATTGGGGCCCATCAACTGTTTGGTTACCCATATTCTTCAAAATATCTTCTTTTGTGTTCGACAGAAGAAAAAAAAAAAATCATACAGGTTTGGAACAACTTGAGAGTGAGTATAAATGATGACAGAATTTTCCTTTTGGGGTGAACTATCCCTTTAAGGGGGCTCATTTATTACTTGTAAATTATCTGCATGAATTTGTTTTTTGCATCGTTCTATATGCCTATGGGTGTGTTTAGGTTGTTTGGGAAATCTAAAAAAAAAAAAAAAAAAAAAAAACTCACCAGCCAATTTGGCTATTAAATTTTTAAGTTACCAACCATTTGAAACTTCTACTAGCCAACACAAAAATACCAGAAATAAACCAGATTATCGAAGGCAAGGCAAGGCAAGTTTATTTATATAGCACATTTCATACACAATGTTCATTCAAAGTGCTTTACATAGAAAAGGAATTAAAATAATCATAAAATGATTACAACATATGCATAAGAAATAAAAATATTATGCCTGACTACTTGAATTACTAAATTCAGGGCTCCCCTGTCTGAATGGAAGAGTCAGAGGGCTTCTGTGCACGAGACACACTAGTAGAAACGACACCTTCTGGCTTCCAGTGTCCCTCCGACCCCTCAATCGAGTGGATTTATCACCAATCCTCTGATGGGTTTTGGTAAAACACCAGCCTGCAATTGGTCAATTTACGATAGTCTCCCGAGAGAAGCCCCGAAACATGCGTTTATAATAATAATAGCCTAATAATAAACTTTATTTTATAGCGCCTTTAAAAGTTGCATCTCAAAGCACTTTACAAGAAAATACAAATAAAACACAATGTAATAGGGGAAATAAAAGATAGAAACATAGCCTACATCAAAACACATTGAAAGACACACACACACACACACACACACACACACACACACACACACACACACACATATATATATATATATATTTAGGCTATATATGTCTTTCAATGTGTTTTGATGCATGTTTCTATTTTTTATTTCCCCTATTCCATTTTATTTGTATTTTCTTGTAAAGCGCTTTGAGATGCAACTTTTAAAGGCGCTATACAATTTTATTTTTAAAGTTTATTATTATTATTATTATAAACACATGTTTCGGGGCTTCTCTCAGGAGACTAGCATAAATTGACCCATTGCAAAGCGCCATCTGCTGTTTTGGAAGAGGAAGTTGCTCAACTGCATTTGTGAGAAAATCAAGCTAAGAGATCTCATAAAAAGACAGGTGTTTTACAATTGTAACAGACAGGTGTGCGTATGTATGCACTAGATTTGGTAGTTGTTCAAAAGTTACATGCCATTTGTAGAATGGTTCGTATTTATTTGTGAAATATGATGTAGGCTCATTTATTTATATTTGTAAAACACAATACATATACTTGTTACTCCTCTGCGTTTTCACTCAAACTGACCTTTGTATTTGCACTTCACTTTATGTTTGTTTGCAAGTCGAGTTTTCCTTTGCAAAGCAGATTGTGTTTGTTTACAAAATGCTGGATTTGTTTGTTTAATTATGGCACAATTTTCACTCCATAGTCTAGAAACCACTCTGATGTATCACATGCAGAATGAGGCCTGGCGTTGTCTTGCTACCTAGGAAAGATGTCATCTTGATGGCAGTTTATGTCTCTGTACAATCCAAATATACACCTCCACATCAATGGTATTCACACAAATGCAAGTCACCCATGCCGTTTACACTGATGCACCCCCATACCATGACAGATGTTTTCTTTTGCACCTGTCGCTAATGAAAGTCTGGATGGTCCCTTTCGTCTTTGGGACTGAGAACTCAATGTCAGTTTTTTCCAAAAACAAGCTGAAACATTGACTGACCACAGCACACATTTCCACTGTCTTTTAGACCATATGAGATGAGCTCGGGTCTAGAGAACTCAGCAGCATCTTTGCATAGAACAGATGTGTAGCTTTCTCCTTGTGTAACAGAGATACAAGTTGCATTTCTTGATGCAGCATCAGACTGTTAAGTGACAACTGTTTTCCAAAGTACTCCTGAGTCCATGTTGCTTTATTTAACACAGTAGCATGACGGTTTCTAATGCAATGCCATCTGAGGGCTAAAAGGTCATGCGCATTCAACTGAGGTGTCCTACCTTGCCCTATACAGACTGAGATTACTCTGGATTCCCTGAATATTTTTACAATATTATGTATGGTAGATGGTGAAAGACATAAACTCTTTGCAATCTTGCATTGAGAAATGTAATTTTTGAATTGTTTGACAATTCTCTTATGACATTTGGCACAAAGTGGTGAGCCATGACCCATCTTTTCTTGCAAAGACTGAGAAGCTCTTTTACACCCAAACACGATATCCTCACCTATTACCAATTCACCTGCTAATTGTAGACTGTTTAAAAACTGTTTAACTTGGATATTATATAATCTTTTCACTTTTATTTTGCTTCTGTCCTAACTTTTTTGGTGTTGCAGCCATCAAAATTAAAATTTGTTTATATTCACAAAATACAATTATGTTGGTCAGTGAAAACATTGGAAATCTTTTCTTTGTACTTTTGTCAGTTAAAAAAAGTTTCAAGAGAATTAACAAATCACAGATTGAGGTTTTTATCACATTTTACAAAATGTCCCCACTCTTCTGGAACTGAAGTTGTAGAAAAATGTGTGGAAACTGATTGCCTCAAATTTCCCAAGTTGCACCACCTTCCTAATATTGTGTTGGTCCCACTTTTGCTGCCAAAACAGCCCTGACCCGTCGAGGCATGGACTCCACTAGACCCCTGAAGGTGTGCTGTGGTATCTGGCACCAAGATGTTAGCAGCAGATCCTTTAAGTCCTGTAAGTTGCAAGGTGGGGCCTCCATGGATCGGACTTGTTTGTTCAGCAAATCCCACAGATGCTCGATTGGATTGAGATCTGGGGAATTTGGAGGCTAAGTCAACACCTCAAACTCGTTGTTGTGCTCCTCAAACCATTCCTGAACCATTTGTGCTTTGTGGCAGGGTATCCTGCTGAAAGAGGCCACAGCCACCAGGGAATACTGTACATGGTCTGCAACAATGCTTAGGTAGGTGGTACATGTCAAAGTAACATCCACATGGATGGCAGGACCCAAGGTTTCCAGGCAGAACAATGGCCAAAGCATCACACTGCCTCCGCCGGCTTGCCTTCTTCCCATAGTGCATCCTGGTGCCATGTGTTCCCCAGGTAAGTGACGCACACGCACCCAGCCATCCACATGATGTAAAAGAAAATGTGATTCATCAGACCAGGCCACTTTCTTCCATTGCTCCGTGGTCCAGTTCTGATGCTCACGTGCCCACTGCCAGACCGCCTTCCGCATTCAACTTAGGAAGAAAGCATAACTGATGTCGCGTCAGTTAAGCTTTTTTCATAAGTTGCATACAGAAGGCGTAGGACATAGCGTAAGTGTTTTGAACTGCGAGAGGCATTACACTTTCTTCACAAGTTGAATACGGAAGGCGGTCTGGCGGAAGTTAGATATTTTACTTTATAACTTGTTAAATATGTATATTTGCCTTACACAAACACATCGCTTTGCTTCAGAAGACCTTTATTAACCCCCCGGAGCCATGTGGAGTATGTTTTGCTTTGGATGGATGCACTTTCTTGAGCTTTATACTCGTTGGTCCCATTCACAGCCATTATAAAGCTTAGATGCATCAGGATATTTAATAATATAACTCTGATTGTGTTCATCAGAAAGAAGAAAGTCATATACACCTAGAATGGCTTGAAGGTGAGTAAAGCTTGGGGTAATTTTCACTTGAAAGTAAAATAATCCTTTAATGCAAGAATCTCGTAAAGTAGCGTTATGATTACGTTAAGTATCAATATGTAAAGCTTGGGACTGTTAATTAGCCTGACATGGCTGACTTGTGTTGATTTAACGCTGTTAACATTATTTCCACTGACTCGAACATACTTTTTGTTCCAAATACAACTTGTATAACGCTACTAACATTACCATTTTGCCTTTATGTTTACTCAGTTTGCTGGCAAAGTTTATGTAATCTGTGCAGATTTAGCACACATACTCAACTTATGAGTCAATATGAATATTAAATATAGCCGAATTGAGCAGCACCATTGCATTTCTAGCTTACTTCAACACAACAGTCAAAAAGCAACAAATAAAGGCGCACTGCTTGTTTGCTTTGAAGGGAATAGTGCAGACCCCAAAAACTATAATGTGGGATAACTAACCCCAGTGTAAAAAGAAAAAACAAACACCAAGCAACGATGAAGCACATCTGCCAATTTTTTAGCAGACCCTGGCCAGATATAAACATGTTGCGGCAGCGATCAAAATGAGTAAATGACCTCTGAAGCTTCAAATAAAGATTGTATGACATTGTTATGCCAGTAGGTGGCGACCAGTGACTGTTAAAATATATTTGATAGCGATTCGTTCAAAAACTCTGGACGAAACAAACCTTCATTTATTAATTTCAAACAATTATTTACATAATGAATGCATTTAAAATAATTTTTTAATAGACCCATTTGTAACATTTTAGACATTAATAGACTCATTTATAACATTAAATAGAACATTTTGTCAGAACCTCAAGTAAATGACGTTATTTTGTTTAGTTGTCTATCGTTTTGTTTTCAGAATCGTGGGAGAACCGTGATCTGTATTTTTTTTTTTTAAATCCAGATTATCCAGAATCATAAATTAAGCTTAAAAGAATATATATATATATATATATATATATATATATATATATATATATATATACAGTGCCCTCCATAAGTATTGGAACAGTAAAGACAAAATTGCTCTGTTAGCTGTGGTGTCAAGAAATCTATAAATATGATTAAAAGATTAATATGAGGCAGAAGTACAGAATTTTATTATTGACTGTTTCAACAAAAAATGTTTTACCAACCAAGAAGTACATCACTTTTTGAGTTTCATCCCTCTGCCTAATGTGAGCATAAGTATTAGGACGGTTTAACAAAGTAAATATAAAAGTGTAAAAGCTAATATTTAGTTGTAAATCCCTTGCAAGCAATCACAGGAGCGAGTCTGTGACCCATAGACATCACCAGACTCTTGGTTTCACACTTTGAAATGCTTTTCCAAGCCTTTAATACAGCCATTTTCAATGGTTGCTTGTTTTAGGAAATTTCTGCCTTTCAGCTGGTGAAATGCTTGTTCAATTTAAATTTAACACAACAAATGTACCGTCTGACTTGTCGATTGACACGGTTTTGTGATTTCATGCTGACTGCTAAAGCAAATTCAAATAATTTAGATTACTTGACAGCCTTAGTTTTCAATCTTAGCCATGTGAAATCTGTTGACTAAAATATTCTTGTGTGTGCTGCTGATATGAGAGTGATATAAGCATAAACATCACATTTAACGCTTAATTATTTGTGAGATTCACACACATACATTACGATAAATCATCTTCAATCAAACAGGAGCACTGGAATCTCGGCTTGATGACAATAAAGGGATTGTTTACCCAAAAAAGAAAAATCTGTCATTAACTTACATTTTCATTTTCAAGAATGTTGATAAACAATTCTGGTAGTAAATGACAGAATTCTCTTTTTTTGGGTAAACTATGCTTTTAATTCCATATGTGGCACAAGAACGTTAAATGCAAAAGCTCTCTCTCGCTCTCTCTCAGAGAGTAGGAATGAGGACTTGCAAAAGACATTACATACCTACTGTTTATTGTTCAGGAATGCAATATCAAAATGAAAAATGTGAGATCAAAGCACATGTATCACTTATTTGATGTATCATTTTTAAACACTGCTGATAAATATTAATCCAAGACATTTTGTCTGTGATTTTTTTATTTTAAAACACATTCTGAATCAAATACATTTTTACAACTATTTTCATCCGTTTTTTTTTTTTTTTTACTGGATATATACTATTGCTATAGGTTCTGAAACTTTATTAGTGCGCTGGCACTATTTACCAATGTTCATGTACTCACAAAAAAAAAAAAAAAGAAAAAAAAAAAAAAAAAAGAGAAAAGGATAATCACATCAATATACAAATTCAAACAAATACAAATGCATGTGGAACTGCCAAGAACATGTTTGACAATCATTTACTCGAGAGCTACACATTCCATTCCTTCCTAAAGCTTCTACATTCTTTAATCCTGAGGAAGCTGGATCAGCAGATCAATGTCCGGTACTGTACAAGTGTTGATCTTCATGCCATCGATTCTTCTTTTTCCTTGAATGCTTTCATCCGTGCCTGTTTAAAACAGGATCCAAGAGAAACACAACATTGTTTGAGTCTTGTAATAACACACTGTATTTGCAAATGACTTCAGAATCAATGCCTGAAGGCCTGTACGCACCGGGACGAATATCGCGTTCTTATCGCCAGCATTTTGAGACGTTTTTTGTGTTCATACCATATGACATCCTGCTCAGAAGATGAAAACGGCTTGTTCTGAGACACTGCTTATGATTTATGGGGATAAAAAAAAGGAGTGGGTGGATTTTTATCACTACAGGGTGGCTGCGTACGTGAGTCCGTGAGGGAGAGCTTGTTAAAGGGAGAGTTCACTCAAAAATGAAAATTCTGTCATAATTTACTCACCCTCAAGTCACCATCATGCGCATGACTTACAAATCGAGGGAACAAGTTAGTAAATAGTGCGCACGATTTAAATTTTTTTTCTTGTCATGTGCAGGGCTCCGTACAAAAAAAAAAAAAAAAAAAAAAAAAAAAAACCATTCTCGCCTAAAATAAATAGAATATTGCTCGCCTGTAAATAGAATTTAGACAAAAAACAGGATTTTTTTGAACAAAAGAATCTAACACTTCAAACTTGAAAATTCAACTATTATACATACACTATATTGCTATTATACATACACTATAAGTATTGGGACACCCCTCCAAATCATTGAATTCTGGTGTTCCAATCACTTCCATGGCCACAGGTGTACAAAATCTAGCACCTAGGCTTGCAGACTGCTTCTACAAACATTTGTGAAAGAATGGGTCACTCTCAGGAGCTCAGTGAATTCAAGCGTGGTAACGTGATAGATTGCCACCTGTGCAATAAGTCCATTCGTGAAATTTCCTCACTACTAAATATTCCACGGTCAACTGTAAGTGGTATCATAAATTGAAAGCAATTGGGAACAACAGCAACTCAGCCACGAAGTGGTAGGCCACGTGTATTTAAAAAAAAAAAAAAAAAAAAAATTTTCACAGAGCGGGGTCAGCGCATGCTGGGGCGCACAGTGCGCAGAAGTCGCCAACTTTCTGCAGAGTCAATAGCTACAGACCTCCAAACTTCATGTGGCCTTCAGATTAGCTCAAGAACAGTGCATAGAGAGCTTCATGGAGTGGGTTTCCAAGGCCGAGCAGCTGCATCCAAGCCTTACATCACCAAGTGCAATGCAAAGCGTCGGATGCAGTGGTGTAAAGCACGCCGCCACTGGACTCTAGAGCAGTGGAGACGTGTTCTCCGGAGTGACGAATCGCTTCTCTGTCTGGCAATCCGATGGACGAGTCTGGGTTTGGCGTTTGCCAGGAGAACGGTACTTGCCTGACTGCATTGTGCCAAGTGTAACGTTTGGTGGAGGGGGATTATGGTGTGGGGTTGTTTTTCAGGGGTTGGGCTTGGCCCCTTAGTTCCAGTGAAAGGAACTCTTAATGCTTCAGCATACCAAGACATTTTGGACAATTTCATGCTCCCAACTTTGTGGGAACAGTTTGGGGATGGCCCCTTCCTGTTCCAACATGACTGCGCACCAGTGCACAAAGCAAGGTCCATAAAGACATGGATGAGCGAGTTTGGTGTGGAGGAACTTGACTGGCCTGCACAGAGTCCTGACCTCAACCCCATAGAACACCTTTGGGATGAATTAGAGCGGAGACTGCGAGCCAGTCCCTCTTCTCCAACATCAGTGCCTGACCTCACAAATGCACTTCTAGAAGAATTGTCAAAAATTCCCATAAACACACTCCTAAACCTTGTGGAAAGAGTTGAAGCTGTAATAGCTGCAAAGGGTGGGCCAACTCCATATTAAACCCTACGGATTAAGAATGGGATGTCATTAAAGTTCATGTGCACATAAAGGCAGGAGTCCCAAAACTTTTGGCAATATAGTGTATATACAATTCTTTTTGTGACACTGGATTGCAGTTTTCATTCAGGAGACTTTGTTCCACATGCATATAGAGCTGGAAATATGACAATTTGATGTGAATCTGAATTGTGTCAATTTGAATTATAGACAAGTGTCATTTAACAGACTTGAACATTAAGTGCCATTTTATATAGTTTTGAATTTGAATTTTTTTTTTTTTTTTTTTAACTTGAATCCTGGACATTTGATATTTAACAAAACTGAATTTATGGCATAATTTTCTGCATATGTATTTTCAAACAGCATATTTTTTGTTCTGAATTCTTAGACTGTGTGGAAGAAATTGAGTTTCTGTATAATTTCCATATGATTTTACTTATATGCTTATGGTTAAATGATTTTGTTTTTCTCAGAAGTGTTTAAGTATGCATTCTTTGGGTGACTTAGGGTGACAGGTGGAAAAACACTGAAGTGGTAAACATGTTCCTAATATGGTAAAAGGACAGAGGCTTCAGACTTGGAGGTTAGAGATATAAAAGTGAGGGGAAGCTTTCATTCTTTGTCTTACACTCTGCAGCTACTTGTGTTTCTGTATGACTGTCTGACCTTTCTTGCAAGAAATAAAACTTTCGAAAGACAATTGGATGAGTTTGTCTCTTATGCAGTAAGAGTCCTTTTGATTTTTGCCACAACAACTGCAAATATTCACTTAAAAATACAGCTTCAAGTTTTTAACATGAACAAATTCGAAACACCAAATTCAATATTCTAAAATTCAAAATGCAGAAATTCAGATCGTACTGAAAGTAGGTCAGAGGTCCAACTTCCGGGTTTCACAGGAAGGATCTCGGAAAAGTGAAACGTCGCATTTTGGCCAATTACAGAGTAGCAATAATTCTCAGCATGTGAGACATTTATCTCTGGGGGTCTCTGCTATGCCTATTTGTCTTAATATAATGTATATTTATGGAAGTGCTTAACATGCATAACAGTCCCACATAACACTATAATTACTATATTTATGCTGCATTTATTGAAGTTGGATGTTTCACTCGCTGGCGTTTTGAGCTCAAGAACGTCACAAATGATCATTCAGATGTGTTTAACATAGCAGGTGCGATTGCATGATTTATTTCTGCTCAATATCATGCAAATTGTAGGCTTATTAAGGCATTTAAAGGCTAATTAATCCAAAATACACCATAAACACAATTGGATGACTTCAGACAGCAGCTGGTCCCAGTCAGGATAATGTCAGGTTAAGTAGGCTAGCCTATATATATTTTTTTAGGATAATTTAACATCATTTGTATTGTGGGATGACCACAGGCCCAGACTGGCCAACGGAAACTCCGGGAGAAATCCCGCTGGCCTGGCGACGGATTTGGTCCACTGCCCCACTCACTTTCATTTATTTAGCCTATTTAGGATATACAGAACATTATAATTGTATACACTACTGTAATAAAACGTTGTTAATTCTTTGGGTTTAGTTGCCACATTTTCCGTCACTGTGCATGATTTTGTGTAAATATAAGTTGTATTATTATGTTTATTTTGTATAAATATCTGATTTATCTTATATAGGAAGTGTTAGGTTGATTCAATTAACCTCCTAGCAAAGCGCTTCTTATTACGGGTGTTCATTCTCAAAGTTATTTAAAAAAAAAAAAAAAAAAAAGTTGCCGGGCAACTGGCGAGTAACTCAGTTTCAATGCTGATTTTTACTCTCATTTGGCGCTTTGAACCCTGGCTAACATGCTATCTATAGTCAAATTGGCCAGCATTAAGGCAGACATTTTGATATATCTTTGACCTTTAACTAAAAGCAATGTTGCAATAAAGCAATAAATAAATAAAATAAAATAAAATTAACAGTACTCACACGCTCTGTATGTGCACTTCGGGGGTGTGTGCACAGAAAACTGCCTGTCAGAGCACGAGTACAGGAATGGAGTTCTCTTTTAAGCCTTACTGTGTAATGGTTGAAAATCACTTGTACATTTAAACACGCAAGGCTTCAAAATGCATGAAAAAGATAAACCTCTGTATCGATGCAACACTGCAACGTCGTCACGTGAGCACAATCGCAATGTATACCGGTTGTCAAATGTCTTCCAGTATATCGCCCACCCCTAAGAGGAAATAATACTTTCCATGTTCAGTCTTACCTCAAATGTTTGCAAGACATGTTTGCACACTTCAGTCAGGTTGTTCAGCCCATTGCGCAGAGGTTCAGATGCTGGAGTTCCTTCTGCAACATTGATCAGAGAGATAATAAACACTCTTTTTATGTTCACTGAAAATAAACATGTTGACATGCTACCTACAGTCATACCTGAGTCTTGGGTTCTGCAAGTTTCAGATATACAATGGTGATTCTTCAATTAGGAAAAGTTCTGTCCACTATGATTTTAATGGAACAAACTAATGCTTAATAAAACTTTTGAGACTTTTTCTTCGTTTTAAAGAGTGATGAAATCCAGCATTTGCCAGAATTATTATTATAATAATAATAATAATAATAATAATAATAATAATAATAATATTATTATTATTATTATTATTATTATTATTATTATTAATAATCAATTTTATTTTGAGCTTGTCACCTTCCCAGACTTTTAACTTCTCATCTATAATCAATTTATAAAAAAGCCTTAAAGCTACAATGTGTTAATTTTTCGCCGCTACAGGTCGCCTATTCAAAACAAAGGCGTAGCTTGATGACGCCGAGATTATCTTGGGATCTTGGGAGATGTCGTCTTCACCTCACAGCCAGTGGAAAAGAATCGGGACGGGACTCGAGCAGAAATCATGTTCATGGATGAGATTATTAATGTTACTGTAATATGAAGCAGCGCAGGGCCAAGTGATGTTGGAGCTGAACGAGGCTGCTATAGAGATTGCTAATGAGAGACGAACGCAACACATGCCTCACGAGCAGCGAAACTTTTATTATGCTGCAGTCGCCGGCTCCACTTCTTCTGGTCAAGCGTATGAGGCAACAGCGCTGTTTATCATATTAGATACATTTGACTGTGTTGAAAATGATGTTATGACGTTACTCTGTGTGTTCGCTCGGCGGCTGCTGTGAGACACTTGCTGCACACTGCAGTAAGCTAGATCGATTTTAGAATATCATAAATGCTGGGTAGCTTGTGTTGATTAATGGCATGCAATTCATTTTAAAACGTATTGTATGATAGAGACAATGCTGTAATACTTAGCTACTTGACAAAACAGTGTTTTTCCTCTGAGGCATGGTACTCTCGGGAAAAAAAGAAAAAAAAAGAAAACTAGATTTAAACAATAAGACTAAACGTGTTGAGATATATAATAATTATTCGTTTTCTGTCTATAAATGTAACCAAACAGTTGTTCCCTTGTCTAATAAAACATGTAATATATTAAAGCATCTTTAGTGTTTCCATGGTTTCTACAAAATAAAACCGGAAACCGAGGGTAACGCAGATTGACAGGCGACTCCCATACACGTCCCGTATCCTTGGTTAAAATCACGATTTTCTCACGATTTACAAATAGTTGGAAACATTTGGGATATTCTTGCGATTATTGGTGGTTAATGGTGGTGGTTATTGGTGGTTAATGGTGGTGTAGGAAACTCAGAAGCGAAGACCAGGAGACTAGGTTCTATCTTCAGCTAGATTCTTTGAGAACACGTGCTGTTGGTCGCTGCAGTCAACAAGTCCAAAGGTAGTGTTAGTGTACATTGTAGTTTTATACACATTTTAGGGGGCAGTCCTTACAAGTGAAGACAAAGAAAGCATGCAACTGAAGAATTTGGGTATAGAAACCCAACCCAGCTTCACCCAACCCCCAATCAGCATAACTATTTAACAAATGGGACAGGGGCTCCAAGAGCCATTAAAGACACAAGGTTAGAGTCTCAGTAATCTGGCTCATTTGACTTACAATAAAGAGAACAGGAACTGGCAGAAAACTCTTGCTGGAAACTTTGCTTAACAGAATCTCTGATGTCATCATCTTTACATTAAAATGCTAAATACAATGTACTTCACCTTAGTATTTCATGTGATGTTATGACAGGACGTAGGATCAGCAGATCTTAAAGCTGCAATATGTAAAATTTTTGCAGTAAAATATCCAAAAACCACTAGGCCAGTGTTATATATTTTGTTCAGTTGAGTACTTACAATATCCCAAATGTTTCCAACTATTTGTAAATCGTGAGAAAATTGCTATTTTAACAAAGGGACGTGTGAGGGAGTCGCCTATCAATGGCGTCATATCCGCGTTACTCTCGGTTTCCAGTTTTATTTTGTAGTAACCATGGAAACACCAAAGATGCTTTAATATATTAAATGTTTTACAGACAAGGGAACAACTGTTTTGTTACATTTATAGACAAAAATATACAGTATCTCACAAAAGTGAGTACACCCCTCACATTTCAGCAACCATTTTATTATATATTCTCAAGGGACAATACTATAGAAATTAAAATTAGATATACTTTAGAGTAGTCAATGTGCAGCTTGTATAGCAGTATAGATTTACTGTCCTCTAAAAATAAGTCAACATCCGGCCATTATTGTCTAAATAACTGGCAACAAAAGTGAGTACACCCTAAGTGAACATGTCAAAACTGTGTCCAAAGTGTCAATATTTTGTGTGAGCACCATTGTTATCTAGCACTGCCTTAATCCTTCTGGCCATGAAATTCACCAGAGCTGCACAGGTTGTTGTTGGGATCCTCTTCCACTGCTGGATGTTAGACACATGGTGCTTCTCCACCTTCCGCTTGAGGATGCCCCACAGGTGCTCAATAGGGTTCAGGTCTGGAGACATACTTGGCCACTCCATCACCTTCACCTTCAGCTTCCTCAGCAAGGCAGTTGTCATCTTGGCGGTGTGTTTGGGGTCATTATCATGCCATTTGGCCCAGTTTCTGAAGGGAGGGCATCATGTTCTGGTTCAGAATGTCACAGTACATGTTCGAATCCATGTTCCCCTCAATGAAGTGCAGCTCCCCAGTACCAGCAGCACTCATGCAGCCCTAGACCATGATGCTACCACCACCATGCTTGACTGTAGGCAAGACACAGTTTTCTTGGTACTCCTCACCAGGGCGTCGCCACACACGCTGGACACCAGCTGAGCCAAACAAGTTTATCTTGGTTGCAGCATGGTTGCAGTAATTCATACTCTTGGACAGGTTGTCTTCAGCAAACTGTTTGCGGGCTTTCTTGTGAGATAGCTTCAGAAGAGGCTTCCTTCTGGGACGACGGCCATGCAAAACGACTTGTTGCAGTGTGCGGCTTATGGTCTGAGCACTGACAAGCTGACCTCCCGCTTCTGCAACCTCTGAAGCAATGCTGGCAGCACTCATGCGTCTATTTTTTGAAGCCAGCTTCTGCACCTGATGCACAGCCTGAGGACTCAACTTCTTTGATCAACCCTTGCGAGGTCTGTTCCGAGTGGAACCCGTCTTGAAAAACCTCTGTATGACCCTGGCCACTATACTGTAACTCAATTTCAGGGTGTTACTGATCTTCTTATAGCCTAGGCCAACTTTGTGGAGAGCAACAATTCTAATTCTCAAATCCTCAGAGAGTTCTTTGCCATGAGGTGCCATGTTGAACATCCAGTGGTCAGTATGAGAGAATTGTACTCAAAGCACCAAATTTAAACTGCTCTAATACAAGATAAACAAATTTGTATGGTCCTGTCAAGCAGACAAAAACATGAACGTGATGAATAGGACATGTGGCTTTGCATGGTTAAACGACGTACATCAGTTATCACTTAGGGTGTACTCACTTTTGTTGCCAGCTATTTTGACAATAATGGCTGTCAAGTTATTTTTAGAGGACAGTAAATCTATACTGCTATTCAAGCAGAACATTGACTACTCTAAAATGTATCCAAGTTTCATTTCTATAGTATTGTCCCTTGAGAAGATCTACTAAAATGGTTGCTGAAATGTGAGGGTGTACTCACTTTTGTGAGATACTGTAGCTCAACACGTTTAGTCTTGTTTAAATCTAATTTTCTTGATTTTTTTGTGCGTACCATGCTTTACCATGCCTCAGAGAACAACACTTTTGTGAAGTAGCTATCATAGCATAATCAGATGCAGCTTTATTTTTAGTAACAATAATACAGAATTTTCTCCATCATACAATACGTTTTAAAATTAATTGCATGCCATTTATCAACACAAGCCATCCAGCATTTAATATGATTCTAAAATCGATCTAGCTTACTGCAGTGTGCAACAAGTGTCTCACAGCAGCCGCTGAGCGAACGCACAGAGTAACGTTATAACATTTTCAACACAGTCAAATGTATCTAATATGATAAACAGAGCTGCGTTACATCATACTCATGACTGGAAAAGCGGAAGCGGCACCGGCGACTGTGGCATAATAAAAGTTCCGCTGCCCGTGAGGCGTGTTGCGTTCGCCTCTCATTAACAATCGCTCCAGCAGCCTCGTTCAGCTCCCACAACACTCGGTCCTGCTCTGCTTCATACTACAGTAACGTTAAAATTGCATGAATCCATGAACATGATTTCTGCCCGAGTCCCATCCAGATTCTTTTCCACCGGCTGTGAGGTGAAGACCACATCTCCCAAGATTCCGCGCTCAAACTTGGAGTCACTAAGCTACACCTTTGTTTTGAATAGGCGACCTCTAGCAGATGGAAAACTACATATTGCACCTTTAAGCAGATTCTTAAATTTGTAATCCCACAATGGTTAGGCTACAACACTGAGACTGAACCATATAGGGCCTTAAAAAGTAAGATTCCAAAAGAAATGTTTCATAAGAACAAGAATCTAAAAATGACATTAAGATATCTTTAACACTTATTGTAAGTATTACATTTGGACATCCTCATGCTGAGAAAATTTATTTTTAACTTTACATATCTTTCTTATTTGACATGCAATAACTCAGGAAGGAAATAAGGTATGAAGAAAATTCTTTTTTTAGTGAAGTTCCCCTACATGTGAGCTGCATCTGGATCAAATTTTGTGATAGCATAAAGTAATCAAAAGTTACAGCATTTGGAACCAACGTAACCTTTTTGTTTAGCCCTTGACACCCCCTAATGGGCATTTTGAAAATCGTTCCTTCATGAGGAACATCTCGTGATCGACACAAGGGATTATGTTGATTTTGGACTCATTTCAATCGGGAGCATTCACTGTAAGTAATGATGTGCCATTTTCTACAATCTATGCATGTTTCATTAAGTTATAAGCGAAAATGCCACGTTACATCAGATTTTATTTAGCGTCTGTGCGCCTGTGGAGTTTTATGTGTTGTAATTCCGTGAGGATTATCTCGTGATCGATTTATTGGATTATGTGGATATTCACATAACTGCACATAGTACAAAAAAAATTTCATAAATTATGAAAACATTTTTTTTTCCCCAGCAAATAACTTAGCACTACTTAGGAGTAAATCAAATTGGCTACATTCATTGTAAAGTTCAGACTCTAAGCTTTCAAATGATCAAGGCAGTAGTTTTGAAAAATATGATTATTAATTTTTTTGTAGCTAGGTGGCGCCCGCGGGAAGTACACTCCGGTTTAGCGGAATGACTCGGCACTTATTAAGAGTTGCACAAAATGGTTGGATGCATTAAGAAGCTGAGTTTCTAAGCTTTATTTTGTGTTATTCCTGTCAGTGGTTGCTTAGTAATTTGATTGTGAATTTTTTCTGGCTTAAAAGCATTAGTTCACTTTCAAATGAAAATTACCCCAAGCTTTACTCACCCTCAAGCCATCCTAGGTGCATGTGACTTTATTCTTTCTGATGAACACAATCGGAGATATATTAATAAATATATAATGACGCATCCGAGCTTTATAATGGCAGTGAGCGATACCAACGAGCATGAAGCTGAAGAAACTGCATCCATCCATCATAAATGTACTTCACACGACTCTGGGGGGTTAATAAAGGCCTGCTGAAGCGAATTGATGCATTTGTGTAAAAAAAAAAAAAAAAAAAAAAAAAAATTAATCCACATTTAACAAGTTATGAAGTAATATATCTAGCTTCCGCCAGACCGCCTACCGTATTCAAGTTAAGAAAAAAACTGAACTGACGTCACGTCAGTTAAGCTTTTTCCGTAAGCTGAATAGGGAAGGTATAGGACGTAGCGTAAGCTTTTTGAACTGCGGGAGGTGTTGCGTTTTCTTCCTAAGTTGAATACGGAAGGCGATCTGGCGGAAGCTAGATATTTTACTTCATAACGTGTCAAATATGGATTTTTTTTTTTTTTTTACACAAATGCGTCGCTTCAGAAGGCCTTTATTAACCCCCCAGAGCCATGTGGAGTACACGTTTATGATGGATGGATGGATGGATGGATGTGGATGGATGGATGTGGATGGAGGCACTTTCTTCAGCTCATACTCGTTGGTATCGCTCACTGCCATTATAAAGCTTGCGTCAGGATATTTATTAATATATCTCAGATTGTGTTCATCAGAAAGAAGAAAGTCATATACACCTAGGATGGCTTGAGGGTGAGTAAAGCTTGGGGTACACAATAACTATCAGCTGTTTAAAAAGTTACCTACATTTTTTTTTCTTGACCATTGAAAATGGGTAAAATTCAACAATTTGAACATGGAGTCACTGGGGTCCCAACATCTATAGGACTGAACTATATAGGGCCTTGAAAAAGAAGATTCCAAAAGAAAGGTTTATTAAGAATGAGAATATAGAAGGATATTAAGATATCTTCAATACTTTTAGAGTTACAGGCATGACAACTTTAGAAAATTAATATTTATGGCACTCAGACAGGTATGTTTTATGCAATTGAGCTGATGAGAAAAAATGAGATACGTTTCTAGTTAACATTATTTATTCTTCTGATATTCCTCTTTAAAAGAAAAAAGTATCAGCTGTATGCAAAGTGAACCACATTTGGTTTTTGACCACTGAAAATGTGTCCAATTTACAAGCTTACTCATGGAACCACATTAAGATCTCCATATCTCTGGGATTGAACCATTGAGGACCTTTAAAATGCAGATACCAAAAGGAAAGTTTGGTAAGAACCAGAATCTAAAAGGATACATCTTTAATACTTCTTGAGTTACAGGCATGCAAACTTGTGGTAAAAAACACAAGAAGTGCTTTTTGCCATTTTTGAACTGCATATAATGAAACAAAGATTGCTGAAGTCAACAGATTTTACTAATAGACCTACCAATCTCTGTGTAAAAATAAAATAATGATGCTGCCATCCTTCTAAAGTCATTTTAACAACCCTCTAATTTGGCCCAAAATCTCAGGTGAAAATTGTCATTTTGACCCCCCTCTACAAAATAGTGGATTACTCAGTAAATATACATCTTTGACATTTAATATTTTGGCTTTCATCACTATTTATGTTTGTCTTTTTACAGAAAAAAATATGAACAAAATCAAAAATTGGAGTACCAGTACCAGTATTATGCCCCATTTTACAAGATGTAAAATAAGTCTCTGATGTCCCCAGAGTGTGTATGTGAAGTTTTAGGTCAAAATACCCCACAGATAATTTTTTATAGCATGTTAAAATTGCCACTTTTTGGGGTTGAGCAAAAACGCGCCGTTTCAGTGTGTGCCCTTTAAATGCAAATGAGCTGCTGCGCTCGGCCTAAGAAGGCGGAGCTTCAAGAGCTCGTTCACCGTGTCAGGAGTCAGTCAGGACGCACTATAATGTCAGAAACTGTGAATATATGCTGCATGGAGATAGAACAGGTATAGTTTAGTTTAATTACGGTTATAACTTATATTGTCTTCTTGTTTTTATCCATTAAGTTATATTAGTACAAGGCTGTTGTACCGGACCCCGTCCGAATGATAGCCAAAACTTTACAGATGAGTTTTATGATGTTTATTGTACTTCACACAAAAGATGAAGCATCCGTTTTCACTCTAGAAAATCTCTGTAAGAGCTTCATAGAACACAGTGCAAGTGTGCATTAAAATATTATCCATAAACTCTCTCTCTCCCTTGCATTATCATCAACATACATAACGAAGTACACAGAAACACTCGTTACAACTAACAGTAAAAAAATATATAAAGACCTTATTCGGGTGGTGCTTAATAAACTGGTAAACTTTATATCCGTAAATCAACTCCGATGAACTGTAATAAAGTGCCCTCACCTTCATTACTGCCGTATCCGGTATCACTCTGGAGACTGTAAGCTGGATCATGAACAGTACTGATCTATCCTTGAGTAACAACTTTTTAACACAACCTCTGTTTTGTATTGTCCCTTTGTATTGACATTCGTTCACAAAGCAGTCCGGTGTGAAATGATTTGCGCAGATATAAACGAATTTCGGTAGAGTTGAGGGAGCATTTTCTTCGAAAACGAAATTAATCCACCTCGTCTTCAGCAGCTCAGATTTAGAGAGTAAATGGAGAGAGCTATGTGGATTAATCCATCCAGCTACAGAACACCTAAAACGCTTGGGAGACATTCTCGTCAGTGCAGCAATGGCAGACTGTGTACAACTGGCTGTGAACTTGCTCAGAGTGGTTCTATGTTAAAACGGCAGTGTCTGTCAACATTCGTGGGCGGGGCCTGTGGCTAAAGTGACGTCACATTGCCAGGAACCTGCAAACGGCTTGTTCTGAGATACTGCTTATGATTTATGGGGATTAAAAAAAAAAAAGGAGTGGTTGGATTTTTATCATTATAGGGTGGTTGTGTACACACACTGCCAACGCACATTTATATCCAAACACCATGCAAAAGTGAATTCTGCATAATAGGTCCCCTTTAAATTATTAGAATTTCAGTATCAACCTTGGTAGCCTACTTGGTATACAGCTAACACAAACTGTCAGATATGACATGCTGAGGTGAATAAAGGAGTTCCTCACCTCGTGTCTGTATCCGAAAGTTAATTTTGCTTTCTGATGGGTGTGTGATGCTGTATCCACAGAATTCCACATCCTGACTGAGGAAATAAAAGTCACACATGAATTAAACTAAACACTGCCAAGACAGACAGATGCAGAAATACAATTTTTAATTTCCTGCCACAATGTTCATCTCAACGGCTGTTTATAGCATGTCCACATCACTTGTTTTGACAAAGTTCACACTGATGTCACAAAGGCAACCAATGTTGGTGGATAAACAAAACAAAAAATTTAAAAATTGCATCACATTCAAAAAGAGACATAATGTTAAATCTCGTAGCTTATCTTACCTCTTCATGATCATGTATCTGAGCGAGTTGCCGAGTGTGTGGTCCTCTTCATGGAGCACAAACGTCACACAACCCTCATCTGCTCCATCTGTCCGTACCTATTTGAAAGTAGAAGACTGCTGATATATCGACAGACACAGTTGTGGAGACTTCCAGGCAGAAGTGTGATGCCTAATATCACAAATACATTTGGACTTTCAATATTTTTAAGCTTGAATGGCGATATACATTTCTGTCTTATCTAGGAAGTGGGCTAAATGTTCAGCTTTGTTTTCATAAGGCCCACCATGGGTAAATGAAGCTCTGATTTTTGGTTTCACAGCTGGAGTTTCAGCAGCAACATGAAGTGTATAACACTCTTTGTACTGAAGTTTATGGCGATGCAGTAAATGGTGAAAGAGACTTTTGGATTCAAATGACATTAGACATTCTCTACAGATGAAATGGTTTTGATACTCATCTGATATTTTACATCTGAAAAATCTCCAAATAATTGAATTAGTGCTGCAACTAATGATTATTTTGATAATTAATTTCTTTATTAATCGATCAACTGGATAAAACGTGTCTTTAGTGTGCTCTTTGGGGGCTATATGGCATTTATATATAGTCTCTACAAAGCTACTTGAAATGTTTTACCACTTTGACAAGTCAATACAAAGTAAATATTTTCAAGATACTGTTAATGTATATCTGCCTTTATATTTCTGAAAAGCGGACCCAGAGAAATGCTCAATATCTATATATTAATAATATCTATATTACAATATAATATAGGCGAATATATCTATACAGGTTCTTGGCGTTTAAATTTTGGAAAGGCAGAGGTTTAGATGCCAATATTATATAGACATTATTAATATATAGATATTGTGATCACTTCTCAGGGTCCTCTTTTCAAAAATATAAAAGTAGATATACATTAATAGTACCTTGAAAATATTTACTTTGTACTGACTTGTCAAAGTGGAGAAACATTGTAAGCTTCACAGACAAATCACCAGTGACACTGCCTAGTGATACAGTCCACGAATACATCAAGACACAACATCCAAAATCGTCAAATTTCACCAGAAGTGGTAGATAAAATGCATGGATGAAGTTTTACTTGCCATCTCCAACGCGTGTTTCTGCCCAGGCTCAGCCATGCTGTAGTTGTGGTGTTGAGCCGCGCATGCGCAGTGTTATCAGCTTGTTCTGCGTCTCATTTCGAAGGCTTCTTCTTCTTGTACCGTTTAATGGCGGTTGACAAGCCAACTTATGGTGTATTACTGCCACCAACTGGACTGGAGTGTGAAACAGCAACGAAGAAGAGAGAGAGAGAGAGAGAGAGAGAGAGAGAGAGAGAGAAATGAAAATGTATGCCATATGTAATTTAAATTCTACTTAAATTCCAGTCCTGTTATTTTGAGATAACTAACTCACAGGTCGTGAATATCGTGTAAATGAATGTGGCCGACTCCCTCATCAGCATACCTGTCAACACTCCCGTTTTTGCCGGGAGTGTCCCGTATTTCACACCCATCTCCCGACCCCCTCCCGTTTTGCTATTTCTCCCGGGAAACTCCCGTAATTTGTATGGCCCAAACCCCGTTATATGAATAATCACATAAATATATTCCAAGGTTATTCCAATCAAGGCAAGCATCACAATAAACCTTACAAGAAATGAAAATGGGCTACTTTCCCATAAACTGGAGTGAGATCATAGACATCACGTCTCTGTCGCGATCTTTCCTGGCGTTCTGTGGCGCGTGACACTGCCATCAGTTCAAGCAGAGCGCACGAACCGATCATCTCTTCCACTTTACTAGTTACAACATGAAATAAACATGAATGAACCTCTGAAGGAAAGATACAGTACAACTTAACAAATCCGTATCATGTCTCATGTAACCGCTCAATGAGTGTTTCAACCGCGGAAAGACATCAATAAAACAGATTGTGAAAAATGTCACATTTACCGTCCCATTTACCTCAGAAAATCCGTACAGTGTCCAAAAACTCGTTAGTCAGCTACAAAAATGAACTTAAAGAGGAGCATTTTACTAAATATATGCACTATAGGCTATTGCATATCCCTTATATTTGTACTTAACATGTCCTTCAATATTGAATGTATGTTTGAATAAATCCGTTTTATGACAGCCACCATTTAAATGTTTATATTGGCTAAAAAACGAGTAGAAACATAATTAAGTAATTAAAAATTTATTATAATGTTGTTTTTAAAACTTCTTTATGTTCTTTATATAGCTTACAAATCGATTAATTTTAACCTTTAATAATATAATGATGTACCAACTGTTGTTCCTATAGTTTACAGCATTAGTTGAGAGATATTTTTTTCTTTGAGGAAATTTGCCATGTAGCTACTTAACCTTATAGGCCCCAAATTAATCAGTATTGAATCGAAGGTAATCAAATCAAAATCAAATCGCAAGCTTCTGAATCGAAATCGAATCCAATTGTGAAATTTGTGTCAATGCCCAGCCCTAGTGTCAATATATCCAGTGTGTATATATATATATATATATATATATATATATAATGTTCTCATGGGGGACGATTCCCCCAGACCCCCCTACAATTATTTAGTTTGTCACCTTTTTCACCTCTTCTGAGTTTGCAGGTCTGATTTTTACCTAGGAAAGTTGTATTAACGATAATTCCGAGAGCACGTGAAGGCAGCATAAATCACAAACGGCACAGAGGGGCACACCGGCCATTTCGACCTTCAGTGTAATGTTAATGTATGTGTAATGTATTTCTCCGCAGATGTTGTGCCGAAATCGGTAACCTATCAAAAACTGTGACCAGGGGTCGCTGTTCAGCAAATGTTCGCTCGGGAGCTCGCTCGCTGACGTGACTTGCGGAGAGCAGACGCCGAAGCGGAATGATGCTGTAAAATATGTTTTTATATATATATATATATATATATATATATATATATCTGTTTATATATATATATATTTATATATATATATATATATATATATATTTTTTTTTTTTTTTTTTTTTTTTTTTTTTAACCGTCCAAGCTAGATATTGCGGCGAGCATAGACATGCCTGTATAGAGAAGAAATTAAACATTAATGCTGCGCTGTTGTTGACTGATGCTGGACTGTGTTATACAAAGAATGGTTTCGTTTTTTATAACATATTCTCATTGTCTGGTACACGTAGGCTTATCTTTATTCTTATTACTATTAACTAGAATAACCCAATAATGTTGGAGATCCTATAGTTTGTTCCTTACAAATGCATATTACTCTGAGATATGACACGGGTCACAAAATCCGGTGACCGCTCTTTATTTCACCATAACTGACTGTGATTTTCAATAAAGTGACTCATGTGATGTGTGACCACCTCCCCTTTCTGTTTTATTAAGCATATTAATCAGATATTGATAAATCTATAGGTACAGTAGGGTCACAAAATCTGATGGGTCAAATTCATAGCTACTGAAATATGTGACCGCTCTTTATTTCACCATAACTGACTATAATGTTCAATAAAATGACTCATGTGATGTGTGACCACCTCCCCTTTCTATTTTATAAAGCATATTGTTCAGATATTGATAAATCTAAACATTTACACTTTTGCAATTGTAGCCTACAACCTCAGGTGCAAGTTCTGTGCCACCTCTGCAGAGCAAAAATTTGTTTTGTTGTTAGGGATTTTGTTTGATTGGTAACAGCTCTAATAGTGTCTTATTATTATAATTGTATTTATTGATTAAAACGAAGACATTTCTCATGCAGTACATGTGGAGCTTTCAGATAAATTTAGTGTTGGTGTGGTCTAGGTCTTCTCTTGGTCTCAACCCCTCAAAATCTTGGTCTTGCTTTGACTCAGCACATATTGTCTTGGTCTGAAAATATCTCATATAATTTACATTTATGTTCCCATATCAAGAATTTGTAACCATTATAATTATATTTCACTAAGATTCCCTAGGGAGGATTTTCTGCACACGAAGAGTATTCCTACTAAAGATTTCATTTTAATTTCAAGTTAGGGTTCAAATGTGTTTATGTAATCAGAAAAAAGTGGGATACAATGTATATTGGAAAAAAAAGAAAAAGAAAAAAAAAAAATCACACTCCAAAACAAAGCAAAACTAAAACTTTTAATATGCAACCAATTTAATCTTGATAAACTATACAATTGGAACAGACTAATTGGATAAAAGGTTAGAAGGGTGTGCATTGACAGGTTACATGCATGCTGGGCAAAGGAACTCCTCAATCCCAACACAGTCCCGATGGTACCATCTGCAGCATTTTTTCACATTGACTCTGAAAGAAAAAATAATAATAATAATAATAATAATAATAATAAAAAAAAAACAGAAAAATAAAATAACAGAAGGCCACAAAACAGACATATAAATGTTTTAATTTCAGTTCTGCTTTTTATAATATCTCCATTTATTACCTAATAATTTTATCATTTTATGAAGTGCAGACTTTGATATGAATAACAAAAAGCTCATGTAAAAACAAGCTAGTTATTATAGTTTTTTTTTAATGATTAAGCCAATTAATTATAATTAATTCCATACACATTGCATGTTTTTATATATCCATGTTTTAGGTACATTTTAAGTAGCCTACTTATTTTTGTCTACAGAGCAGAATTGAACAACAACAACAACAACAACAACAAAAAACACGCTTATGAAAACACATATTGTGTATCAGTGATGATACACTGGCATAAAAATTGTGTAAACAATTTGTCCAATAAAGAAACCATTTACACCCAAATGCACTCTGCTGAAATCTGATGCAGTATACGGTCTTACCCAGTTGATATTCATCCCATCTTGCAAGCCGCAGTAGTGACACATGTCTGACAGATCATCTAGAAGAAACAGCCTTAGAAGTCCAAACCAGAAAAATATTTCTCATAACATTTCTCAAAGCATGTACATAACTGTATAAAATGCATAATTTAGATATCCTGTTTTATTTATAAATAAGAGTTTAATGTAATATGTTAAAAGACATATGTGGTAGCCTATGTGTTACCTATTGATAACAAGTGAGGGAAAATGTGAATATTTCAGTTTATTAACATTTTCTAATCTAAATTAAGCAAATATGTAGAGTAAACCAAAGGGGGAAAAAAACAGTCTCTTTAAGAACCATGCATGCTATTTCCTTCCTGTACTTTGCCAAGTCTTCATTACTTGTTGGGAATTGAATTCAGTCAACGGTCTCATTAGAAAGGACCTGTTCGGAAAACTGAATAAAAAAAATATATATATATATAAAATGTTAAGTTTAACACACAAACATATCGCAATATGTCCCTCTCTATATAAGGGTTTGTGCCCATAGTATTTATCTACAACATAACTGTCACAGACAGGAGACAACAGAGGTAATACAGTTCAAAAGGTTTATTATTGCAGGTGGCAGAAAGCAGGAGAATAAACAGGTGAGTAGATTGAATGATGACAGGTTGAATGAACTGAGCTGGATGATAACAGTCTCTTTGTATTTGTAGATGATGGTAACTGGCAGGCTGGGGCTGGAGCCTTCACTGGACAATAGTCAGGGGCTGAGGGAAGGGAGGGAAGACAGGACGATGAAGGTGAGAAATCTTATATAGAGAGTGCCAATGAGTGATAACGAAGGTAAGTGCTGGCACGTGCAGGTGATGGTGAAGTGTGTTCAGGTGATGAGCAGAGAGGATCTTGGGAATTGTAGCACTGAGGGTGATTGAGCTGGTGACGGAGCTGATAACTGTGACAGTACTTCCCCCTCCCGGAAAGCGCAACCCCACGCAAAATGGATTCCATCCAGGGTGGGTGGGTGGGTGTCCTGGAGCTGTGTTAGGGATACCTCTGGACTGAGCTCTGGGGCTGGAGCGGGCTCTGGACCGAGCTCTGGGGCTGAAGCGGGCTCTGGACAGAGCTCTGGGGCTGAAGCGGGCTCTGGACTGAGCTCTGGGGCTGAAGCAGGCTCTGGACTGAGCTCTGGGGCTGGAGAAGATTCTGGAGTGGGCTCATGGGTAAGCTCGGGGACGAGAGCAGACACTGGGGTAAGCTTAGGGATGAAAGCGGGCATATGACTCTGGTCAGGGACTGGAGCCTTCACTGGATGATAGTCAGGGGCTGGAGCCTTCACTGGACGATAGTCAGGGGCTGGAGCCTTCACTGGACGAGAGTCAGGGGCTGAGGGAAGATGAAGGTGAGAAATCTCAATCATGAGACAAACAGGTAAGGAACCAAGTGGAGAGGTATACATCAACAAGACCAGACAATTGTGAGGTGGAAGGTGACTGCTTATATAGGGAGTGCTGATGAGCGATAACGAAGGTAAGTGCTGGCAGGCGCGGGTGATGGTGAAGTTTGTTCAGGTGATGAGCAGAGAGGATCTTGGGAATTGTAGTGCTGAGGGTGATTGAGCTGGTGACTGTTACAATAACGCATAATTTCAGGGAAAATACTCCACATGATGTTACATCCTTTTGGACTGGGTGAGGAAGAGTCTCACAGGTCCACTTTTCAGCAGCACAACCCCTGCCCTTCATGAATGTCCTAATTAAAAAAAAAGTAATTCTCTGAGAGTCAATTAAATCAATGTAAAGAACATACAGTATACAGTTTTTCTCAATCGCTTTGGCACATTTTTCGAAACATTCTTAACATTCTCTAAACTGTAAGTGCAATCAGAATTCTACTGCATGGCTGTAAAATGTAGTTACTCACCAAAAACATTTAATTCATGCTTCAAAACCTAGTTATTGTGTCAGTAAATTGGCCAATCTCACCAAAATAACAACTGTTTTTATCATCGTGTGAGCCACACTGGTCAAAATGTTTAGATATTTTTTCAATATTTGTTACATAAAAAATTACATGCGTTTTCTACTCTTTAGTTGACACTGACTGTTTTCTACACTATACAAGAATGCCAGTTTTGTCTAGCTGAATGCTCTTGTGTATCACACTGAGCTCTATACAAATTTCAGCAGTAGGTAAAAATTTTCTAGTAAAGGTCAATACTGTAGTACACAAAAAAAAAATGGACATTTGGTCACAATTTATATTTTGTGTCCTTATCTTACATCAAAAAAATAAAAATAAAATACCTATAGATGTATTAATATCTGATCAATATGCTTTATTAAATAGAAAGGGGAGGTGATCATTTCTGTTAGAAATGTGTCCAAGTGTGGACCGCCTTGCTCTGGGGTGCTTCTCAATACTCGTTGGCTGCGTTCGAAACCGCATACTCAATGAGTAGGTAGGCCTACTTAATTTCAGTAAGTCCTTACTTAATGAGCGCTAAAAGAATAGGTACTATATAGCCTGATCCCGTTAAGTATGAATGCGATCCGGACAACATCCGCCATGTTGACGTTATCATGTGACCTGTGACGTTATCACAAGCGCAACAGCTTAAAAGATATGAGTGACAGGTTTAATTAATCTATCTGTAAATATCTTGATATTGATTAAATTTGTTCATTTTGCGGTCTTGTTGAAGAAACAGCTGCCCATTCATTTTGTGATTGTAGTATAAAAAATAAATTTTGGGTTAACTGAAGTTCTTATATTTTTAATTTAACTAGGCCTACTAATCTAACCCCCAGTTTTATCCTTAAAGATATTATTTTTTCTACGATAAATCCAAAATCGTTATCTCTTGAATGTTGTTAATTTCTTTATTTTATATGCAAAAATTTTCATCCACAAGCAAAAGTGGCTTAAATCTCCATGTTTTCCTCTTTTTTCTTGTTGAATTTAACTCTCGGTTCATCCCTCAGGCTTATAAAAAAAAAAATAAATAAAAAAAAATTGATGCATTATGATGAATTATTCAAAGAAATTTAACCTTGTCATTGTGCTTTTTTCTGTGTATATAATCTCATACTATGATATATGCAAACCCATGATATTTATGTTTTTTTAATCATTATGATTGTTCATTGTTAAAGATACAACCACAGTATTTACCCTGATCTTGTATGTAATTATAAGTTCTGCAATAAATAATAATAATTAAAAAAAAAAAAAAACATATGTGTGACAGGTGCACCAACACTTCATAGAACCAGTAACTCGACAACCCTACCTAGTACGGTTTTCCTCAGTGTTTGCAATGTCTGCACAAAGGCAGGCAGCTGCCCAAAGATCTCACCTTTGGAGAAGATTGTTGATTTTATACTCTAAAAATGTAAGTTTTACTACTTAAAAATTAAAGAGATAGTTCACCCAAAAATGAAAATTCTGTCATCATTTACTCACCACCAAGTTGTTCCAAATCTGTATAAATTTCTTTGTTCTGCTGAACACAAAGGAAGATATTTTGAAGAAAGTTTGTAACCAGGCTGCTTTGGGGCACCATTGACTTCCATGGTAGGAACAAAATACTATGGAAGTCAATGGTGCCCCAAAACTGTTCAGTTTTTCACATTCTTCAAAATATCTTCCTTTGTGTTTAACAGAACAAAGAAATTTATACAGGTTTGGAACAACCTGAGGGTGAGTAAATGATGAAAGAATTTTCATTATTGAGTGAACTATCCCTTTAAGATGACCCCAGAATGAATTGCATTGCTAGCCCACCCCAACACTTACACACAATAATAATAATAAATGTTTCGTCATATGGCATAGTTATGCATGAACACACACTAGACAAATGCATTGAGATGAATACATCTCAATTTATACTAAAGCAATGAATTAATGCATGAATTAATAAAATAATTATATTTTATTTACTGACAACAATAAGAAACATGAATGAGTAAAAGAATGAATAAAAGTAACCATCATAATAAATAAATACATATACAAGTCAACAACAAATGAAACAAAGCTTTTTTCAAACTTATTGTTCTAACAATCACGTATTTACAGGCAGTGAACCCCACATCCTACTGCCATCTATGCACAGCTGTGCCAATTCTGCGGCTGACCACCGTGCCCACCTTCGCCTGTCTTTGCCATCCATAATGTCCCTCATTGCTGCTCTTCTCAATGGGGACATCGTTGATCCAGAGGATGAGGAAGACCATGTTGTCAGCCCCCCTGAACCCCACAACCTTGAAGCAAGAGTGGGAGCAGATGTACAGGACAATCTGGCTGCTGCTGTGTCTGCTCCAAACATTTGTGTGCCTGCTCTCCATCAACATGACTACCTGTAAAACATTTAAACGTTTTACAATTCATGTCAGCATTTCGTTTCTTGCCACATTTCATTTCATATTTTTACAATTACATGCTAATTTTTGTTGTAGCTTTATTACTTTTGTGGTGTAGTGGGTTAAACCACTGAACTGGTAAGCAGAAGGTTGCTGGTTTGATCTCCACAGCTGTCACCACCAGTGTGTCCTTGAGCAAAGCACTTTACTCCAGATTGCTCCAGGGGGATCGTCCCTGTAATAAAGGCACTGTAAGTCACTTTGGATAAAAGCATCTGCCAAATACATAAATGCAAATAAATGTAAATGTGATTTTTGTAAATCCTTTTTTGTTAGTGTCTCGGGCACACACGCTCAATAAAGCTGCTTATTTCTTGTTTACTTTTTCAAAGTACTACTATAATATAAATGCATACATACATTTCATACAGTTTCTATTTGGGGGCATAAAGGGTTAGTTCACCCAAACATATAAATTCAGTCATTATTTACTTGCCTTGACGCTGTTCAATGTTTTTTTTTTTTTTCTGAACACAAAAGGTGATTTTGGTCTAGTTTGTCCTGCTGGTTTCTGTTCATATCAGTCAATGGAGCCTGACTTCCAGAAGCTTCATGATATTATTTGATGATGCTTTTGAAGCTTATGAAAGTTGGGCTTCATTGTATGAACAGAAACCAGCAGAACAAACTTGACCAAAATCACATCTTCAATGTCTTTTGGTCTCTTTCTAGATGCTCTTGCTGGCTCTGGACTCACTGAGGATGAAGAGGCCACAGCAACATCTGGGCCAGATGAGGCAATAAGGGCAGGTGGAGTGATGGAGGGTCTCATCCATGGCACTATACCATTTCCAGGATGCTGCTGTGGTCTCCCCATCCTCAGTGCTCACACCAGTCTGTGGACATTTCAGATCCTACAAAAATGCACAAACATCACACAAAATCAGTCATTTTAACAGCACAATGTCATTTGATTTTCTGTATTAGAAGTAACAAAATGATCTTACTTCATATTTTTGTTTCAGGTTTTCCCTTTTTTTTTCCCACAAATGCCGCCATCACCTTGCCTTGCAGGCCCTGCTCCACCACAAAAGCTCTGCAGCAAATGCACAGAAATCAAGAATCAGAATAGTGCTGTAATAGTGCTGTAATAACTATAATTACAATAATTACAATAATTAAAATAAACTACAACTTAAAGGGGTTAGTTCGCCCAAAAATGAAAATTATGTCATTTATTACTCACCCTCATGTCATTCTACACCCGTAAGACCTTCGTTCATCTTCGGAACACAAATTAAGATATTTTTGATGAAATCCGATGGCTCAGTTGCCAGCAATGTCACTGAACCTCTCAAGATCCAGAAAGGTACTAAAGACATATTTAAAACAGTTCATGTGAGTACAGTGGTTCTACCTTAATATTATAAAGCGACGAGAATACTTTTTGCGCCCCAAAAAAACAAAATAACGTCTTTTTTAACAATATCTAGTGACAGCCGATTTCAAAACACTGATTCGAAGCTTTACGAATCTGAAAATGAGCCATCGGATTTCATCAAAAATATCTTAATTTGTGTTCCGAAGATGAACGAAGGTCTTACAGGTGTAGAACAACATGAGGGTGAGTAATAAATGACATTATTTTCCATTTTTGGGTGAACTAACCCTTTAAGCTTTAACTTAAGTATCAAAAGATTCTTAGTAAAAAGTAGGACTTTTCTAAGAGTAAGAGACTTTTATAAAGAAGCTAAAAGCAACTTTCAGTAAAGTCTAAGACTGATTCTTAAGTGCTGACTTAGGTGGCAATTAAGTGTTGCAAACTAAGGACTACAATGATGTCATCCCAAAATGGCTGCCCTCAACCTCGGAATTAGCCAATAGTGAGCCTGCAAGGGTGAAGCATGACACTAATCATTTAATGTAATTATAATAAAATCATTAATGATGACACCGAAACTTTGTTTAAATTTATTTTAAAAAATTGCTTTGCATTGTGCAAAATTCTCACAAATTAGTATTGATGCTGTGGAATCCTTTTCTATTGATATATGCCTCCTCATTTACAGTTGGAGCAATGATGCAAACATGAGTTCCATCATCAAATGGCTCCAACAACTGCAGGGAAGCCCAGAATCCTCATAAAAGTGGCTTGCTTTTGCCGCATGGTTTAATGGTCAGTTGGAAAGTCAATGAACTAGCTGCCAAATAGTAGTCGCCAAAAGTGATGTTCAGCTTAGGAAAATATACATATTCACCCTTTATTCAAATATTATTAAAAATGTCTTAAAGATTTTATAAGCATATTACATAGTTGTGCTTGGAGTCAATTGTTTTATTTGTGTAAGGCCCGCCCAATCGGCCCAACGGTGGTTTCCCACAGGACGGGGAAGGTTTCTTGCGTGTGTTCGGTCTTTTCAGTGTGACAAAGTAGTTTAATTCCAATTAAACTATTATCTGACTCCATCTTATTATGACCTCGAATTTAGGTTAGAATGCCAATTGTAGACATTTGATTAATCTATTTAACTCTTTACTCTTATTGTACTCGTTCATTCAGTTCTCAGAGTCGCACAGGGTCCTCGCACCAGCAGTTATGCGGGCCCACGATCACAAACTCGCCAGTCTGATCAATAACCAGAGGTTATGGCTAAAGCAATTTAACAATGCTGCCCATGCTTACTATTGTTAAAAATGTACCCATGTAGCCCCATACAATCGCCTATATAACAACTTAGTTAAAGCTCCGACAATAATCAGGGGTTATGACCAGTACTATGAGGTAATGTCGCCCCTCGATAGTAATTTATCTGGCCCCATATAGTTAATAATATAACTATATAACAACTTAATTAAAGCAGAGGCAATGACCAGAGGTTATGACCAGTACACCTTTGTCTAGCCCCATATAGTGAATGCGATTGCATAACAACTTAGTTAAAGTCAAGCAGTTAGTCAGAAATCTGGAATGATGTGCCCCATGCTCCATACAATCCGAGATCTAGTATGTACTTAACCCTGGTCGCAGATTTGCGGTAACAACGGATACATCGTAATATACTGAAGTCAATAATTTCAGAGTAAGTCAGAAAAAAACCAAATGTAACAATTTATTAGTCAGGTAAATGTATCATGCCAATTACATAATCAATTCAAAGGTGACCAATACAAAACATCAAATGCTCAGAAATAGAGTAAAAGATGCATACCTGACATTAGAAAAATGCACATTGCTGAGTGTCCTGGATCTCTTTAAATACTCAGACCAAGACAGAAACTTCTTTCAAATGGAAACATGAGTTCACAATGGGAATTTTCATTAATCAGGGTCCCAGACTGAGTAATTTACACCTTTTTGGGGACAGAAAGCCATTTGCATGAAAGACCCCGTGAAAGGGAACACACCCACTACAGAGAGCAAAATATCTCTAAACTCTTAAAACCTTTATTACCTTCTGGTTTACTGTTGTGGGAATGAGACCTTTGTACCAGTCACACTTAGACATTTTAAATGATACCAAACATGTATAATGTTGTATGATAACTGTTTACATTAAACCATATAGATTTTGGGTGAATTTCAGGTCATCTCTGCATGTAGTGAGAACGAATGGGGGAAGAGGGGGTGAAGGAAAGGGAATGTAGATTAAGGCAATGCTGAGGTGTCATCGACTCGGTGTGATTGCGTCTCGGATGGGGATGCTAATTTTGCAAGAGAGAGTTCAAATGTTAATTTCCTTTTTCTCAAAGAGTAGCCCTCTCTTGGTCCAGACAGACCGGCATCAGTCTTACATTTGTGATAACAACGTGCCAAATGTACGACATAATTTTTTGGCAGGCTGTCATACAATGAAATTATGAACACATGCAAAAACAAGAGAGGAACAATGATATTAATAACTCATTACGTTGCAATTCAATGTATGCTTTTTTTCCCTGTGAGCTTTTTTGTTTTTCTAAAACCTGTAGCTGTAGTTTTCATTTGTTGCCAAATAATTTTGTCAGATAAATACCTTCAATACCTTTAATGTTTTGTTCTTTCCTCATATTTTTTAATATTTAAAAAATATAAATAAAAATATTTTCCTCATATTTTTATGGTTTAAACAGACTTTTAAACAGACTTCCACATATCACTTTTGGCCACTTGGTGTGGTCAGTGCCACAATAGTGCTATTTAAGACACTGCTTACTGTGGACTGAAGAGCACAGGTCATCATCGGTGGACTGCTGCATTTTTCCAGTCCACAAAACATTTAACTAATACTGTCATTTCTGCAGTTAGAACATTGATTTGTAGAGTGGGAGAAGTTAAATTTCTTACTAGGTCATTTAGGTTCATTTACAAAAAGAATACCTTGACGATAAAGCTTTTATCGTTTTATCAACTGCCTGTCATCATTTAACTCCAATACATTATATTTTTGTTGGAAAGTGCATAGTCTCCTCCTCTCTGCTGCCATCTCGTTACTCCTAACTAGGTTAGGATACCTCTCCAGCACTTTTAAATTTAGGAGCTGAGACCTAGTCTTAACACTTAGGAACCTTTATGATTCACACTTATTCTTAAGTTTAGGAATACGAGTAAATTTACGTCATTCTTAGAATTTTGACACACTTAAGACTAAAATTTTACTCTGAGCGGCTTTATACATATGGCCCCAGGAAAGCCCACAGTCAACATAAATGTGGCTTGCTTTTGCCGCATGGTTTGATGGTCAGTTGGAAAGTCAATGAAGTGCCATAGAGTAGTGGCCAAATGTGATGTCCAGCCTAGGAAAACTGACATTCAACCTTAATTCAAATATTTTTAAAAATGTGTTAAAAGATGTAAGCATATTGCGTATTCTCGCAACAGGCTGTCATACAAAGAAATTATGAACACATGCAAAAACAAGAGGACCAATGAAATATTAAAAACTGATTATGTTGTAGTCAGTCTGTGAATGGCATTTTACAGATTTGTGGCTACTTGTCTGCTGTCACAAACAGAAGAGGACAGACGAGGGAAGTTAAGTCTTTATTTGCAGATAGGAGCAGAGCAGGAATGCAACAGGTAAGGAAATATGGCAGATGATAGTTTGCAGTAGACTTAGCTGGTGGTAACACAGTGTTTCTTGTGCAGGTGACGTGGTGGAGATGCAGGCTGATGAACAGAAGATCCAGGCAGACGAATGAAGGGGAACAGATGATGACAGACAGAAGACGAAATCAGGAACAACAGGTGGGTACTCAGGTGAGTCAAACGGGTAGGTATCTCAGGTGAGGTCTCACCAATAATGAGTAAATAATTGAATATATGATGATTATATGGAGTAGGATTACATGGATATATGAATTCAAAGATAATATTGATAAATCATTAGCAATAAATAATTAAATCTAACATGAAATATGAATAAAATGCATGAATATGAATATTTACCATTTTGGATTCACCATACAGGCTGTATTCTCATTGTATTACAGGTTCCCTTTCGAGGGAACTCGCACTGCGTTGGTAACGACACTTTGGGGAATGCCCTCAGGGTAGCGAGTCTAAAGCATGAATGAAACTATTCCAATCCTGATTGGTGTTGCGTCGTGACGTAACGTGATGGCATACACAGAAGCTACAAAGGGGCGCCGGCACACAACAGAGTCAGCTTTTTGTTCTAAAGCAAGCGCTCTGTGTCAAACTGTCTGTCCTATTTGGTGTTGTTTGTCCCATATGAACTTGAATTGTTAGTAATAAGCACATTTGAAAGTGCAGTGTCCGCCCCAAAGGCTTGCGGCCAAGCAGTGCTTGCATCCGCACACCGGAAATCGTTTTCGATTTCTCCCTGCCAGTATTCCGCTTCAGGGGATCGAGAACGAAGGTTTCCCTTCGGGACCCCTCAGGAAATCAATGTTTTTTTCCCGTCGTTCAACATGCTTCGGGACACATCAGTTTCTGGTGAACGCACACTGTTTTGCCAGCCCCGAAGGTTCGCGTCCGCACACTGGAAATTTTTTTCGATTTCTCCCTGCTGGTAATCCGCTTCAGGGGATCGAGAATAAAAGTTTCCCTTCAGGGAGCCCTCAGGAAATTAATGTTTGCTTCCCGATGTTCAACACGCTTCGGGACACGTCGGTTTCACTCCCTGCTGGTAAAGGAGGCCACAGAACGTGTTCCTCCTCCAGACTGGAAGTCCGGGTTCTACAGCCGGTACTTCATTGTTCCAAGAAGGATGGAGGAGGAGATTCTCTGAGGAGATTCAGGTTCAAGATTCTTACTATTTCCATCATTGTGAGTCAAATCAGGTCTGAGGACTGGGTTGTCACGATAGACCTAAAGGACGCATACTTCCACATATCCATCCTTCCATCTCACAGGAAGATCCTGAGGTTCACTTTCGGGGGCGAAGCGTTCCAATCGGGTTCTTCCGTTCGGCCTAGCATTCTCCCCTTGCACATTTACCAAGTGCATGGATGCAGCCCAGGCCCCGCTGAGGCTTCAGGGCATCCGTGTGCTAAATTATATCAACGACTGGCTTATACTGGCCCAGTCTCAAGAAATGGCAGTTCAGCATCGAGATGTCGTCCTTGGTCACATTCAAAGCTTGGGGTTGAGACACAACATGGAGAAGAGCGTGTTGACACTTACCCAGAGAACTGCATTCCTGGGAGTAGTGTGGGACTCGACTACGATGTGGGCACAAATGTCTCCTGCATGTATCGAGTCCGTACTGGCGATGGTCTCCAGGGTGAAGCTGGGCCACATCATCACTGTAAAGCAGTTTCAAAGACTGCTGGGGCTCATGGTAGCTGCGTCCAACATAATACCTTTTGGCCTTCTGCACATGAGCGGTCATAGACGGCCGCTTTGCGAGAGGTCTGTGACAAGACCATCATCATTCTTGGCACATAAGTTACCTAGAAATTATGGCGGTCTTCAAAGCTCTGAGGAGCTTCCTTCCAGACATCAGGGGTCACCACGTTTTGCCCTCTATGCAGACTGCTGCACCAGATCCTCCTGTGGTCCCAGGGGAATTTGTTGTCTCTCAGAGAAATGTATGTCCCCGGAGACCAAAATTAGGGAGCAGACATCCTGTCGAGTCAGGGGCTGAGGCCCGGGGGGATGGAGGCTTCACCCCGAGATGGTGAAGTCGATATGGGATAGGTTGGCGCAGTGGAAGTGGACTTGTTCGCGTCTCGAGAGACATCTCACTGTCCACTGTGCTTCTCTCTCATGCATCCAGCCCCATTGGGGTTGGATGCCATGGTACAGATGTGACCGAGGCAACGTCTGTATGCTTTTCCCCTGATCACTCTGCTCCTGGGAGTTCTGGAGAGAGTCCGGAGAGAAGGGGCCGACGTGTTGTTAGTAGTCCTGTTCTGGCTGGCCTGAGTATGGTTTGCGGACTTCATAACACTCCTGGCAGGGCCTCCTTGTCTCAGGCGGGAGGCAAAATATTTCACCCTCGGCCAGAGCTGTGGAAACTGTGGGTCTGGCCCCTGAGGGGGCTCAGTACCTTGAAGCTGGCCTGTCAGTTGAAGTGTTTGAAACCATACTCAGTTCCAGATCTCCATCCACGAGGAGATTGTATGGCCTAAAGTGGAATGTGTTTGCCACTTGGTGTAGAGAGCATGATTTGGACCCAGTTAACTGCCCAGATTGCTTATCTGCTGGTCTTACCCTGTCCACACTTAAGGTGTACACGGCTGCCATTGTGGATTTCCATGCTCCTATAAATGATGGGCTTCTGGGGAGGAACCAGCTGGTCGTATGTTTCCTCCGTGATGTTTGGAGGATGAAACCTGTGACTCAAACCAGAGTCCCAACCTGGGATCTGGCTGCAGTGCTCGAAGGGTTATCGCTGCCCCCCTTCGAACCTCTTGAGTCAACAACAGCTAAGAACCTGACGCTTAAGATGGCTTTTCTCCTTTTTATTACTTCTCTCAAGAGAGTGGGATATCTCCATGCCCTGTCTATATCATCGTGCCTGGAGTTTGCCCCTGGGGGATTTAAAGCCATCCTGCATCCCAGACCTGGCTACGTGCCTAAGGTGCCATCCAGTTTGGCACAGTCTATGGTTCTGCAGGCCTTCCATCCTCCACCACATGTGTCAGCGGAAGCAGAGAGACTTCATCTGCTCTGCCCTGTCAGAGCATTGAGTGTTTATATTCAGAAGTCTGCTCAATAGAGGAAGTCAGACCAGTTGTTGGTGTGCTTTGGGTCACCAAAGAAGGGGCTCCCGGCTTCTAACCACTGAATCGAAACAAAAGATTCATAAAGCTTTGAAGCTTCATGAAGCAGTGTTTTGAAATCGCCCATCACTACACATTGTTGAAAAAGTCATTATTTTGTTTTGTTTTTTGTATTCTCGTCGCTTCACAACATTAAAGTTGAACCACTGTAGTCACGTTGACCGTTTTATCAATGTCTTTTAATACCCTTCTGGACCTCAAAAGATGCAGTGTCATTGCTGCTTATGTGTGGATCAGATACCCTCGTATTTCATCAAAAATATCTTAATTTGTGTTCTGAGGACAAACGAAGGTCTTACGGATTTGGGACAACATGAGGGTGAGTAATTAATGACAGAAATTTCATTTAACCCTTTAAATTTGGAATCAAGTGTCACAGTAAACTTTTGGAATGCATGTGCATTGTCTTGTAGACATGCCTGACTCAATGAATAAATAAACAAAATTTAGTTTTATTAAAAACTTTCATTCCATTGGGAGTCTGTGTCGGAATGAAAGTTTTAACTAAAACTAAATTTTGTTTATTTATTCACTGAGTCAGGCATGTCTACAAGACAAATTTAAAGTACAGTACTTTAGGATTTTATTCAACTCCACTCCATCTCAAAGGCAAATATTGTATTTATGAAAAACTGACGTTTTGGACACCATATTACAGTTTGATTTAGGTATTACATATTGGTGAATAAATATGAACACTATATAATAGAAATACTAAAAATGTTATACCCCTGGTTTCACAGACAAGGCTTAAGCTAGTCCCAGACTAAAATGCATGTTTGAGTTGTTTTAACTAAAAGAAACTTCACTGACATATCTTAAAATATACCTACTGACCACGACAATTTGTAACAGGCAACACAATTGTAAAGTTACGATGCCCAAGATAAAATTTGAATGGACCATAGAACTGTTTTGCATGTTGAAATATTTTATGGTTTGATTTGAGTATGTGAGTTAAGCCCATCCAGGTCCAGCAGCTTCACCAGGGTCTTCCTGCTCAGCCGAATGAAAGTGTACACAAAAATGTTTTATATACTGTTAATTGAAAATGTTATGTTGTTTTTCTGATGTTAAACCTAAGTTCTGTTGTAAATAGTTGTAAAAGGTACTTTAAGTTATGTATAGAACGATTTATTTTAATGAAAAAATATTTAATGTACATGATGAAAAAATGATTGTTTAGAAGAATGTTTCATGTAAAAATTATAAGTTGCATAAAAAAAATAAACAATGTACAGAACAATTACTTCTCTTGTGAACATACATAACAAAAAAATAAAAAATGTACAGAAATTACTCCGGCTCATTTACAAATAAATTACATTACAAAAAAAATAATGTATACAACTTATGCATTTCATTTTTAACTTACATCACAAAAATAAACTGAAATTAGGTTTTTGTTTCATTGACAAAGTGACATTTAAAAAAAAGTTATATCAACAAATTTTAATGTACCCATTTTATGTACTCGCCCTCATGTCTTTCCACACCCAAAAGACCTTCGTTCATCTTCAGAACACAAATTAAGATATTTTTGATGAAATCCGAGGGTATCTGAACTACACATAGGCAGGAACGTCATTGCGCCTTTTGATGTCCAGAAAGGTAAAACATCGTTAAAATAGTCAACGTCACTACAGTGGTTCAACCTTAATGTTATGAAGCGACAAGAATACTTTTTGTGAGCAAAAACAAAACAAAAATAGCAACTTTATTTAACAATTTTAATTTCAATTAAATAAAGTTGTTATTATTGTTGTTTTTGAGCACAAAAAGTATTCTCGTTAGTCATGTTGACTGTTTTAACGATGTTTTTACTACCTTTCTGGACCTCAAAAGATGCAATGATGTTGCTGCCTATGTGTTGTTCAGATACCCTTGGATTTCATAAAAAATATCTTAATTTGTGTTCCAAATATGAATGAAGGTCTTACAGGTTTGGGACGACGTGAGGGTGAGTACTTAATGACAAAAATTTCATTTTTGGGTGAATTAACCCTTTAAGTTCTAGTTCTGCAAGAGTGCACATGCCCTGCCCGCCACCTCCTCCACATCCCTGTCACAGCCACCACAGTTAACACACAAATCGGCAGCATCCACATCTCACTGACCTGCTCTAGCCACAAGATGGCAGTAATATAATCCAGACAAATTCAAACAGCGTGAACAAACAATAACATGAAGGGACCAACTCTGCAAAATAACAGCTGGGTCATTCCGTGTCAAATTAACCACATTTTGGAAACTTCCCCGGCTCAATTTTTTTATTTTGTTCATATTTTTTTCTGTAGAAAGACAAACATAAATAGTAATGAAAGCCAAAATATTAAATGTTTGTTACAGTTGTGTTTAGTGTTTTCTTGGACTTTCAGTTTGTTTTCATTTGTCACATGTTCCTTTATTCAGTTTCCCGCCACTCGTCTGTCTCCCCAGTTACCATCATGGTTCTATTAATTATTCTCAGTGGTGTTTACTATTTAAGTTCCTCCTGTTCACTATGTCTCTATATAAAGCATTCACAGGCAAATTTGCTTTATGTATTTCCCCGGTGTCGAAATCATGCACATTTAAATGTCAGGAAACACGATTCCTGGCTGCATGTCAGTATATATCCATTGATCACTAGATCTTTGGTAAGTTGTAAGGAACACTATATTGAGTCCAACCTTTAGTTTAAACTGGAAATTGTTTGTTTTACTCACGTTTTCACAGTTTCTATTAAATCCAGTCATGCAGCAGGCTCTGGACCACTCAGTCCAGCTGAGGGGGCATATTCCGACGGGAAAGTGATGTAGACTGAACCATATATAGGGCCTTAAAAATGAAGAATCCAAAAGAAAAGTTACATAAGAACAAGAATCTAAAATGACATTAAGATATCTTTAACACTTCTTGAATTAAAGACATGTAAATTTTGAAAAAAATGTTTGTTTTTGGCAGAGAGATGTGTTGTATTCAATTGTTTTGATAGAGGGAAACAAGATACATCTCTACATCTCTACGTTTCAGTGTTATTTGTTCTTCAGACATTCTTCTTTAAACACAATAACTATCAGCTGTTTAAAAAGTTACCTAGATTTTGTTCTTGACCAAATTTTTTAAAACAAATGTAATTTTATTCAGTTTATTAATGTTTTTACTCCACATTTGTGCAGTTTTTGGAAGATTTATGATATTTTTTAAATTTATATAAATAAATTAAAAATATATATTTTTTTAAATAGGTTTTTAAACAAAAACAGCTTTTTATGTAAAATTCACTTTATAAAAGACCCACATTTTCTAACTTTCATTCATGGGGATAACATGGATAAGTTGACATGGTTCAGTGTACTTTAACCAGCAGATGGCTGCAGATCTCCACTATTTGCTCTTTGACTAACTGAAAGACATCTTTTCACAAGTTTTTCCAGTTGGATTCATATCTACATATTATGAAATCACAATTATAACAATAAAAATTACTTTTTGTCAAAGTTTGGCATTTTTTGTACTGAAGAAAAAAAAAACAAAACAAAAAAAAAACAGTTTTTCAATAACGTTACATTATGATTAGAATCAAACCTGAACAAGATGTTACAAAGAGAAAAGTCTTATCATTTATTTCAAACATCTGTTTTTCATATAATTCTACAAATTTAATCTACACTTCAGTTACTAAATAAACAGAACAAAAATTAACAGAAATTAACAGTTATATTACATATTGAGTACAAATACATGTCTTAGTTTATGCCTCAAGACTACAGCCAAGAGACAGCAGCTACTTATGGGACTTATACAGATCATAGTCTAAACCGCAGACCTGTCAGCTATTTCCCTTCCACTGAACCACAAGGTCATCAGCAACCTTATCATGGTTATTCAGCCACAAGTCCAGTCTATCAAGATGAGAGACTTACTCCAAAGGATACATTAGCTCATCATGCACACTATGAGAGACACTCAGACTACTATGATCATCCAGCTCCTATTCCTGCAGACAAACCAAGACTCTTGACCCCACGACAGTACGCAGATTATGCTCAGCCTGAGACATATCAGCCATACCACCCAGTCCATCCTCCTTCTCCTCCATATCCTCATGTAGAGCCCTCCTACATAGGTCCCATCCCCACCTTTTCTAATTTTTGCAGTGAGGATACCAGAGAGTTTGCTCGACTCAAAATTGCACTGGAGAATTTGCTACCTGTTGAGTCTACAGAACGTTTCAAATACCAAATACTGGTTGATCATTTGAAACAAGAGAATGCCTTGCTCATTGCAGACTCGTATGTCAACAGCAGGTACCCATACACCAACACTGTGAGGTCCCTAACTGCACTTTATGGTCAACCACATCAACTCGCGCTACAAAGAATTGCAGAATTGATGGATGGCCCAAAGATCAAGAGTGGTGACATTAAATCTTTTAGACTGTTTGCCCTCAAAGTACGTGCATTAGTTGGAATGCTGGACCAACTTGGGATGGACAGAACTCAAATGCGGGTCACATGTTTCACGTTTTCTTGCCAAACTGCCTCATGACCTTAAAGCAAACTTCAGAAGGTTCGTTAACCCCATTCAAATACCAGTTCCAACACTGTTAGAACTCAGTGACTGGCTTGAATATGAGCTCAGAATACAAGAGGACGAGTCACAGTACAAGAGTCATTCAAGCAGAGCATACTCTCAGCCACAGAGAGACCAGCAAAGAAACTCTAAGCCAGTTCAACGATTTGCTACTGTCTTACATGGTGGTGAACAGAGTAAACCGGCAAGTGCTACAACAATCAAGAAGGAGAAACCAAAGAGGTACTGCCCCTTTTGCAACACTGTGCAGCATTACTTCAACTAGTGCACTAACTTCAAACTGCTGAATCAAGATCAAGTGGAGTCCTGGCTGAAGTCAAATCACAAGTGCTTTAAGTGCGGACATGATCATCAGATTTCACAATGTACTCTTAAAACCAAATGGAAAAAATGTGACAAGAGACATTTAGAAATACTGCACGACTTCAATGCCAAAGTGAAACATGAAACACAAATTTCAGCAGAGAACAGTTGTCTTGTGAATTCAGAAGTGGAAACCCTGTATCTGGACAGACCAACTGCAAGCAGTAAAGTTCTTTTGAAAGTCAGCCGAGTGATCTTGAGAAATGTGAGAAGGAACTTGATACATACGCCATACTGGATGACGGTTCAGAGAGGACAATGTTACTGTATGAAGCAGCACAGCAACTTGATCTTCAAGGACTTCCTGAAGATATAGCCCTCCGTACTGTGAGACAAGACATACGGGTCGTTCATGGGGTGGCTGTTTCATTCTCAGTAGCTTCTGTATCTCAGCCGAACAAACCCTTCACCATTGAAAGAGCTTTCACAGCCAAAGAACTGAGCCTCGCAAAACACACTTACCCTGTTAAGTTGCTGCAGAAGAAATACAGACACCTGCAAGGTCTGCATATTCCCCAACTGCAGCAGGCTCAACCACTCTTACTTATTGGCTCAGACTACCTGCATTTAATCACAGTCACAGAGCCAGTACGTCTCTGACCTCCTGGTGGTCCTGCTGCTGTGAAAACCAGACTTGGGTGGACTCTGCAGGGCCCCTCAAAGTTCTTTGCCAGTCAGCTCGCACCACAGCAGTGTCTATTAACTTCCACTTTGTCACCAGAAGCAGAACTGTTCAACAACGTACAGAAATTGTGGCAAATGGATACACTTCCATATCGGAGTGAAAAACTGATCACAAGATCAAGTCAAGACACAGAAGCCGTGCAAATTCTTGAGGAGAAATCAATCAGGCTGGCAGTTGGAGACATTCAAAGGTATGCAACACCCCTCCTCTGGAAAAGAAATCTTCCACCTTTGCAATCAGCTAAAGAAGCGGTAACAGCTCATTTAAGAAGCACAGAAAAGCGCCTTTTGCAGAACACAGATCTTGCATCAGTGTACACTAATGAAGTGCAGAAACTTTAAAATGCTGGTTACATCTCGAAGCTGACACCAAAGGAGACAGAGAAAAGCCATTGCGCATGGTACATACCACATCACATTGTTCAACACAATGAAAAGCACAGAATTGTCTTTAACTGCTCGTTTAAGCACAAAGGAACAAGCCTAAATGACCATCTCCTCCCTGGCCCTACACTTGGACCAACCCTCTTAGGAGTACTTCTACACTTTAGAGAAGATGCAGTCGCTATTAGCAGCGATATAAAATTAATGTTCCACCAGGTGGGTCTGCTGCAGAAGGACAAACCCTTTCTCCGTATTCTTTTGAAGAAACCAGGGAAGAGCCCCCACTGTTTATGAGTGGCAGGTATTGCCTTTTGGAATAGTCTGCAGCCCCCTTTGCGCAACATTTGCTGTGCAGAAACACGTGTATGACCACAGCAAACCAGAAGAGGATGTGTATGCCTCAGTAGAGCACAACTTTTATGTTGACAACTGGCTGCAAAGTTTTCCATCAGCTGATGAAGCACAGACTCTTGTTATCAAGATGCAGAAACTCCTTTGAGAGGGTGGCTTTGAATTGAGGCAGTAGGCCACCAACACTCCATCAGTAATCGCTCATTTCCCGGATGAGCTGAAATCTGCAAACAGTCACCTTTGGTTCACTCAATGTGGAGCAGACCCACAAGAAATGACTCTGGGCCTACGCTGGCAGTGCTCTTCAGATGTTCTTGGTTACAGATACAAACAACAAGAAAATTCTGCACCAACATTGAGAAACATTTACAAAACCCTTGCAAGCCAATATGATCCATTAGGCTTCTTAATTCCATTCACAACAAGAGCCAAAATCATCATCCAACGCTTATGGGACAAGAAACGGGAATGGGACGACCCAGATCTTCCCAAAGATCTACTTCAAGCTTGGTTGACCTGGCAAAGTGAGCTGTCGCAACTACCACATGTCACGTTCCCAAGATGTTACAGCAAATCAAATACTGATCTATCAGTTAGCAGACGTACTCTTCATGTATTCTGTGATGCATCGGAACGTGCATACGGATCAGGTGCATATATCAGTACATGTGATAAACATGGTGAGACCCAAGTTTCATTTGTTGCTGCGAGAACGAGAGTGGCACCCAAACGACAACAGTCTATACCACGACTCGAACTCTGACTGGCGCTCAGCTAGCTGCCACTTTGAGAAAAGAACTGACCCTCAAGATTGATCCAGAACTATACTGGACTGACTCCACAACTGTATTGACTTGGCTTCAGCTGGACTCATGCAACTACAAGGTGTTTGTCGGAATGCGTGTGGCTGAGATACAAGACCTTACAGACCCAAAAGTCTGGAATTATATCAATTCAGAGTTGAACCCAGCCGACGACATTACCAGAGGATTCACTCTCTCTAAACTCTCAGAGCAAAGCCGATGGAATCAAGGTCCACAGTTTTTAACTCAGCCAGTTAGTAGCCTAAATAGCCACTTGATGTTGTATGCGATGACTTTCAAGAAAACCGCAGTTCTACTTTCTGTGGAGCACTATCCTCCAGTCAAATTGATATCCCAGATATCTCTCAATACAATTCACTTCAAGATCTGATTAAGGCTACTGCTATTTCCCTTCATGGGGCGGCGGACAAAAGTGAACTCTCTGCTGATGACTATTCACAAGCTGAACAGGAACTTCTGAGACATGCTCAAATTGAAAGCTTCCCAGAAGAAACAGCCCAACTCCAGTCAGGTAAACCTGTATCTCACTCTAGTCGTCTTCTAACTCTTGCCCCAGAGTATGATCACAAAGCCAAATTAGTCAGAGTAGGTGGATGCCTCCGCAGATGTAACCACTTGGACTCAAACACACTCCACCCCGTTGTCTTAGATCCTACTCACCCTCTCGTAAAGCATCTGATTCAACATTACGACAACCTCCTGTTACATCCAGGACCCAAGCGTGTGTTCGCAGAACTGAGATGGAAATATTGGATCATAAGAGGCAGAGAGGCAGTGAAAAAACACCAGCACAGCTGCTTTGAATGTAAGAAATGGCGAGGGAAGCCAGAAATCCCCATGAAGGCAGATCTTCCCCAGTCTAATCTTAGACTGTTTCGTCCAGCTTTCTATTCAACAGGCACTGATTGTTTTGGCCCCTTCCAGGTTAAGTTTGGACGCAGATGCGCAAAACGCTGGGGAATACTGTACAAGTGCCTTACTACCAAAGCTGTTCATATTGAACTTCTATCGAGCATTGACAGACTCCTTTCTTATGTCGTTAAGAAGGTTCATAGCTCGCAGAGGGAAACCATATAAAATGCTTTTTGATCATGGCACAAACTTCAAGGGAGGTATCACAGAACTTCAGAATGCCTTCAGTACACTTCATCCAACCTTGAAAGAGCATCTGGCTTCTCAACAGATTCATTTCCATCTAAACCCACCAAATGCACCGCATTTTGGAGGATCGTGGGAGAGAGAGGTTAGGTCTATCAAGACTGCACTGCGCACCTCTCTTGGTTCTCAATCCGTGCCAGAGGAAGTACTGATCACAGTACTTGTGGAAGTGGAGGGCATATTAAACTCCAGACCATTAGGATATGTTTCCTCAGACATAGCAGATATGTGACACCTAATTCCCTCCTCATGGGACGTCCAACTTCTGCATTACCATAAGTTGTCTACCCAGAATCAGAAATGCTCAGTCATAAGACATGGCGTCACAGCCAGATTCTAATTGAAAACTTCTGGAAATGTTCCATACAGCATTATTTTCCAGACCTGCAACAATGACAAAAATGGCAAAGAGAATCTGAAAACCTTCAAACTGGTGAAGTCGCGATGATTGTGGACCAACAAGCACCAAGAGCCCTATGGCAAATAGGTACTGTAGCCAAAGTCATTCCTGGACAAGATGGGCGAGTCCGTACAGCTGTAGTGAATGTCAAAGACAAAAGTTACACAAGGCCTGTGGCTCGTCTGATTAAACTGCCTGACCTACCTGATGACACCAACAAAGATTAATGAGCCTTTTCTTTATTTACAATTATGATAAACAAATTTGGGGGCGGCTGTACAAAAGGCCAAGCTTTAATAATGACGCTGGCGCCCTCCACTGGATATTTATTATATTGCATTTAAGGATATACGTATTATCTCTGAATCACCTGCCTATTATTTCTGTAATTTCATTGGTTTAAATCAGCAGAACTGAATATCAATCAAAGACTGTTCGTGTCCAGACATGTATCGAAGTTGCGTCAGTTTGTATTGATCATCGTGCTGATCTGGTCCAATTTCTTGCTGATTTTTGTTCATACTGTGTGCGTACATCTTAAAAGTAAGTAGTTAAATACTCTTTAGTGTATCTGTTGTTAGATTTAATTACTTTTCCGTTATATTGCAAAACTAAATGGTCACTGATTCGTTTGAAGTTGTCAGTGCGCACGTAACCTTTATCGCACATTCATTTCAGCATAAAACACGCTGAATAAGGCTTTAAATGCAGCTGTTTAAATATTATCTGGAAATGTTTAATTCTGCTTTATTTGATAGTTGATTTAAAGTGAATATATGTATAAACATGAGGAAATATACACCTGCTGGACTTATAAATATGTCCTATCTGTATCTATATTTTATATTGTTCAGTTATTATTGTTTTTGCCTCATGATTGTGTATATATATTCATTATTTTTTATTATTGTTAATTTATAGAACCACACCCATACTGATGTATGAATCAAAGACAACAGTAAATGATCTTTTTTTGTGGACATGGACCAAGTGATTTATTGTTCTGCCTGGACAATCTGTAGCAGTTGTCACCTAGTTTAAGAACCGCACCTTAAAGGAATACTCCACTTTTTTTGAAAATAGGCTTATTTTCCAACTCAGTTGGAAAATGAGCCTATTTTCAAAAAAAGTGGAGTGTTCCTTTAACAACTTTCATACAAAATGAGCAAATAAAACATGGATTATGTGTGTGTACGTGTGTGTGAGCATGATCATTTTGCATTGTGGATGTTTTAAAGTGTGCACTTCATTTCTGTCTGTGTGTGTTCTGCGTTGTTTCTGATTTTGAGGATGAATTTTGTCCATTTTCTAAGCAGGGTCTCCAGACAACACAAGTGTGACTTTTTTTCCCACACTAACATAAAAACAGATATAATTCCAATTTATTTTTTTATTTGTAGATCTAACCCGAGGCAAAAAACAAGTGCCTTTTGCCATTTTGAACTGTCACCGTTGGCATATAATGAAACAAATATTGCTAAAGTCACCAGATTTTACTAATAGACCTACCAATCTCTGTTTAAAAAAATAAAATAATGATGCTGTCATCTCTCTAAAGTCATTTTTACACCCCTCTAATTTGGCTCCAAATCTTAGGTTAAAATCGTCATTTTGACCCCCCTCTACAAAATAGTGGATTACTTAGTAAATATACATTTGTGACATTTTATATTTTGGCTTTCATCACTATTTATGTTTGTCTTTCTACAGAAAAAAATATTAACAAAATCAAAAATTTGAGCTGGGGACCTCTGGTTAAGTTGACACAGAATGACCCAGCTGGCTTTTTGTTCCAAAATGTAATATTTTGTTGCACCTCTGAAAATACTTTCCTTTTAGCCTTTCAGTTGACATGATTGGTCTTCTTATATTTCATACCCTCTTTTCCAGCCTGTTATGCGCCTATAAGATCTGTCATCACCTCAAGTTGTTGAAAGTAGAATAAAGACCACATAATGAATACACTCGCAATCAAAACATTCTTCGTTATAACTATTTACCATATTTGTAATAATAATTAAGTCATGAAAATAACACAAATAAATGTTGAATCAAGACATTTTTAAGTTGGCTTGAGAAAGCCAACTTAATGATCTACTATTTAAGCTTCTTCTTCTTCTGAGCCAAAATTTAGACAGTATCTCCTCCTAGAGCTTTCAAGCTACAACCACCAAACACGGGTCAGACCTTCAGACTGTTCTGACTCGGGATGCTATATCTTTTCTAACTGATCCCATAAAATCCCTTAGACTTACACTGGCAGAATGTTCTTGAGCCAAGACTTTTCAAATTTAAACTGCCATAGGCCCATTAGACACACTTAAGCTTTTATGATCTTACAATATCTATTGTTTTAAATCATGCTAGCAATGTGCTAAGTCATGTTACCAATGTGTTAAATCATGCTAGCATCATGCTAAATTATGTCAGCAACATATTAAATCATGCTAGCAACATGTTAACAATGTGCTAAATCATGTTAACAACATGTTAAATCGTGCTAATCATGCTATCAATGTGCTAAATCATGCTAGTAACATGTTAACTCATGTTAGCAACATGTCAATCATGTTAGCAAACATGCCAAAACACCTTATCTATCTATCTATCTATCTATCTATCTAAGGCTGTATGTGCATGGGGAGGGTGTGAATGATCATGAACATTGATGTGTTTCACACCTGGAAAGACAAAAACCCTCCCTTAATGCCCATATCAGGTGGGACTGTGAGGGAACTAGAACAAAGAATGTGAGGAGATTTTAAAGAAAGGTTTTTTGATTAATTGTATTTTATTTACAACACAACATAATCCAAATATACATAACGAAGGCCAAAAAGGCACATTGTCAAAAAGGCACAGCACACTGATCTAAAGACAGAGATTTTAACAGACACACCTTTGTGCCATTCCTGAAACAGTTCCTGTTCAAAACACCTGTAATTTCAAAGGTGTTTGCTTTTTCATTTTACCATGTTCATGTAGTGCAGCTTGCTGATGTTGGTACAGTGCTCTCAGAGAAAAACAGTTTGAAGAGACTTGAGAAAGTTTGAGTCGTGTATCTCCCATGTCTGTGTGGCAAGTATTCGTTGAGTTTCATTTTTTTTTTTTTTTTTTCATTTTTGAAATGCGTTTCAGAAAAAAGTTCACAGAGACTGAGATGGCAGAAAACCCTGTTTGTTTTCTTTATTTTACAAAAGCACAAAGTTTTGTCTTTATTTTGAGTGTACACAAATAAAAGTAGACACTTAACATTGTCGAATGATGTATAACACTTATCTGTATGACCAAAATCGATTAAGTATTTTGAGTCTTTTTCGCACTGATAAGAAAAAAGGGAGGTGGTATCGCCGGCGCAACCACCGACCCCAGGGGGTTAAACCCTAAACTTTAAAACTACTTTAAACTAAAGACTTCTTTAAAGGGGTGGTTCATTGCGATTTCACTTTTTTTAACTTTAGTTAGCGTGTAATGTTGCTGCTTGAGCATAAACAGTATCTGCAAAGTTACAGCGCTGAAAGTTCAATGCAAACGGAGATATTGTCTTTTAAAGTTATGGCAGTTTAATGCCTACAAAAACGACCGGTTTGGACTACAACAAGCTTCTTCCCGGGTTGGTGACATCATAAACCCTGCAAAACGCTGCCCCCGGGAACACGCAACAAAGTGGGCGAGGCCATGTCGCGCAGCATAATCGAAGCGGAAGAGTTGTGTACACCGGACGCGAGCGGCGCGACGCGTCAAAAGATAATAGAACCCATTATAATCTGTGATATTTTCTACACTGGATGCGGCGCGGAAGACAGCTTCCAGAATCTACACGAGTTCAATGCTGGATTTGCACCAAGACTATTACTGAAAGATGAAGCAGTTCCCACTTTAAAAGCAGAAGCTGCTGTTTATTGGCTTCAAACTGTAAGTATGTTTTATTGTTTGTACATGTCTTTTAAATCTATAGTTCTGTTGCTATTTTTGGTTGCATCAAGGACGTAAACAAAGACCAAAGCGTTTTTATCTTTGCTAGCCAGTTAGCTAAATTCTCCAAACACTAACAAACTTCTATGTTCATAGACAAACAGTTGTTCATGCCATGAATGAAACGCTACCTTTACAAAAATGCTACTACTCAGTCATGTATTCGGCTACAGTAAAGCTTTAATCAGGATAAAACCGTATATTGAAAGCTAACAAACAGCAGTGACAGCATATCTAAACACTTTGACACAAATACAAAATGAAATACCATTCATAAACGTACTTTAAAAGCCGCGATTGCAGAGGTTCTGCTTGACCCTCTTCATCTGGGTCTGATCTGGGCTCAATTTGATATAGCAATATAGTCGCCATTATGTACATTTCCACCGAAGCACATGTAACAACTAATGGTAAGGGGCGTGGCGTTTCCGGACGCTTCAGCGAATCACAATACACCGGGCCAGCTAACCAATCTGAGCACATTGCGTATTTCAGAGGGCGTGGCTTCATAGAACCAGGAAGTCAAACGAGCTGTTCAAATGGCAATGGAAACAGGTGTAGAATAAAGGTAAAATATACTGTATGAAAAATACAGCGTTTTCAAAAAAAACGAAGCATTAAGACATGTTAAACTGCGCCCCAAAAACACAATCAAGCCTAGAAAAAAACCACTGAACCACCCCTTTAAACTTCAAGCTTCAACTTTCTGAGGGCTGTTTCATAAAGGACGCTAAGAAAAGCGAGGATTAAACTCCCAACACCTAAATGAACCTAACAAATAAGGTGGGGCTAAAGCGGTTTCATAAAAGGTAATTGAAGTTCACGCAATCCGCTAATTTGATCCAGGTTTACCTAGTCAAGATAATTGCTCGTGCACGCTTTTCTTAAACAACCCTAGAGGTTGATCATGGATCGAATCGATCCACCATAGGAAACAGCATACATTTTGTGCTATTTTATGCGTTTGAGACATGGTGTTTTCCTCAGTGCATAACTTACATTTCACAGGTTTATTCTCCATCTGTAAATGTTAGAAAGTCATGCAAATATTTCCATTTTGCTGCTAAACTTTACAGTGAACAAGCGCTGCTGCGCGCGTACTCGCCAAACAGACAGAACGCAATAGGAGCGCAATAATTCTGACTAAAATAAACATTTTGCTAAAATATTTGATGGACATTAAATGTGCCTTATGTACAATTTTAAACCTACAAGTAAGTGTATTTTTATGATAGCAGTAACTGTAAATGGACTATTGTAATGGGGTAAATCAAGGCTAATATACTGTAGGCCAATTACTGAATTTAGATTCATCTTACCAATTAAAATTTAGTCTGTGCTTTTATTTTTTTTCATTTTTAATTTTGTGATTTTAACTTATGCTTTAAAAAGCATTTTTTTTAGTGTATATATATATATATATATATATATATATATATAATTTGGACTGATAGTGGTTAATAAAGTCAAATAATTGTATGTGAGAGAGTCAGCTGTAATATCATTGCATTCCTATTGGTCAGTGTAAGAGGAGCTCAGCTTAGCCTGACAGTTAGCCTGCCCCAGACCAGGTTAGTTTCCCAGCATAAGTTGCCAGAGTAACTGAGTTTGAACCAATTTAAGTTTGCTTTATGAAACAGAATTCACTGACAATAAGTCTGACTAACTAAAATAAGTCTGGCTTGTATTCTAATTTTGTTTTATGAAACAGCCCTCTGGTCTGCTTTCTCAAGCCAACTTCAAAGTTTGTCATCAAATTTTACTCATCTAGTTATATTTGAGTAACCAAGGTTTGTCACCAAGGTTTGTCTAGATGCTTCTCAGACCCATCCTGGAGGCCCCACAGCACTGCACATTGTGTATGTCTGCCCTGTAAGATAGACCCAGTTCAAGTCTTGCAGTCTAAAGTCACGATATGATGACCTGAATTGCATTTACATTTTTGCAGTGCTTGAAGTGGGCGGGTACGCACCAGGACGCAGTTGTAGCAGATTAGATCAAAAGGGAAATATAAATAATTAATCATAACTCGTTATGATTAATTATAAATATTTGGATCAGTTAATCAAATTAACTTCATGTAGTTGAATTAATATTACCATCAATCAATCAATCTGTTCATCCAGCGAACACTCAGTATTGATCATCTATCAACTATTCAGAAAGGATATTTCTCGTGGCCACAGAAAAATAGCTCTTTCTTAGCATGTAGCTGTGATCACAATCAATTAAATTGACATTGATTTATAAGCAGACCGGGATCAACTCACAAGAATGTGCACAAAAGTTTTATTCAACTAAATCATGAACACATAACTAATCTATAAACAAACACATACACACAAATCACGCATAGATGGGAAATGAGAAAGTGGAAGTGAATGAAACCGTAGCATAACAGAGAAATGGAGCTATGAAAAGATTCATTTAACGAGCTGAAAGAACCATCAGTTTCTCACTATAAAGCACCTTTGTTAACAAAGGGGTTCACAACTTAATACAAAATCGCTGTTTAGTGTTCAAATGTACGATACTTGCAATTGCCTTAGCTGTTGAAGAGTGTCCGGATATGCAGTCTCAGGAGAAATTCTTGACGGTTCGGTCCGATGGTACTGAAGTTGTAATCAATTTCTTCTGCTTTGAATGAAGAAATGACGACGAACTTGCACTGTTAATTTGACTCTGTTGTGGTCAAGAAAGTTGTGCATGGCTTGCTGATGAGGCCTGGTGCGGTCTCACATGGACAGTCACCAGAGATCGTGTGTTGGCTTTTAAGTTCCACAAAGGTCACACCTTTTAGTTTTGGTTTGACAAATGAGAAGGGTGCAATTCTCAAATGGGAAAGTTCCTTTTTGTTTATTTGCATGATCACAGAGTTCTGGTAGTTTGTGAGCCTATAAGCTCTGATTAATATAACAAGCATACAATGCATTCTATGAGATGCTGATGTCCACCAAAGTGTGAGTCATTAAACAATGATTATTTTGATAGAAGACACCACACAGATTGGGTTTCATTAACTAGTAGTTCTATCATCAGGCATGCATAACACTATAAAATATTAAAAGACAGTATACAAACAGTAATAACACACAAAATGTCCTGGGGGAAATGGTTTTGCCAATGAATTAGTGGATAGAATGGTTTTGGTTTGATCAGTCCAGTCGTTACACAGTACTGGCACTTATATATTTTAAGCTGTAGCGTACCCTCACTTTTTCTTGCATACCAGCACTTCTCACATGTTGCCGGTACCAGGGGCGTCACTAGGCCCTTTTTCTGCTTACAGATTAGCTCCATAATCTACACAAATTTGTGATCGCCTCAGTCCCCTTTAAACCTCAAATGAAAATGGTGGCAGGCTTTGACTCCTCCCTGTCTTTTAGTCAGTGCTATTCAGTGTGTTCCTCAGTCTGCAGCGGCACAGCGCCAGCGTCAGAAGCAGAGAACAAGGTGCGTGTTTATCAGTTGATTATGATATCTGCATCTGCAGTTCTTTGTCATGAATGCTGTTCACATAATGTGTCGTTTACATAATGCAGGAGTGATACGAGACAGAATTTTCTCGGTGTTCACCCCTCATTACACTAATGTTTTCCTCCAGCGAAAATGGAATGTGAAGACATTTTAGAAAATGTTATTTTCATTTGAAAATGTATTTTTTAAATTAAAACATATTGTGGATGTGGCATTAGATTAACATCATGCACAAAAATTATTAAAGACACACTGGCCCTCATTTATCAAACGAACGTAGAAACCAGCGTACATCCGAACGAAAAAATCAGCTTACGACAACACTTATGTGTGATTCATTAAACTTTCGTATGTTGCCAATTCCGTCGCACGAATGAACGGGTGTTGATAAATGTGGCAGCTGAAAACAATCGTCATTTAAATATCACGCCCCAAATTTTAGAAGCCTCGCCCTATAGTTTACGACACAGAGAAACATAACCCGGCCATGAAGAGGAAGTAATCGCATGAAAAAGAAATTTATCTTACTCTAAAAACACCCAGCTTGCAAAAGGTTGTGAACCCCTGCCTTAGACTAAAAGGCTTCAGTCATCGGACAAAACGGCATCGCGCCTCAGACTGAAAGGCTTCAGGTCTCAGGAAAAACGACGTCAGGTGTCAGGTCTCGTACAATTAGGCATCGAACGAAACAGCCTCAGACCAAAAGGCATCAGACGAAACGGACTCAGATAAAAAGGCATCAGACAAAACGGCCTCAGACTAAAAGGCATGAGACATAAAGGCATCAGACGAAACGAACTTAGAAAGAAGCGAATTGCCTCAATGTGATGTCACGTGCACGCAGTTTTCTGCTAAATGTTACACTAAGTTGTATAAAACATATCCCACTGAGATTATTTTTTAAATTTGTATTATTCACTAGTTTTATTTGCATGTATAAAAAGCTAGCAAAATAACACATTGCAACTAGCTTGCATTGCAAACTATCGTGAACACATACGAAAATTAACCATGGTTAAAAGTGTGTTAACTAGGCTATGAATTTTTTTTTTTTTTGTCGGATTGATAGGCTACTATTTGTATAACAATAATTTTACTACAAATACCATAAACTATAGTGTAGCAAAACCATGGTTAATTCGGTTACCATGGCAATAGCCATTTTGTTTTATTTGTAGTAAAACCATGGTTTATTTTTATAAGAGAGGTAAAAAAAAAAATCTTTCGAGCTATTTGAATGCGTTGTTATAAGCACAGCTGCTTTGTGTACAGAGGTTACCAAGGAAACGGATTTATTTCTGCTGTTCCAGCGCCACCTACTGTCAGAGAGTCGATTAGGCAAGGCAAGGCAATTTTATTTATTTAGCACATTTCATACACAATGGTAATTCAAAGTGCTTTACATAAAAAGGAAACAAATATATAAGAATAAAAAAGGAATGCATAAAAAAAAAAATAACAACGAAAACAGAATACCACTGTCTGGATGGAAGAGTCACATTTTACATTTTCATTCAGCCCGTTACTGTTTTTCTGCAGACCAATGTGAAAATCGGCATGTTCTTTTCTGTTCTTATTCGCCAAGGGATTACATAGCCTACATGAATACCATCAACAGATAGATTAAAAAAAAACAAAAAAAAACCCTGATGCCTTTTAGTCTGAGTCCGTTTCATCCGATGCCTTTTCGTCTGAAGCCTTTTGGTCTGAGGCTGTTTCATCCGATGCCTAATTGTACGAGACCTGACACCTGACGTTGTTTTTCCTGAGACCTGAAGCCTTTCAGTCTGAGGCGCGATGCCGTTTTGTCCGATGACTGAAGCCTTTTAGTCTGAGGCATGATGCCTTTTCGTTGTATGACTGAGGTGTGAGGAAGTCCTAATATGTACACCGTACCTGACGTGAGATTTGATCGTAGCCACCGCTCACGCTCATATTGATAAATGCCAAATTTTGCGTGGAAACGAGCGTACGCACAGTTTTCTGGCGTACGATCGTTTGATAAATCTAGGGCTGTGTAATTAATCGTATTTTCGATTTCAGTTTCTATTTTGGCTTCCAACGATTATGAACACAAGATAATCCAGGTAAAACGATTATTGTATCGCTGCTGCGTTCCGTCCAGCACACCTTCCTTTCCTTCACAGCGGTGCGCTTTCATTCCTGCCTAATCCAAACTTAACATCCAAATCAGCCGAATAAGAGAGGGGTGTAAAATGCCGTCTATTGTTGCTAAACTGCGGGACGTGCTTGATATTAAACACAAATAGTGCTATTAAAAGCGCATTAAGACGCGAAAGAGACGCTGTTTCCTAGGCGGCCACCTGTGCGCGCGCTCCGAGACGGTGCAGAACGCGCATAAGCAAAGTATACTATGGGCTTCAGATACGCGCCTAAACAGTCAAATAGCCTACACACAAATATATCGAAATGCCGTTTTGGTAAGTAAATGCTGTCGGTTATGTCTTAAGCGTACACTGAGAAAGTGCGCGTGTGTATTGCTGCCTTCACATGCTATCGGAAATTTGATAATTACCACTTCTGAAGTCGTGATTACGAGCTCATCGCATTCATGTTTCGAAATGAAAGGGTGTTCATGTGCATTTTTTTTTTTTACCGAGGAAACTCGTATTTACCATAATTCCGAGACCTCGTGAAGGCAGCATAACAGTAGGTTATATTGGGTCCGTGCAGCTCTTAAAGGGACAGCAGCCAACATTAATGATTGCTGCAGTCATTGTTAATCTAACAAGAAAAGACAAAGATAAAATCACCCACTGCTCTTGAATGAATAACTTTTTTAGTTTTAAATAAAAATTAGTCTATTTTTAATGTATACAGCATTTATTACATTTGATTACTTTATTCAATTTCTGTTATAATTTAATTTCGGGTTATACTTATCTGAAAACCACTGTTAGTACATCTATCTGAAAAACCTAAAGCACTGTTTATTTCATTTATATTTTTGTTCTGTTGTATTTGTTGGCTTTGTTTGTAATTAGTTTCTTTGTTCTTATTTTATTGTTGACTGTTTGTCTTCTGTAGCTGTTTTGAGGACTTTTTACTTACACTAATTAACCTAGCATTAGTTTTTGCTGAAGTATTGATAATTGTGAATTTTCACTGACATTTAAAATGACTCATATCATGAAATAAGACTTTGATCATATCACACACCAATAATCGTGTTAAATAATCGTGATTTCAGTACTGACCAAAATAATCGTGATTATGATTGTTGCCATAATCGAGCAGACCTAGGGGGTACAGTATTGATTCAGAGAGGAGGGGGGCCTTGGAGTAAAAAAGGTTGGGAACCACTGCTCTAAACTGTAAGTGCAATAGCTTGTTTGCAATCACGTGATTCTGTTGACGCGCGGAATTCAGATGGAGGGCAGGAAGTGAAAATTAGAATGGACTAGATGGAGAAAAGCCCGTACTGTTATGGTTTAGAAAGGTATCACAACAGAAAATCACAACATATGACGCAACACGCCATTCCCGCAGTCTGGCGCTGAGAAGCGAAAAAGAAAAGAAGAAAAGATTAATCACGTGCATCATTTTTAGGTATGTTCACAAACATGTGGAACTTCATATTTTTGACTATAGTAGTTAATGGGTGAGATTAATTAAATGTGTTTAACGACGTTAAGGATTTGACCACCACCAACGCATCTGCCTGATTTGATAGCCTCCTAATGCAATTTTTTTCATCGCTATAATTTCAATATTTTAATGTGCTAGGTATTGGATTTTGAACCATGGTAAAGATATTTGTAGCCAGATTTCACGATTTCTCAATTCATTTTGAGTGCTCGATTTCGCCTTGATTTCGATAATAGTATTAAATAAAGAGTAAAATCATAATTAGACCGTTTTCTAAGGCTTCACGATATATTAAACAATTTAAAAGATGATAATATAGCATAGCATAGTGCTATCATATATAAACCTACGCTAACATCGGAGAATACTTGTTTCTAAATGTTCACCGCAGTTTCAAAATAAAGGTTTAAACCCTCGCTCTGACTCTGCATGTTTTGATAATGTTCTCAAATAAGGCGCATTACTTAAATGCAGCTTCCGTCTCTCTCCTTGCTTGGCTGCTTCCACTGCACGCTGCTTGCAATTTAACTTAATCAGTGTCATTCTGTTGTCATTGATGCATGCTCTGTTCTCAATAGGGGGATTTTGTGCTGCTCTCCCAATTAAAAAAATGGGAGGTTGTCCCCAGAAGCTGCTGCTGTTCCCGGTCTTAGCTTTCATGGAGCTCATGAAAAGGACAGGGAATTTAGAACAGAGCCATACCGCCAAATGTAACTTCAGCAAAATATGCCAATAAAAAATTGACTAAAAAGTTTGTCTCTGGTAATTTTTTGACTTAAGTAGTCCTGACTGAAATTACAGTGACTGCAGCATTTATATCATAAAGATGTGGACAAATATTAAAGATTAAGTGGACATTTGAATTAAATGTTGCTTGGCCAATATTAAAAAAGGATTTGATCATGCTGTAAAAACAAAAGCAAGAAGTGTAACAACAACAATCACCTAGCCGCTGGCGCCCTCTGCAGGCATTTGATATAATACATAATGTACGTAAGTTGATTGTTTACATTATGTATTACATTATGTATTTTGACAGTGTTGTTAAAAAAAAAAACATAAAATAACTTGCTTTTGTTACTTTCGTTGAAACATTTATTACTGCTTTATTGTTATTATATAGCCTATGTATTTTAAGTCATTTTAAAGACTGTTGTTTGTTAAGGTCTATTTTTATAACCACACACACAAAAAAAAGGTATTGAGTTTGTGGAGGGGGTTGGGGGGGTTGGGGGGGGGGCACAACAATACAGTTCTGCTTAGGGCACCCATTTAGCCAGCAGCGGCCCTGGGTCCACTATTAACTAAGGATAACGTGTACTGTAATGAACTTTAACAACTGGTAAGGAGATAATTCAGTTATGTTCAGTTTTAAATTTAATCCCAGATCTTTAACGTGGTGTCAGGCAAAAGAGTTAGTAACAGTAGCAGTATTGTTGATTATAGTATCAGCATTCAACTCAGAAGATTAACTGATTGAAATTTCTGTGCAGTGAAAACAAAATGTAGATTTTAGAAATCAGTTTTTGATAAAGACTAAAATAGTACTATATTTCTGAGAAAAAAAAAAGCAACAGCCCAAACTGTGGGAAGATTTTGCAAAGGTGCGAAGAGCTCAACTTCTCAAAGTCAGAGTGCATAAACAGGAAACCATTTTATTTTGGCATGTGCCCCAATATTTCCAGTGTTTCTTTTGAGAGTTGCAACAGATTTGTACATATGAAGGTAAAGGAGAATTGAATACAAAACAAAACAAAACAACAAACAAACAAAAAAACAGAAAATGATGGTGAGCAGACACAACCCTAACGGTTGGGTTTTGCACGCATCAGATAGCCAGGGAGCTGCAGCCACAGATTTTTACAGTTTAACCACATTTTCTGCAGAAGACACACAAAACACGTACCCTGTTAGCGTTGATGGCTCTTTCCACGTGACCAGTGCTACAGTGGCATGGATGTGATGCTGCCCACACAGCATGTGTGTCATCTGGAGTGATCAACCCTGAAGCACAAGTGCGAAATTGCACTGCATGGTGATAATAGTTCTAACCTCAAGAGTGGAGTGGAGAGAGAGAGAGTGGGAGTTAACATAGTGTAGCTTTGTGTCTGTCTTTGCACTTGTTCGCTACAGGTAGACAGAGGGTACGAAACACGAAACACCCTCAGACCTCTAAACGGTTGCATCACCAGCACCTGTCATTTCTCTCAGTGAACCGCAGACCACCCCACTGCACACGTGTGACATAGGCTGCATGCTGCTGTCAAAGCTGTCTTGAGTTTTTACTTTCAGTATGATGAGTTAAGAAAACGTAATTGTTAATTAATTAAAGCAGAGTTTTGTTTAAAAAATATTTGTGGTACAACAAAAGGGAGCATGTGGAATTAAATTTTTTCATTCACTATAGACATACATATAAGAAAGTGGTAATGAGGGAATATATTATTCTGCAAAGAAATGTCCACCACTTAGAGAATCTTTGAGCCTGCAGTTCAGTGCAAGTTCATTTCCCACATGCTTCTCTTGCGATTAGATATCGCTCGACGCTCGCAAGATATTCAAATAAGCTGTCGTATCGCTCTCTAAAAATAAAGATTCTTTATTGCTTATTGTTCCATGAAGAACCTTTAACATTCACTGAACCATTCCACTGCCCAAAATGTTCTTTATAATGCAAAAAAGGTCCTTCAGATTATTAAAATCCATGTATCCCTGTGAACGGGGATCGTTTTGACAACTTTATCATCTGTACGCGAAATATGTGTAAAATAAGGAAAAACTTTTCTGTTTTTATGACATCGTTGTCGTGTAACCTTAGATAAAAATAAACTGCACATGTTAAATCTGTCACATAATGTGACTTAATCAGTAAAAATGAGGGCACACATTCCACATAAAGAGCACAATTTCCTGAGAATGACCAATTACAAGGAAGTTATGACTGTTGTTTTCTTTGTTTAGAAGTTTATTATTGTTTGTATAAATGCACAAGCTAGTTTTGATGTTAAAATTCATATTAGAAATTAATTTAGTCATTAGGAATTGTTTTGCATATTTAAAGTCTATAGTTCATTGCCTGACATTTGAAAAAGGCTTGTCATTTCAAAGTGACTAATTGCAGGGACAGTCCCCGTGAAACATGCGGTCAGTGCTTCTCTAAATGACTATACTTAGGAGACTGTCATGCCAAAATTATTCGACAGTATTAGGATGTGTTCGAACACTTATTGAAGACATTTCACCACTCATCCAAAAGGCTCCAGCAGATGTAGGATGGTTGAGTTTCCATGCCAGAAGCACTTTATCTCGCATTCGATGGTGATTGCATTGAATGGGGAAATTGCTGTTGATGGGGAAACTGTTGAAGATAAAAGGGCAGCGTTGTGGGTGGCTGACAGGTGGTGTTGCGGTATTTCTGTCTTTTAAACAGGAAAATGTGACTAAATATTTTTAAAAGGAAAATATGAGGCGTGAAATAGGCAATGACAACAGAAAAGCCAAAACACAATGGTATAAGCCAGAAAAGGGATGGTTTGTTTGGTTTCATTTTACACGATTGTGGCTGGGTGTCTCAGTGGATCCTTATACTTCTACTAAGGTTCGATTGGTTTCCATGTCCTGAAAGGTTGAACGCTAAAACAGCAGTAAAGGGTCATTTGTGAGTTCGTTATAGTATCCTTAAGTCAATGTCACGTGTCTAAAATGCAGCATCATGATATGTCCCAGTATATCCACAATGAAAAACATCTTTAAGCCTTTCACCATTTTTCTAGGATATTGATTGGATCCAACTTTATATTAAGGGTCCTTAACTGTACTAAGATTTAAATTAATTATTTGATACAATGCACTTAATGCATACATACCTCTATTTACATTGTACTTATATTTAAATATACCTGCATATAATTACAGCCATAATTGATTTATGTAATTACATCTATAATTACACTATAATTACACCAATCCTGTGCTATCCTTACCCATATCCACCTCAATATCAGCTAGTGTAGCAATACAACATCAACACAATAAGGCCATTGTACCTAACAATTATTATTATTATAATTTTGATGTAAGTACACAATAAAGACACCTAATATAAAGTGGGACCTGATGTTGAATTATATAATCTGCATGCAGTTCATGAATTCATATTAATTTAGAGACCACGTGGAATATTTGTACTTTTAGAAATGCCCCAAAATGGTTGCAGCATCACAAAAGACCATTTTTCCACATTTCAACCTTGATACTGAGAAAAAAGTTTTCAGCTACCCATGTAAAGAGCAGCACAAGTGAATCATTAATGTTAAAGATTTAAATAACCACAAAAAGAAAATTGTCCTCACATTGCTTAAAGTACCATCACACACTGTTAATGGCAGCCACTGAAGTGTTTAGTTTTGAAGGTTAACACTTTGACTTGTAATAACTGTAATATCTTTTACAGCCCTATATAATAGAGCATTGAAACATGTAGAAAATGTTCTACTCTTTTAATAAAGATTACCAATTAAGTTTAATTAGGGTAAGATTCCTTTCAACTTATTTGTATTTTCATGATTGTTTTGTTAAATATAGTGCCTAAGATGTCTATGTAAATTAGAATATTAATGTAATGTCACATAAGAAACATCTCACCCATTTTCACCCTGTGCTCCCTTAGTTCCCTAGTGTCCTCCATGCTGCTCTTCAACATTGATGGAAGTCACACACATTACTTTCTTGACCCGGAAAGCAGGGTCAGTACCGTGTCTGGTCATTTACGTTTACTGGGTCTTGGAATCCCCCACTGGGTTTCGCTCGTGGCACAGATGCTGTTTGGGTGAACCATCCTTTTATTCATTATCGGCAACATGCGATGTGATGAAAGAATTTTAGGCAGTTGGCAGACACACAGCATTCCAAAATTCACTTCATAAAACAAATTGAGATTAGCTGAAGGTAATAGTTGGAAAAAGAGGTTACACTTTATTTTAAGGTATTTGTGTTACAGCGTAACAGCGTAACCAATTAAGTAACTGTGCCTACTATAGGGTTAGATTTAGGGTTAGTTGCATGTAATTATACTTAATTCAAAGTTATTAATAACTAAATGACAATAAAGTCATTTAGTTGACAATATGACAATAAAGTGTACTCGAAAAAGACTGCACTCAAGACTTCCTGTTTCTAAATTTGTTCTGATAATTATTCAAAAATGTCAAGCTTAATTAATGCACAAATTATAGTGATCACATTCTACAGAAAAATATTGTTTTGGCACAAAGCATAATATTACTGACTGAATTATCTGGTGTGCTGTAGTGATATTTGTCTAGTTAAGTCTGTTTTATTCAACACTTTATGTTTTATTAAACATTTGAAATAGAATGATTAACTCATAATGTGTGATTTATTAAAATGCACCACACATTCGAATTAAAATTATACTTTAGAAATTCCAAACTTACTGAAATGAAGTTAAAATAATGCAGCAACTTATAGGTAGGTTTAGTATTGATAATAATTAAAAAAAAAAAAAGATGATAATAATAAAAATAAAAACATTTGGGACAGGGATAACGGATATTTGTTAACCATCGATCACAGTATTAAATACATTTTAGATGAAGCTTTTACAATTTCCCACAGTGAAACATTCTTTACAAATTAAGATTCACAATCACAATTTTATACAAATCCTTTTATACATACAAATCCACGTTATTATGAAAAAGCATAAAATGTATGATTATACAATAAAATTGTCCACATGCTTGTAGTTTGTTTTGTTGGTTTAAGGATGGTGATGAGGAATATTCTAGCAGAACTTCTGGACAGTTACGGGATAGAGGAGGGGAACAGCAATGCCCTGGTCTGGTTTCTCAAAGGCACTTATCAAATTCTTGACTTTTCGGAACAAGCGTTTAGTCTGACCTGGTGCTGTCTGTGAAAAAATAAATAAATAAACAAACAAATAAACAACAACAATAACAACATCATTATAATAATCTATTTGCAAGGACCCGATGAACTAGGGCAGATCCACTAAAATTTGTAAATTAGAAATAGTCCAAATATACATGTGTATATGTGTGTATATGTGAGCACCCATATTTCTTTCACTCAAAATGAGATGTTGGCTTTATAGATGTTAGAGCTGAGAGAATTCTCTCTGTAAAATCGTTTAAATCTCAACCCACCCAAACAATGCCTTTCCATAGCTGTTTCATACCTCTATACATTTGAGTCATTCTCTGGAAACGCACAGTTTTGTTATGTTATTCCCATGAATTACTACTGACAGATTAACACAATATCTAATTACACATGGATCTAATTCATTGGAAAATCAGCCAATTTGTGTCTCCAGCAGTCATCATCATTAATTGTATAAAAAACCTCTACTTAAATTTAGCTGCAGTTCAAATACATATACAAATACATAAAAAAATATTCTAAATGAATAAGAATGAAGGAGTCCTAATTATTGGGCTAATTTTTAATAATCAAATTTTCAAAAGTTGGCAATTTTAGAACAATACAAAGCTAGAATATTTTAATGCTAATAATATTTAAATTATAATATCTGATGCTGTATATGAGGTTTACTTTTGTGTTGTGTCTTTAAATGTATCATTTTGTTTTCTTGCATTAAAAATCCTCACCTCAGCCGCCCAGGAGCCCGCTGAGTCTCTCTGGAGCCGGTACGTGTAGACAAAACCTTTACACCTGGCATTGAGCGAAATCACAGTTCAGAACAAACAGAAGCCAATAAATAGAATTTGCCCATTTTAAATTGTATGTGTGCAGTTAAAATTGAAATTGTGACTTCATTTATATTTGTGAAATTGTGCCTTAACTTGAGTGACACACTTAAAATTAGCTTAATTTACAAAATGCAGAGATTTCTTGAAGACTTACAGGACACAGAGGCAGTAGGCTCCAGGAACGCTCTCACTGTCTCGAATTAAATAGCTCCCATCTTTGCCCGCTTCACACAGACGCATCTCACACACTTCTCGAGTGATGGCCCCATGATAAACAGAAAGCGATTCCATTGTGCTGCATGCATTGTTTCTCAGGCAATCACTACCAGCAAGTGATATTTGTCCCTTGAGCAGGAAATGATGAAACAAGGCAGGAAATAAGCTCTTCAAAAAATAAGACAGAATTTCTGCAACAATAGCAAATGCATGCAAAATGCCAGTTGAACATTCGTGAATGGAAATTTCAGTTCATCTAGAGTTCAACTGCCATGCAAATAACAGGACGTGTCATTCTTTTTTTGTGTGTGAAATTGTTAATATACAGCATTTTATTTCAGACAAAGGCATTATTACAGAGAAAAAAGTTCAAAGAGCTAATCATGTTTCACACAGTAGGCCCACACAATAAATCACTGATGATATATTGATTTTCTAGCTGCTTTCATGTTGTAATCACATCAGATTCTATACAAAGATCTAAAGAGTGGTTTCGGAATACAGTAGGTCACAATTTGGGCTCTGTAAACAACAAAAAAATAATACATAAAATTTGGCCGGATCAATTCTATGATGAATGTTGAAGTTTCCTGTAGCATGTTTGAGAGTGTTGTACACGTTGAACAAGGTGGAAAAAGTGCTTATCCAGTACAGACTGCTGTCACAGAACATCCCTGTCACCACTACATCCTGTCTATGCGTGTTTTGCTTCTTCTTCTTTTTTTTTTTTTTTTTTTTTGTAGTGTGTGTATCTTTAAGTGCTTGTTTTTGGAGTATATGTATGGATGGAAATGAGTTAACAGGTGAAGTCAAAGCAAAGAAAACATAAATCTGAAACATACACTGAGAGAAAAACACTGTGATGTTATTGAAATATACTGATTATAACAGAGGCATTTAGGCTAAAAGGGGAAGTTTATTAAGAAAGAAACATTCTTCAGAAGCAGTTCACGTCACGACTAATTTATGCCACTGCCATCGGTGCCTGTTGTCCATAAAGTGTTAATACACAGGGTGATGCTGCATGTTGTATCGATTTGGCCCCTCCTGTTTTTATGATAAGAAGAGGGTACATTGAACAAAATCCCTATGTTACTAGGACAACTAACTCAACAACTGTGCAAGAAGTGAGATTCAGCAGAATAAATGTTTGGAACGACATAAGGGTGAGTAAAAGTATTCGGAAGACACCATGCAGATTTAATTTCTGATGCTATAGGGGGCCCTACAACCTAAGAAAATCCTAATAGTGAAACTGTGATTACAGAAGTTGAAATATGATACCAAAACAACTGCATCCACAGGTCCAATAAAAGAGGTAGCATCTTGTTGTGGGGAGCGCATCCAGAACATGAGCACATTCTGACCAGCACCGTCAAGTTCGCTTGTGCATTCACATCATTTTGTGCAGATATAAGTTGTAACATTAAGTTTATGTAATATAAATATCTGGTTAATCTAATATATGATGCGTTTCGTTGAGTTAAATAACCAGCTAGAAAAGCTCTTCATTTTCCAGGTGCTCATTCAGCTCTTCTGCTTCAGCGCGCGCACTCAAACAGCAATGAAAAACATTAAAAGCTATGACAGCAATGATGTTATTTGAAATGTTTACTATTACTGTAATATTAAAAATGTTTAATATTTTTTATTTCAAAAACATTGATGCGTTATTAACTAGCACATTTATTGTTCTCATATTATTTTCATCAACAACATGGTTTGATTAAAATAATTTCCTTATTGTCCGTGCGGAGGCTATTTAATTTTATTTATCCATGGCACATGTATTTTGTTTCTTTATATGTAGCCTAAGTAACGTTGTTTGCATTATTTAGGCATTTTATTTTATTTTTGGGTATCACTTAACAAGGTCTTATTTGTTGCATGAACTATAGAGCAATAACCTTTGTGAATGTAGTGAATAAAATATTTGTGTTCATGTTCACAGTGCATTAACTAATGTTAACAGATACAACTCTGGATCTTAAAAATGTCTTAGAAAATGTTGAGATTAACATTAACTAAGATTAATAAATCCTGTAGAAGTATTGTTCATTCATTGTTCATGTTAACTAATGCTAACAAAATGAAACTGTCACAGTTATGTTCGTTTTAGTTTTCTTGGACTTTTAGTTTGATACCTTCAGTCACATGTGTTTCTTTTGTCTAGTTTCCCGCCACCATCCGTCACCATGGACACTAATCCCATCATCACAGCTGTTTGTCATATGAGTTAATTATCTGTGTATTTAAGTTCCCTGGTTTCTGTTCATTGTTGTCGGGTCTTGTCTATGTACGGATGTGTGTTATGTTCCTCTGCCTGTGGATTTATTAAAGACTGCCTTATCTTCATTATCTTCGTGTTTGCGTGAGTTTTACCAGCACAGCCCCTGACAGTAGACCCGACCTAGATTAGATGCGTGTTTATTTGCGTCTCTCGTGTTTTTGTGGTTCTTTGTGTCCCCGTTTTTTGGATTCACTTTTTTCACCATGGACAATCCTTCCGTTTTGCTTTTGTGCCTTGAGCAGGGAACTCGCTCCCTCGAGGAACATTTGGAGGATTTTTTTTGTTCCTAGCCCCTCTCACCAACTACCCGGACAACTGCTTATGCTCGTTCCTATACGCCGGCCTGAACACCGCCACCAAGCTGTAGTTGTCCGGAGAGGGACCTTGAGGGAGCTTTGCTGATTATGTGGAGTGGGTGCTGGTATCCTGTGGATCTGTGCTAACCGTCAGACCAGTGGACGACTTTACCAGCCCCACTCCTAACCCAGTGCCCAGCCAGAGACTATCCCGCTGCGAGGAGCGACAGTTTGAGCCCACCACAGACCAAGAGCCTGTCATCGCTGCGATGTTTGAGCCCGCGCCTAGAGGAGCGATCGAGCAGGACATCACCCCGGAGCGTGAGCTAACCGTGTCTGACCAGGTGTGCAAGCCAGCTGTACCATCCATCGCCGTGGGAGTCCTTGTGGAGTACGAGGGGATGGAAGCGAGCCCCGCCCACCCTCCTGCCACTGAGAGTGAGTCCCAGCTGGATTTAATGGACTGTATAGCGTTTGGAGAGTTGAATCCCTTACCTCCTTTAATCTTGCCTGAATCTGAATCATCATCATCTGACCTGCGGACCCCTCCCTACCTCCCTCTCCCACCACCTCTCCAAACCACTATTAATGACTTTATTTGTTTTCCCAGTCTTTGTCGTTCTCTACAAGCCCTTCTCCAGTCCCCAGCCACTCCTGCCACCCAGTCATCTCTGCCTCCCATCAACCACTCAGCTACAACTCCGCCTCCTCTCAGTGGCGTGGTTATACATCGTGCCTGCTGTGAGTCACCTCCTCCTGGGCGTGGGGAGTCTGTGGCTCCGCCTACAGCCTCAGAATTCTCCGGTCCACCTCGACCCGTCGCCCTGGCTCCTGCACCTGCGCTTCTTCCCCCCTCATCTCCAGCAAGGACCAGCGGGCATTCGGCCTCACTGGGCTCCCTCGGCACGTCGGCTCCACCTGGGTCGGACATCACCACGCCTCCACTGCGGACTTGCGCGCCATCCGCTGCTCTCTGGCCCTCCACCCCTTCGGCTACGGCTAGCTCCGCCCTCCCTCAGGCTACACCTCCGCCCTCGGTCGCTCCAGCTCCACCTCTGCCCTCCGGATCCCTGCTTCCATCTCGGGGGGTCGTTGCTGCGGCTCCGTCGCGGCCGCCAAGGTCTTCGGTGTCCCTGCACTTCATTGGCTCTCTGGCTACGCGGTGGGCTCCACCTCCTACGTTGCTGTCGCTTCCTGTCATTCCCATGGTACAATCTGGACTCCATCCACCATGGCTCCTTCCTCCAGCAACGCCACCATGGAGCACAGTTCTGGCTGTGGCCTGGGTCACCACCTGCCTGTCCCTGTTCAAGACTCCTCCTCTGCCTTCAACACCCCCTGCACCACCCTGGACTTTTATGTTCCGCCCCCTCCCGGTTGGCCGTCCACCTCCAGAACCATCACCTGCATCATCTGCGTCTCCAAGGTCCAATCTGCCTGCTGCTGCCATCCCGTCACCTCCCCTTCTCTCCAGCCCTCCGCCACATCCTCGTCTTCCTCCAACACCCTCCCTCCCTCTTTGGTTTATTCTGTTTTTGTTACGGCGCGAGGTCGCGCCTACTCGGAGGGGGCGTAATGTCACAGTTATGTTATGTTCGTTTTAGTTTTCTTGGACTTTTAGTTTGATACCTTCAGTCACATGTGTTTCCTTTGTCTAGTTTCCTGCCACCATCCGTCACCATGGACACTAATCCTATCATCACAGCTGTTTGTCATATGAGTTAATTATCTGTGTATTTAAATTCCCTGGTTTCTGTTCATTGTTGTCGGGTCTCGTCTATGTACAGATGTGTGTTACGTTCCTCTGCCTGTGGATTTATTAAAGACTGCCTTATCTTTATTATCTTCGTGTTTGCGTGAGTTTTACCAGCACAGCCCCTGACAGAATTTTTTTTTTTTTTTTTTTTTAATATATAAAGAAAGTTGGCAATAGGAGTATAAAATTTAATTTTAAAAGTTAAGGAATCTTACACTGGTTCAAACTAGGTTACTGTACTGTATATGTTTTATGTTGAAATGTTTGGGACATGGCTTTTAACGGTGAGCCTTTTGTTTTTGTAATCAGGTTCTCAAAGTAAAATTTGGATTTAGATTTATCTGCCAATATATTGGTTATCGGCTTTAAAATATATAGATAAAAAATAAATATAAAAGTCTTTGCGATTGACTGACTCACTCATACAAAGTCTTTGCTGCCATGGCGTATTAATGTAACTTTCACTGAATTCGAAATCACTAACGGACTCTTTCTCAATACCAAAAAATATGACATGCTATTTATATAAAATATTATTTTTTGAACAATAATATTCAAATTAACAACAATAGCCATTATAACAGTATAAGAAGTAAATAAATTAACACAAGCAAACATTTCAGTCAAACGCACAAAAGCAGCACTCTAGTTAGTACAGGATTTAATTTCAATGTAAATATAAAGTTATGAAACTTAAAATAGCCCTTAAGCCAAATCTATTAGCTCTGGAACAAGTAATAGATTAATAAGACCAAAGATTGCCCGCTTGATATACCCAAAACGAATTATACCTCATGTTTAAACACCATCTACATAAGAGCCAGCGGCAAATTCCCGAAGGACTGGCCGAGATGAAGCTGTTCTCTTCTCATATTTAGGGTATATCAAACAGACAGTCTTTGGTCTTATTAATCTATTACTTGTTCCAGAGCAAAACGATTTTGGTTAAGGGGAAAATTAAGGTAACACTTTATTTTAAGGTGACGTAGTTACACGTTACTACATGTACTTACTACAGTAATAACAGTAAAGTATGCATAATTACAAGTAATTAATCCTAAACCAAACCCTAACTGTAACTCTATAGTAAGTATATAGTTAATTAATATTACTCAGTACTTACTGGAGTAAGTACAATGTCTACGTCACCTTAAAATAAAGTGTAACCAAAATTGAATTTCATAACTTTATATTAAGGCTATATTTAACTTAAATCCTGTACTAGAGTGCTACTTTTGTACTTTTGATGAAATTGTTTGCTTGTGTTTTTTTATTTATTTGATTGTGTTTATTGTTTGCTTGTGTTTGTCTTTTATAATGGCTATTATTGTTCATTTAAATATTGTTGTTCAATAAATATTATTTTATATAAATAATATGTTGTATTTGGTATTGAGAAAGGGTCTGCCAATAGTATCAGTGAAAGTTACATTATTACGCCAATAGATGGTGGCAAAGACTCTTTATCAGAACAAGGAAATTGTTTTAACGCTGTGGGAAATCTCCTTAACTTTTAACAGGACAAAGGCGCTTTCCTCAGTGGACATTTAAACTGATTTTTTATAATGGATATAATATTATGGACATCGACCTGAAGAATGAATGCTATATCAGATGCAGGTAATACACTCATTTAGTCAGTCTCTCTCTCATAATAGCATAATTCTCTACTCTACATAATACGATAAGCTTCAATGAAATGACTCAACGTTCCTTAGTTACTAGTTCTAAAGTGACGTTTTAGAATAGTAACGGAGGCTTGGGCTCAACTGTTAAACTGTCAACTTGAGATTTGAATCTATGGTAGAAGGAAGTAGTTCTGCACAAAAGAGGGTTTTTAAAGACACTCCTTTATTGTTCTTATTTTCACATGTGTGCCGTCGAACTGTTGTATAAACGCAATATCACACTCGTAGCCATGCAATATGGCTGTATATCAGCACGCTGTAATTACCTACGGCTGAATCACAACTGTGCTGATATACAGCCATATCGCATGGCTACTCATGTGATATTGCGTTTATACATCAGTTCGACGGCATGAGTGTGTAAATAAATAAGAAATAACAACGGAGTGTCTTTAAAACAGTCAAATGTACAAAAGCAGTGCTCTACAGGACGTAAGTTAAATAGCTTAATATTCAATTATTAAATTTAACATAGCCCAATTCGATTTGCTCAGGAACAAGTAATAGATTAAAAAGACCAAAGATTGTCCGTTTTATGTACCCAAAATGAAGTATATCTCATGTTTAACCACTATAAGAGAGGCAAATCCCCGAAGCACTGGTGAGATGAAGCTGTCCTCGGCGGGTACACGAGCACTGAATGGCCACTGACGGCCTGAAGCTCGCATCTCCAAAAACTTATAAACAAATTGTAAAATAGGCACCACGTCTATAAAAAGCCATGATCAATGGAGCTCCGATATTACAATTCACCATGGCAACAGCACCAGACAAAACGATGTCTGCATACTTTAGAGTCAATACGTAAGTCTAATCCTTATGCGCTGTTATAATATCAGAGGTGAAAACTTACAGAACGGTAAGTTATTGAACTAATATTCATATTTATGGTATCCCACGGGCAAAATAATAATAATAATAATAATAATAATAATAAAAGAATGTGGCACCTGCTAATTCAATCAGTTAAAGCTTTAAGCATAAAAGGTTCATGGGTATAGGCTACATTTACAAACATTTGACATATTAAATAAATATCATTGTGTCTATTTCAATGTGAATCAGCTACTCAGCCAACAGCAAGAAGGCCAAGGCTTGTAAAATTGGGGGAGGATCTGCACCACCACCACTGACAGATGAAGAGGAGATAGCCACAGATGAATTGTATAAGTATTGGAAGAATATTCAAATCCAACAGGAAAAAGAATACTGTTGCTTTTGTATTTAGGAAATAAAGATTGTTATGTTTCTCAAATAAAGAGGCTGTATTTCATGAAATACTGTCGACATTTTAATAACATTTCGTCACCTTGGAATTGGTTCTATCTGCATTCTGAGAAGTTTTGAGATATTGAGCTTCAAAGTTTTTGCATTATAGCAAAAATGATATGGGGAACAAGTCTCTTTCATACATGAAAATGACAGAGACACTAAATGTATCCTATATCAAATACCAAAATCCTCAAATTTGTAAATGGGGATTTTGGGGTCAAATGCAGATAAAAAAATTCTAATTCTAAAAAAATCACTTTTCACTTGGAATTATAAGGTTCTATCTTGCAAAACATTAATTGAAGCAATAAGTTTCAAGAAACACAAACATTTGACTTATAATTTGTTTTAAAATATAAAATGAGTGTTGTAACAATGTGTTGACATGCATGAGAAAGTTACATTTAATATTTTCTATGACATTTATTTTATATTTTAGAATGAATATTTTTTTTCTTGTTCAAGTTAAGCATAAAAGGCTGAATATTTTGTCCAGTGCAAATTTAGGTTAAAATATGGTGGGTAATTTAACACATTATTGCAGGAACCGTTTTGAGTTCAAGTTTCCTTTTGTTAAGACAGAAAGCAGCTACTGTATCTGACCAGGACTTTATTCCACAGAAAGTGGGACAGGTAAAATGGCTTTGTCTCTAAACATCAGTATGGCTGAAATAACATGCTAACGTTTATTGTTATTTCAATCATGACAACTCTCGGAGTGGATTAAATTCAACCAGCATTTATTGGCATGGGGCATGAAGTATACATGGCTTGATTTTGGCATACGAGATCTGCTACGCTGCTGCTGCTGTTACTGCTGCTGCTGCTGCTGAGCAAATACAAATTTGTTCAGCTTAGTCAAATAAAACAACAAAGAAAAGGCTGCTGCAAGAATGGTAGAACCCCGTAGCAGATCTCTACAGGTGGTGCTGGGGAGGAGGAGGGATAACGGCGCTTCACATTGCGCGCTTGTCGATCGCAGGCTAGGGTACGATATATATGGTTGCATGGATTTGGAATTACTTCTGATTGGCTGGTGCCACAGCATAGAAAGAACCAATCAGTGCTCGGCTAGAGTTTCATGACTGAACTTTGTATAATTAAGACCTCTTCAATTAAATTGTTGACTATTTGACCTTTAAGGCTTAATATTGTTAAATTTAAGACGTTTTAAGTCTAAAAAAATGGCAAGAAAACAGACAAATGGCACGCTACTGCGGTGGCCACAAGCTTCAGTCATCTGGAGATGAAAACGGAGGTTCTAGGTGGTCTACCCCAGTCGGTCGTAGACACCGTAACTTCTGCTAGAGCTCCCTCTCCAAGCCACCTCTATGCGTTGAAGTGAAACCTGTTCGTCGAATGGTGTTCTTCTCACCGGGAGAACCCCCAAACTTGCTCGGTCAGGACAGTGCTTTCCTCGGAGGAGGCAGACCTAGCCCTGGCTTTGCTCTGTCCTGTCCGTGCCTTGCACATTTACGTGGACAGAACGCAAAGCTTCAGGACCTCGGACCAGCTCTTCGTTTGTTACAGAGGCCAGCAGAAGGGAAAGGCTGTCTCCAAGCAGAGGATGGCTCACTGGATAGTGGATGCCATTGCCTTGGCGTATCAGACCCAAGGCGTGCCTTGCCCGCTAGTGTTGACAGCTCACTCCACCAGGGGTGTTGCTTCTTCCTGGGTGCTGGCGCATGGCGCCTCGCTGACAGATATACAGTATGTAGAGCTGCGGGCTGGGCAACACCTAACACGTTCACTAGATTCTATAGCCTTCGTGTGGAACCAGTAGCCTCCTGCATACTCGCCTCCAGTGGCCAGTAAACGCGTGGAGTCCCCGTTCTAGTGTCGGCTTGCTGCGCCATTCCCCTCCCTCTCTGTCAGTTCCCCAGTTGGCGAACCCTGTAGAGTTCCTCCATCACCCCTTGCGGCCTCAGACATTGCAGAGTGCCTGTCGCTAGGCCTAGAACTCGTATGCGTTGGTGGAACGTGTGTTAGGCTGGTTGCCATATGTTGTGACCCCTACGGCAGTCCCATTTGTGAATTTCCACGGTAAGTCTCCCTATGGTGAGCCCGTGTCTTTCCCTTGGCAGAGTCTGCTCTGCTGTCCCTGTCAGTGTTGTTTCCCTCCTGTGCTGGCCGGAGCCACCTCCGGGACATTCCACATGTTGCACTGCCCTTAATTCGTCAGTCAATATGTGTGTTCTCCACATGATTCCTCCCTTCAGGCAGGATGTAGTCTTCACAGCATCCCTTTCCTCTGGAAGGGCACGCTTTCCCAGTGTTATCCAATAGTCTCACTGTATGGGTCATGCGGAATAGCAGTGCTAGACTTCTCCTGGTCCCATCTTCCGCCCCAAGGTGCGGCAGGATTCAGAGGCTCATGCGGGGCGCTGGAAGGGCCAGCAACTGTGGCGGTTTATTAGGGATCCCAATTCGTCGGTTCAGTTCTGACGTACATCGAACGTGGCCGACTGAAAGGGAACGTCTCGGTTACGCATGTAACCCTCGTTCCCTGAAGGAGGGAACGGAGATGTACGTCCCGTCGCCACAGTTCCTGTGCCGCCGCTGAGCGCGGGCCAACGAGCTCGTCTCCGAGCGAAAAATAGAGTGCGAGTGCACCTGCTTCTATATTTATACCTGCGCAGCGGGGCGGGGAGCGAGATGCAAATCTCGCACGCCAATGTCCACTGGCTCGTTTAGTAGACACTCGAAGGTGATTGGGCTCTCATGCGATATCCCAATTCGTCGGTTCAGTTTTGATGTACGCCTCCGTTCCCTCCTTTAGGGAACGAGGGTTACATATGTAACCGAAACGTTTTCTGTTTTTTTCCACTGTCACAGAGCAGTCCGCCGACATGACAAAGAAAGCTGATCCTGATTGGTACTGATTGTGTGCATTCGAAATGCTGATTGGCTCACAGATAGAACCTTATAGAACCAAGTTAGAGTTCAACTTTGTAGGTAGAACAAAGCCACTAGATGACAAGCCTGCAACCATTAGTCAAAAAAGTGTAGCGGCTTTTTTTTGAATGGATGTCAATGAAGAGGTTTCACTACAACTGAAGAAACCGCTTTTGTGAGGAAATTTAATGAATGGACTACCTGTCTGCTAATCTTCAACATGTTTTACAGTAAACAATACGTTTGTTGGGAACGATATGTAGATTTTACTATGATAAAAAGGTTATTTTATAAGACAAGGCAGAGTAGGGAATGTCGCGACAGGTAGGACTCATTTACGGCATTACCACAGTATTTAATAGTAATATTAAGTGATATTGTATATTGTATATTGTCTGAAAGGAGGTTAAGTGAAAACTCTAAGTATGTCAACCCTGAAATGAGGGAAACTCTGGGTTTTCTGTTTCAGAATGGGAAGTATATCAAACCCAAGAAAGCAGGGTAAGTCAAGCCCATTTCTGAAAGGGAGGTAACCTATACTCAGAGTCAGTTACCATGGTAACTTACTTTGTAAACCTAACCTGGTGAGGAGCAGGTTTTCTTTGGTAAACCCAGAGTTTCTTTCAATCTCCTTTTTTTTTTTTGCCTGTGGGATACCATGAAAATTAATATTAGTTCAATAACTTACCATTCTGCCAGATTTCACTGCTGATATTATAACAGTGATAAGAATTAAACTTGTAATGACTCGGAAGTATCCAGACGTCTTTTTGTTGGGTGCTGTTGCCATGGTGAATTATAATATCGGAGCTCCATTGATCATGGCTTTTCATAGTCGTGGTGCACGCACTTAACTCAGAGTCAACCTACTTTCTGATTGAGTATTCAGTTTCAGAACAGCTGAATTGAGGTTTAGAGTTTCCCATCTCAGAGTAAGTCAACTCAGAGTTCAAGTTGTAACTTAGAGTTAATTGAACCTCCTTATTAAAACAGGCCCCAGGTTTTACCAGTTATAAGACTTGAAAGGTAATTACTATTATAACTGCATGTATGCACATGACGCTAATGTTATGCATTTTAATGAATAAAGAGAAAATTAATAATTTAATTATTGTGTTATTGTATGTTGTTTAATGAAAATGAAAAGTATTATTTCTATCGCTGCCAGGTTAGTTGTAATGATGTATGACTCTGCTGTGTAAAACTGTAGTATCTTCAATATCAATCATACTACTACATGAACTGAGTTGAAGTTGACAGTTTACTTTTTGTTTGCAGCAGTTAGCAACAGACATAAACACTGCATGCGTCCCACATGGGACATCTTCTTCAACTAACTTCACAGGTAAGAACACAATACTTGTAATGCAAAAACGACACCTAGTGGTTACTCCAGGATACTACATCCCCTCCTTCTTAAAGGATTAGTTCACTTCAGAATTAAAATTTCCTGATAATTTACTCACCACCATGTCATCAAAGATGTTTATGTCTTTCTTTCTTCCATCGAAAAGAAATTAAGGTTTTTGAGGAAAACAGCTCTCTTCTTCTTCTTGTAGAATTCCGGCAGTGTAGATGCTGCTAAGTGTATTACTGCCCTCCACAAGTCAAAGTTTGAACTAATTCTTATATCCATCCTGCTATATGGAGAAAAATCCTGGAATGTTTTCCTCAAAAACCTTAATTTGTTTTCGACTGAAGAAAGAATGACATAAACATCTTGGATGACATGGGGGTGAGTAAATTATCAGGAAATTTTAATTCTGAAGTGAACTAATCCTTTAAGCTATCAATTGGTTTGTCTTTTTCTTTACTTAGGTGTCTCTTTCTTGTTGTTGTTATTATTATTACATAACCAAAATCACATAACTAAATACCAATAAAATTACTTAAGGTTTTATAACACTGTATACCAACAACACAATATCTTATTGATTAGCACTTTTTTTTTTTTTTTAGAAAGAACTCTTCAACATCTATATCAATTATATCGAATTGACTGTCTCTTACTGACTTGACTCATGCAACACAGTCTTTCAAGTGAGCTGGAGATTGAGGGATCTCTCTCTTGCAGACCTTCTCAGATTTGTAGGTTGGTTAATCTCTTTTTCAACAACAGTCAATTCTAGCGATTGTCCATTCTCAAGGGCAGACATCTCCTTCTCTGCAGGTGCACTGACAACATCCGCACTCGGTAATGCAGAAGTGTCGCCATCCTGTTCATTCTTTGTGGGTAGTACAGTCTTGAGCTTCTTGTCTGTACTGCAAGTTCTTATTTGGTCCACATGCCTTTTCACAGTCTGTCCATGCCCTAGAGCGGTCTTGTATGAAAGAGGTCCTGTACAACTTTCCACAACAGCAGGAATCCATTTGGGTCCACCATTGTAGTTCCTCACATACACTGAATCTCCAACTTCAAAGCTTCTGAGTTTGCAACTTTTGTCATGGCCTTCTTTTTGTTTCAGTTGTTTCTTCAGAACTTTGGTCTTCACATCAGGAAGGAGTAAGTCAAATGTGGATCTCAACTTCCGTGACATTAACATCTGAGCAGGTGACAACCCAGTTGTAGAGTTGTCAAAAGTACTGACTTTGGTACCAATCGGTACTGAAATTTTAAAAATGCTCCCGTATGTATCTGTGTAAGCATGGTGAAGAGCATCACTGATGACTATTTACAACGTTTTTGAAGCATTGATCATTGAAGCCAATCACAGACATATCCAATGAGCGCGTCAACACAATGGCCAATCAGAGGTGTTTACGATTCTGCTCAACAGCGCTCAAAGCATCACATTTTTAAAATTTCAGTACCGACTAGGTACCGAAGTCAGTAATTTTGACAACTCTACCCAGTTGTTGCATGAGAAGTGATTCTATAATTAAACAAGAATCTTGCTACTCTTGTCTCCAAAGTGTCACCTTTCATCTTTTTCATCCCCTCCTTGAAAGTTTGAACAGCATGTTCAGCTAGGCCGTTTGAAGAAGGATGGTAAGGAGCTGATGTTACGTGCTGAATACCATTCCTCTTCATGAAAGTTTCAAACTCTTCACTTGTAAAACATGTTCCATTGTCTGACACTAACATTTTAGGCAATCCATGTGTACTGAAACACATTCTCAGTTTCTCAATGGTTATTTGGGAAGTGGCATGTGTGACAGGAAAAAACTTCCATCGACTTGGATTGAGAATCTTCCAGAATTAGGAACATCTTTCCTAAGAAATGCCCTGTGTAGTCTACATGAAGTCTTTCCCAGGGTGAGCTCGGCCACTCCCACAGGTGCAAAGGAGCTTGAGCAGGTGCCTTTTTGAAACTTTGACACACCTTACATTTCTGCACCACTCTCTCTACATCCTGATCCTTAACAGGCCACCACATGTATGATCCGGCCAATTCCTTCATTCTTGACATGCCAGAATGGGTCTGATGTAAAGGTTCCAATACAGCAGCTCGACTTTGTGATGGTATAATGATTCTCCCTCCCCAAGTCACACATCCATCCTTGACACTCAGAGCATCTCTCCTATGATAGTACGGTAACAGTTGTGGCTCTGCTTTCTCAGGCCAACCCTTTAATATGTACTCATGTTCCTTGGAGAGTGTTATGTCATGTGATGTCCACTTTTGAATTTGTGCTGCACTTACAGGCGAGTCATCCATTAATTCCATCATCAGCACTTGATCATTAGTGTCATCAGGTTCTCCTTCACCTGGAACTGGGAGTCTACTCAGCGCATCAGCATTTTGGTGGTACTTCCCTGGCTTGTACACAATGTTGTACTGATATGCTTGTAACATCACAGCCCACCTTTGCACTCTGGGTGATCCCATTTATGGAACTGCCTTTGTTTCATTGAACAAATTGATCAAGGGCTTATGATCTGTGCAAATTGTGAATGCACAACCATACAAGTACTTGGATGCCAAAAATCACAGCTAAGCCTTCTTTGTCTAACTGTGAATAATGCTTTTCTGCAGGCGTTATTGTTCTTGACATGAACCCAAGGGGTTTCTCCACACTCTCTCCTTTTCTGCGCTGCGAGAGCACTGCACCAACTCTAGTTCTGTATCTGATGGATATTGCACTAGCACATCTGCTGATCTCAGTAGGGCTTTAGATTCTTTAAAAGCTTCTTGTTGTGGCTTTTTACACATCCACTTAACATTTTTTCTCAGCAACAGATGGAGAGGGGCTAGCAGCGTTGCTAGATTTGGAAGGAACTTATTATAATACTTCAGCAACCCCAGGTACGCTTTAAGTTCTGTTCCTTGGTTCCGGTGCTTCTTCAATGGCTTTCACTTTAGTTCCTGTAGGATGTAGAACCTGTGCATCTACTCTGTGGCCTAAATATTCCACCTCATCTGCAAGGAACACGCATTTTCCAAGCCAGCTTCTTTCAGCCTCAATAACACTTCGTCCAGTGTCTTCAAGTGACTTTCTTGGTTTACTCCAGTCACTAATATATCATCCAGATAAACAACTACTCCAGGAATACCTTGTAACAATCCCTCCATTGTTCTCTGGAAGATAGCAGGAGCTGAAGCAACTCCGAAGGGTAGACGATTATATGCGAATAACCCTTTGTGTGTATTCACCGTCAAGTATTTCTTGGAGTTCTCATTCATGATGATTTGTTGGTATGCGTGACTCATGTCCAGTTTTGTGAACTGCTTTCTCCATCCAGTAGAGCAAAAAGATCTTCCACTCTTGGTATTGGATACTGTTCCAGTGTTGACACTCTGTTAACTGTGAGTTACTGCATAATCTTATACTGCCATCTGGTTTCAAGGTAGGAACAAAAGGAGCTGCCCACTCTGAATACTTAACAGGTGAGATGATTTTATCCCACAGCAGACGATTAATCTCTTCCTCCACCTTTGTTTTCAGGGCATAAGGCACGGATGTAGGTCTGAAAAACCTTGGTGGCATCAGTCGGCACATGAAGAGTAGCAGTAGTGCCCTTTAATGTCCCAAGCTCCTCTTTGAACACTTACTCATGCTTGGATAGCACCTGTTGCAATGTCATCATCTCCGACTGTACCAGCTTTATCTCACTTCATTGCAGTTGGATTTCTTCAAGCCAGGCTCTGCCCAGTAAGCATGGTCCTGCTCCTTTCACTATGACAAGTGGCATTTTCTTTTCCTGCTGTCAGTATTTTACATAAACATCTGCCACACCCACTATCTCTAACGGCTCTCCTGTGTAAGTTCTCAACTTGATTTTTGAGGGTCTCAGTTTGGGGGCTTCTGTGTCTTTCCAGATGTCATTGAACATTCCCACATTCATAAGGCTGACACTACATCCTGTATCAGTTTCAAAGTTTACAAATCTGTCATCAACATGTAACTCAACAGTGAGGGGTTTCACTTTCTTCAGTGCATCAGTTTTTACACATCAAAAGTGAATGTTTCTTTAGATTCATCACTCTCATTATTTTCATTATTTTTTTGTTGCAAGAGGCCCTGCCGATATGGCCTATTTTCCCACACACATAACACTTCTTAATCTGCATTTGTTGGCTTTGTGTTTTTTTCCCACCACATCTGTAGCATTCTCTGGTGTCTTTTTGTTCACCTGTTTCTCCCTTTTTCCCGTGATCAGGTTTCCTCACTTTAAACATGACGCTGTTACATGCCTGTACGCGGGATTTATTTTGCAAGTTGAACACATTTTTGCTTGCGGCTTCAGTGTTTACTGCAATTTTAAAAGCAGTCTCATATGTCAGATTTGTTTCTGAAAGCAAACGTCTCTGAATCTGATCATCATCAATGCCACAAACAAAGTCAATCCCTTAGCATTTGGTCTAAAGTTGCTCCGTAATTACAGTCTTGCATTAAGCGACGCAACTCCGCTACATACTCTGTCACAGTCTCTGTCGGCTTCTTCGTTCTCGAATCAAATTTAAATCTCTGTACAATCTCACTCGGCTGGGGATTGAAATGATTTTTGAGCATAGTTACCAGCTGCTGATAAGTCCTTTCACTTGGTTTTGTAAGGCTAAGAAGATTTCGCATCACACTGTAAGTTTGTGCTCCCACAACACTTATGAGTATAGCTCTTTGCCCACCCTCATCTTTGATTCGATTAGCCACGAGCCGGTTATCAGCACATTGCTCTCTTTTTTTATGTCCTCAATCCGTTGTCAACCCGAACACTGCATGCATCCTGCATGGGACATCTTCTTCAACTAATTTTACAGTGTCACAGAAACAGCCAACACCACAACACCAGATCCATCACTCCACCCACACGATCTCAATCACCAGAATACTAATTACTCACACCTGCGAGCACTTATCAAGGACTCTTTAAAACCCTGCACTTCTCACACACTCTTTGTCTGGTCTCATCTGTGCTATGCTGCTCAAGACACCTGACTGTTCTCCCTGGATTACGTTTACCCGTCATTATTATTATTATTATTATTATTATCATCATCATCATCATCATCATCATCATCATCATCACCACCACCACCACCACCATCACCATCACCATCATCTTCCTCAGTGGCTCGCTCAACCTACCGACTATCCAGTTTCAATTAAAGCTAAGTGCCTTACCTGTTGTATGTTCTGCATATCTGGAAATAAAACCCTGTTTGACTGTGAATATTGAGTCTCCTCTTCTGTGGTGTGACATACAGGTAAGAACACAAGAATTACAAGAACACTTGTAATACAAAAAATGACACCTAGTGGTTACTCCAGAATACTACAGAAACAATACATATAATTAATGAATTAAATATGTATTAAATTACAATTAAGTTTTTAGTGTACTCTTGAATGTGGTTTAATGCGCCCTGCAGTGAACTTTGCAGCTAACAGAGATATTCATGCTCTTTTTTTTTCACATTCCACAAACAATGCAGTCCTACTGTACGTTTACTACATATATAACACCAAATATAGAATATTTATTCACAAGATCAGCGAGCTGATCCACAAGAAACTGATTAACGTAAACTGTAACTTTGAATGGCGGGCACTGACATCACTGCCATTACACAATAGGCTGAGAGGTACCGCACATGATCCAAGTTATCCGGTACGCATTCTCCAATGGTAAGAGACACAGACCCTCTCATCTCCCTATAATAAGACCATCTCTGGATAGAACCTTTTTGTTTTCTAAAAAAAAAAAAGTCCCAAAATGTACACAACTTAACATAGAAACAAAGAAACATCACATAATGTAAATAAGTTGTCACAGAATAGGAATATGTGAATAACAGATAGAACCTTATCGTTCCAAGCTAGGTGACGATTTGTTGTTACAGCATTTCACAGTGCCTCTTGCTTATCATCTCTTATATCATTCATCCCATACTGCCCTCTAGTGGTACATACAACAATGACAATCACATATTGTAAAGTACATCCCCCTTTCTTAAATAGGACTAAACACATATTTCAATTCAATCATCAATTAATCGTCCTTAGAATAATACATAGGACTAAACACAGATCATTAAGACTGAACTGTAAATACCACCACTAAACATTTACAGAAACTTACACAGACTGATTGGTGGGGACCAATTTTTTTCTTTTTCTTTTTCTTTTTCTTTTCTTTTTTTTTTTTTTTTGGTTTTTGAGTGGGGGAGTTGTTATTGGGGTATTGGTCTTTTTATTTAAAGGAATTAAAGGATCAAAAGTGATTTAAGGGAATAAAGAAAAAGAAATAAGAACGGTAAAAGTTACAGGTCTATTGCAGTTATGAAGTAATCGATTGTAAACTATTTGTAAATAATATATATATTTTAAAATAACCTTAATTATCTTATTCGTATGTCTAATGTGTAAAAAAGGCAAAACCTTTCTTGTCTCGACACATTCAGTTACATGAATAATGTAAATAATAACATATTTTCAATTCAAAATGGTGAACTTTAATTAAAAAAGTCACTGGATATTACTGTCGGTTGCTGAATATTTCTATCGTAAACAGTCTTCAAATATTAAATGATTAGCTACTTGCATCTCACCACACACTCTTTCACTACTAAAACTAAAGCGTCACATTGTAATTTGTACTGGTCTTACACTGGTCTTGTGTATTCCTCTCATCCTTCTAATCATATATCTGAAATCTGTATATCCCAACCAATATTATTACAGTATTCCCTCCAATAACTCCTTTAATAGTTTTCCTAACTATTGCTTGTGCTTTTTTTTTTTTTTTTTAATATTTGATAAGATCTGAATATAATAAAGAGGATTTAACTTTTCTAAATTCTTTATTTCTTTCTCTTATTACTTCTCCACATTTTTCATTCCACCATGGAACTGCTTTCCTTTTCCTTACTGTTGTTTTCTTTCCTATTGTTGCCGTTTTATGTATAATAGTACTAATTTTTGAATTATATTCTTCTACACCATCTTCCTGATCTTCTATTTCAATTAATCTGTTACTACATATATAACTGAATTTATCCCAATCAACATCCTTCAATTTCCATCTCTTTAAATTTCCTTGTTCTATTTTTTGTACTTTTCCTATTCTGCCTATTCTGGATTTTATAGGATGATCACTCCCTACTGTTGTTTCCTTCAATACTTTCCATGAACTCATATTTGCCATATTCCCTGATAGTAATGTAAGATCTAGTACTGACTCCTGGCCATTTACAATGTTCACTCTTGTGCCAGTACCATCATTAATACACACTAACCCATTTTCATCTATTAATTCTTCAATTACTTTCTTCAATTAATTCCTTCATAACCTTGCATTTTAAAATCAAGATACAGTTTTAGCCATGTTTATTGAATACATATAACCTTTGGCTTCTGTTGCAATTCTTCAATATATTTTAATAAATTCTTGTCCATTTGCTAAAATGCTTCTTGCATTCCACTGAATTATCTCAAAACACATTATATACCTTCCCCACTGGTTGACTGCGTTCCTTGGGGACCACCTATAAGTGCCTCCCTAACTTTCTCTTCTGTTTCTTTTATATCCAAGTATTTCTCTTATGCTCTAATTATTTTAATTCTTTCTAATCTGCTTGATGTTTAAGCTGCAATGATTGTGGATTCATTCACTTTAGACATTTCATTACTTTTCACTCTTTTGATAGCTTCAGCATGTTATCCCTTCCGTCGTCTTGATATTCTGTACTTTCATCGCTCTTTTTCTGATTTCACAGCCTCCGTAAGTGGCACTATGTTCTCCCCTGCAATTCCAACATTTCAGTTTAGCATCTTCTCCACATTCACCATACTTATGCTCCCCTCCACATTTACCACATCTTTGCTTCATGTACATACAGCAACCACATGTCCAAACCATTGGCATTTACAGCATCTCAACGGAGGCGGTACATACTTTCTTACACTATAGCTTATGAATCCAACCATCACTCTAGCAGGTAATACCTCTATAAAACTATCTTTTTTGATCCCATCCCTTGTGTACTGCATCCATTTAACTTTATTAACCTTTGCTCCAGTTACACTCTTTTCCATGTCCTCCTTAGTTATTTCTGTTGGTATTCCATATATTACATCTTTTACTGTTTTCCTCTCTTCCCATTTTAAACATTTTACCGACTTAAGTCGCAATGCTTTTTCTTGCTGTTTTACATCATTACATATCATCATTATGTTTCCGTCAAGTAGACGTAGACCCTCAAACGCAAGCAAGAGCACCCTCAGTTGATACTGTAATAATATCATATTGGCGAAACAGATTTGGAAAACGTTTCAGTGTGTATTTGTGTTTGCGCTCAGGAGAATGTTAAATGTTTCTATTTATAACATGATTTTGCAGCGGTGAGCAGTGTAGCCAATCACAGGCATGTTAGCTGATCTCTTGAATGCAGTGGCCAATCAGGGGTGTTTAAGTTATTTAGAATACTCTCACCAGAGGAATAAAAAAAAAACAAAAAACTTTTTTGTTCAGCGATGAGTTTGCACACTCGCGAAGCCTCTCATTAACAAACTGTAGCCTAGACACGATGTAAGAGACTCATTGTGCAGTGTACACTAACTGAGATGAGTTACATTTTTTTAAGTGATTTTAAAGGAAGCGCTCTTTGCATGCTTTATATAATACATTTAGAATTACACCGTGTCTTCACCGAACGCAAGCAATTGTCTACACTGGATGCAGCGTGACGTGACAAATCCCCAAGTGCAAACTGATCGCTCGTTCTTATTATGACACCTTGTCTACATCGGACCCGAGCGGTGCGACGCGTCAAAAGACAATAGAATCCATTATAATCAGTGATATTGTCTACACTGGATGCACTGGATATTGTCACTTAGACGGTCTCTGCGTGATGAAAATATGCACAATAAATGAATGTACTGTGCTGCAAAATGCTTCTCTACTTTGTATTTTTGTCTTGTTGTTTCCAGTCAAAATTTCAAAATATTCTTAAATCAAGATGCATTTTCTACATAAGAAAAATGACGTAAGGTATTTATTCTTGTTTCCTGGGGGCTAAACAAGTGCATTTTTCTTATTTTGCAAATTATCTGCCAATGGTGTAAGAAAAATAATCTTGTTTCCATTTGCATTAAGATTATTTTTGCAGCTTGAATGAATGAATGAAGTATTTAAACATTGCTTACACTTTAAAAAGGGGAAGGAAACCGAAAGAAACTCTGGATTTACCAAAGAAAACCTGCTCCTGAACAGGGTAGGTTCACAGAGTAAGTTACCATGGTAACTGACTCTGAGTTTAAGTTACCTCTCTTTCAGAAACGGGCTTGACTTACCCTGCTTTCTCGGGTTTGACATACCTCCCATTCTGAAACGGAAAACCCAGAGTTTCCCTCATTTCAGGGCTAACATACTTAACCTCCTTTCTGAAACAGGCCTCTGGATGTGAAATTTCTTGTTTTATGACAGGATCCACCTACCATTTTTGATATATATATACACTGTGGGGATTTTATACCAAGCGGCGTTTGCACACAAAGGTACCTCACAAAACTGATTTCGCTTCTGAGGCAGCATAATGGTTTAATGATCAACAACGGTTTTATAACCGTTTCATAAAATATCACACTTTCATGGTATCTTTCACGGTATTGTTACGTGTTGGTGTTGTAGAGACGAGGCGAATACGGAAATCCACAATAAGAAGGGTGTTTAATCAACAAAGGAGCAGGAAACACAACCATACACATATAGAATAACATTAGAACTGACAAGGAGTGCAGGGAAAGTGTCCAACTTAAAGGGAGTGCTGACGAGGAACAACAGGTGCAGGGAATCCGGGGAAATGGCGGGGAGACTGATGACGGGAGTGAAAACAGGTGTGGAGCAAGGAGGATGCTGGGAACTGGAGTTCGGGAAGGCGTGGATGTGACAGGTATATGGAATTAAACAATCTATTATTATTATTATTATTATTATTATTACTATTATTATTATCATTATTATTATCATCATCATCAGTTACAATGACCGTTAAAAGAATGAAAACAGGTTTGTTTGGTTGAACAAATGCTTTATTATAACAAACTTGAAACCATTTGTTTGTTTTATTTATTCAAATTAATCACAAGTATGTAATACTTGATTGTGGATTAGATTAACAACACAACAGAGGACAACAGAGGGTTACTAAATTAAAACATGGACAAAAAATATATTCCTTAAATATTGTTTAAATGATTTGTATTATTATTATTGTTATTGTTGTTGTTGTTGTTGTTGTTATTATTTGTATTATTATTTTGAGAAGTACATTCTATTGTACGTCACGACCCCTGCCTGTGTTCCCTGTGTCTGTCATGAACTCTTATTTTGAAGTTAAGTTCTGTGTTTTCTCCATTGTTGCCTTGTTCACCTCATGTTTCCCTGCTACTCTGGCGGTGCATTCCAAACGGGATATATCGCCCTCCGAAGGGCACTTCGGAGTGAAAACAATCATGGCCGCCCTATTTGAAGGGTCGTTCCAAACCGAAGTGCTCAAAACTGGCCACTTCAAAGGGCCCTTCGGAATGAAGGATTTCGAAGGGTACAACTGATGGACACTTTGCACATTTTACGTGACATATGCGTTATAATGTAAATTCTGTTTTCATGACTGGATTCTGGGATTCACTCTGCATCATGGAAATCATATGGATTTAAGTTATAAACAGGACTTAATCTGCATGGAGGGATGGTGTTCAGAGCGAACATGTTTGATGTATTTCCTCCTTTTTCAGGCACTTTGCATCCATATCTATCCTCGAGGACAACCACACGCTCATTTTTTCGAGATCCAAAGTTTTCCCAAACTGCAAATTTTAATTTCTTTTTTGACAGGGATAGAGATTAGAGATAACAGCCCCTATCTCTGACATTTTCTCTGCTGTACTTGTGTGGTGGAGCAAGTTGAGAGTCTAAGCAGTCAAGTGGAAAGACATTGTGTATGCACAGGTGAGATTCTACATCTGTTTTTCAATAATGTAGATAAACAAATGTGCGTGATATGATAAACGTACGCGTTCATACTGTGATATACTGTCACACCGGTATACCAGCCTGGTCTCTTGATAATACGTAGGTATTAATATGTAACTTTAAGACACAAAACGTACATTTTTGTACGTTTAGAAAGGTGCTGAAACATACAATATTGACGTATTTATAGCACTAAAACATAAAAATACTTACCTTTTTACAGCGAAAAAACATAAAATATTTATGAATCTTTTTTAATGTCATAAAGATATGTATAATTTCCCTTTTATCGTTTTGTAGATAAATGTAAGATCCCTAAACCCACCCCAAACCTAAACATACCCATGTTATACAGAATGTTAAAAGAATAAAACAAAATGGACAAATGTGTAAGAAAATGACAATTTTTGTAAAAATATAACATTAAAACGATATTTTGAGCCACTAATCCTACACCTATCCCTAAACCTACCCATAACCATTTCTTAAAACTATACTGTTATAAATAAAAGAATAACAGACAAACAAGCGTAATCACAATAATTTATTTATTGCGAAAATGTCAAAGGTGGTACCAAAAGTAGTTCAAATGATGATGAGTTGCAGTCCTCTCCGGTAATAGTTTTTTTTTTATAGGGTACAGAGCAGAATTTAACTTGAAAATATGAATCCGGCTTCTCTCCGTGAAGGCGCACACTCATTTCAAATGTCAATCCACTGAAACACGACATGTCGCAATCTGTGACGAAGCAGGTGAGAACAATGAGCGTTTGATATCAGTGCCGTAAACCATGTCGTAAAGGTTTTCGAGGGCGCAACTTTCAAATTTGAATCATAACGAGTGCGGGCTTTGACTGTGACGGTCGCTGCTGAGAATGAAGATGAAGATCACAGGATAAATTGCTGAATTTGGATCTGTTCCTTGCAAACATATGGATTTTAAAGATTTGGAGTACAAATAAAATTTGTAAAATTACAATCAAACCAAACCAAACCAAAATTAAAATCACCAACAATTAAGATTTTATCTGCAGCCTGTACTAACTCTGATAGCAAATCAGCAAATTCTTTGATAAAGTCTGGTGCCCGGGTGGCCTGTATACAGTTGCCAGTACAAATGTCAAACAAGATTTATCACTTACACTAGATAATGTTACATAAAGCACCAGAAGAATTATACTTCAAAAGAATTATACTTGAAATTAGACTTCTGAGTACTTCTGGAAATATTACTATAAATGACATTACCTTTGCCTATTACACGTGGCTCATGTTTATAACAGTAATCTTGGGGGGTAGACTCATTTAAAGTAATGTAATCATCTGGTGTTGGGCAGGTTTCTGTCAAACACAGCACATCTAGGTTATGATCTGTGATCATATAATTTACAATAAGTGTTTTTGTAGAAAGGGATCTAATATTCAGCAAACCAAGCTTTATCATTTGTTCATCTGTATTATATCTGTTTTTTATTTGTTGAACATTAATTAAATTATTACCCTTAAATGGGTTTGGGAGTTTTTCGTATTTACTAATTCGGGGGAACAGATACAGTGTCTATATTATGATATATAGGTGAAAGAGTTTCTGTGTTGGGATTTATCTAACTTCTGTGACATGAGGTGGCTAGCAGACGGTTGATTTAGTCAGTCTGTCTGCTTCTTGACCAGGGCCCCAGTTAGTCAAGTTTCAACTCTAAGACTATGTGCCATATAACTAGAGAGAAGAGCGGCACCACCCCAAGAGGAATGAAGATCATCTCTTTTCATCAGGTCAGGTCTGCCTCAAAAACTTGTCTAATTGTCTATGAACCCTATATTATTCTGCGGACACCACTTAGACAGCCAGCCATTGAGTGACGGCAGTCTGCTATCTCGTCACCCCGGTAAACAGGGAGGGGGCCAGAGCATATTACAGTGTTTGACATTATACTCGTGAGTTCACACACCTCTTTACTTTTAGTAGGGGTGTAACGGTACACAAAAATAATGGTTCGGTACGTACCTCGGTTTTAAAGTCACGGTTTGGTTTTTATTAAACAATGTTTTACTGAACCAACTGTGTCTCTGTCTTTAAATGTATTCAATTATAATTAAAATTTTCTTAAGGATAAAAAAATCTATCTCTGCTAATGCTGTAAACTATTAGGGAGCCCTTACTTGCACATTACTATAATAAAGGTTACAATTAACAACAGAGCCCAAATTATTAAATTCAGTTGCTATTTATTTTTGGATATAATCATCAACACTCAAATAATAATAAAAAAATGTATGTATTGTAAACATGTAAATTACACATAAGGCATTAACTTCTGTTTCTCCAAATCGTTGTTGAAATATAATCATGTACACAGTGGCTGTCATAACTTGTTTTCATGACGGATTTATTTAGGCCTTCAATTAACTAACAGGTTAAGTAAAATATAATTAAAATATAGGCTAATATAGTGCATATATTTAACGAAACAGTTCATTTCTCTAGTGAACTAAGAAGCTGTTGACACTGAATGGCTTTTCTGAGGTAAATGTAATACTACGTGACATATTGTTTACAAACTGTTTTACTGACATCTTTCTGCGGTTGAAACACTGATTAAGCGATTAAACGAGATATGATACATTTCAGTAAGTTGCTCTGTATCTTTCAACATACCTTCATGTTCATTTATGTTCATTCTGTAGTAGTGAAGAGGAAGAGATGATCGCGTTCACTTGCGCTCCATGCTGCCGTTTGAACTGAGGCGCCTATAAAGCGATCTGTCAGGCCACATCAAAAAGCGTCAAAACGGCGTTTATTGATTTTCCTGATAAAACGGACAGAATTTGAAAGATGGCACTTTGTTTCTTATCGAAAGTAACAAAACACAGAACTTGTTGCGATTATTGGTGGTTAATGCTGATTAAAATAGGTTAGGCTAAAAAGCATTAGTGTGTGCGCCTCCTTCTGGATTGTAGTGTGGATCGCCTGTGACTAACTGTATTCGTCGTCTAACTGCATGAACCGAACCATGACGTCTGTACCTTGACGGTTCGGGACGAATACATGTACTGTTACACCCCTAATTTTTAGTGATCTCTGGCAAGGCAAGTTTATTTTATATAGCACATTTCATACACAATGGTAATTCAAAGTGCTTTACATGAAAAGCCATTCAATGGCCATTCAATGGTATCAATTCCTTCATCCTCCAGGAACTGCCTGCATACTCTTGCCACATGAGGCCAGGCATTGTCGTGCACCAGGAGGAAACCATGATCCACTGCACCAGCGTAGGGTCTGACAATGGGTCCAAGGATTTCATCCCAATACCTAATGGCAGTCAGGGGTGCCATTGTCTAGCCTGTAGAGGTCATGCTGAACGATGTTACAGGCAGCATAACGTTCTCCACGGCTTCTCCAGACCCTTTCATGTCTGTCACGTGCTCAGGGTGAACCTGCTCTCATCTGTGAAAAGCACAGGGCGCCAGTGGCGGACCTGCCCATTCTGGTGTTCAATGGCAAATGCCAAACGAGCTCCACAGTGCCGGGCAGTGAGCACAGGGCCCACTAGAGGACGTCTGGCCCTCAGGCCACCCTCATGAAGTCTGTTTCTGATTGTCTGGTCAGAGACATTCACACCAGTGGCCTGCTGGAGGTCATTTTGTAGGGCTCTGGCAGTGCTCATCCTATTCCTCCTTGCACAAAGGAGCAGATACCGGTCCTGCTGACGCGTCTCAAGATCAGCTTCTTGTACGTCTTCTCGCCACAAAATGGCTAAGTGAAGCCTGGTCGTTAATGCTGCAGTGTTTTGGAATCCCAAACCTGCCAATATTAAAAATAAATAAATACATAAATAAATATACAAAGAAATGTAAAAAAGCAAAAATAAATAAATAAATATATAAATAAATATACATAGAAAAGCAAAAAAAAAAAAAAACAACCAAAAAAAAAAATTAAATAAATAAATAATTATTTATACATTTATTTCCTTATTTATGAATATATTTATTTTTTTCCACATTTATTTATTTTTTATTTTATTTATTTATACATTTATTCATTTAGATTTTTATTTATTTCCACATTTATTTATGTATTTATTTCCATATTTGTTCATTTCCACATTTATTCATTTCTACATTTCTTTATTTTTACATTTATGTGTTTTAACCTTTCTTTGTCCGTAGGGTAATGAGGAGGGCGTGGTTTACCTCAGACATAGCAATCGAGCTCAGAGTAGGTGAGGGCGAAGCGTTGAGGCCACAGTGACACCTTGTGGTGTGGCCGAAATACAAGAAGTGTAGCCTACTGACGAGCCTGTGATACTGGGATGAATGACTTGGATGGGCAATATGGCCAAAATCTTATATCACGGGTTAAGTCATATAATATCACCCTAACTGTACTGTGACATGGATAGGCTACTCTTTATTCCGGACATGGCCGTAGAACATCGTCTGGTCTGGATTTGTAAAATGTCCTGACCTGGCAAACATGATAAGCAACATCTTCAACAGATCTGATAACAGGGACTCTAAAATGGAAGCGCTTGTTATTTTCCATTATTAATCATTTGAATGAATGGGCTTGCATTTGATTGAGATTCGGACACCGTCAGAACACGGAAAAGAACCAGCGCACATATAGGCTACAGCAGGGTTGGGGAGTAAAGGAATACATGCAACAACGTTATGTAATCAGGATACGAAAATTCCAGTAACTGTAATAAACATAAACAACAGCACAGCTGTTGATTTCAGAAGTTGTCGAGTGTTTCCTTGACCCGGTTTGAAGTTGTCTGGTGAAAAATGTTCACTGCACAACTTCATTTGCTTGACGTATCAAAGCGGTAAATCAACATCCTGATGAACAGCCAGCAGCCATAGCTTCAGTCGCTCAGAATCATTCGATGGGAAATGGTGAAAGGTAAGCCATTCATTTCGCGTCTTTGATAAGGCACTTTTACGTACTCCTATTCATTTCTCACAGTTCGGGCATCCAGGAAATGCACACTTTAGCACCATTTTAAACACTACACCAAGACCTAAAGCACAATCAATGTACAATTCAATAGCTTACATACAGCGTGTCTTCCTCTGCTTGCAAACACAGTGCCGCGCTTCCAGGTCATATGTCAGAACGCTGGCTTCTACGTCATCGCATGCGTCGCCGCGCTTTCATGAGCACACGTGGGCCCAGATGGAAGAGAAGAACTTGTTGAATGAAATCGTTATTTTATTTTTTTGCGCACAAAAAGTATTCCCGTCGCTTCATAAAATTATTATAGAACCACTGTAGTCACGTTGACTGTTTTAACAACGTCTTTAGTACCTTTCTGGATCTTGAGAGATTTAATGACATTGCTGGCAATGGAGGCCTCTCTGAGCCATCGGATTTGATCAAAAATATTTTAATTTGTGTTCATCTGAAGATGAACGAAGGTCTTAGGGGTGTGGAACGACATGAGGGTGAGTAATTAATGACAGAATTTTCATTTTTGGATGAACTAAACCTTTTAGTCAGCCTCAGCTGAACTATTCGACCATAGAGAAGGAGACACTTGCAATGTTACTTGCTTTACAACATTTTGACGTTTATCTGGAGTCTGCATCTGTGCCAGTGGTGGTTTTTACTGACCACAATCCATTGGTCTTCCTGTAATGTATGTGCAAATACATGGTCTCTTTCGCAAGGATAATTTATGTAATTGTTTGTTTGGTTTCTCATGTGCACTCGACTCAAAAACTGCCCTGTTCTCACTTTTTTTTTTTTTTTTTAGGTGGGGGAGTGTTACAGTCGGTGGCTTGATCTGTGTCTTGTCTTTTTGTTTTGCCCCTCCCTTGTTTTTCTTGGCGTCGCTCTGTCCTTTTGCATGTGTACGCACACTCTCTCTCTTAGGTGGACGCATCTGTTCATTGTTTGAGAGTGGCTGATTGACTGGGCTGGCAGATAAAAAGACACCAACGAGGAGGAGAAAGAGACAGAGACAACAGATTTTGTGGGCTTGCCAGCAAACAAGTGTCTTTTATATATTTATTTTGTTTTTTTCCCTTTGTTAGTTGTTGTCCGTTCTGTTACATTCTTTACTTGGTTGATATGTTTGTTATTATCGTTATACGTTGTTGTGAGTGAATAAATAGATTTGAATAGCTACGCCATTTACTCATTCTTGTTTATGTTACGTAACCTCTCTTCCCTTTGAGCTATTATTTTTATGAGAGGTTGTAACTGGAGCCGATGGGCTGAGGTGGAGTTAAGGGTTCGGCGACCCGAGCTAAGCCAGGAACTCCACTTTAAAAGTCAGAGCTGGTGACCATAAGACCCAAGACGGGTACGAGTTGCAGGGTAGAGTAAACAGTGGAGAATACGAGGGACTGGAGGGAGCCAGTGGAGGTGGGCCCGAAATACTGGCTGTCTTGGGTAGAGGAGGAAGGAGAGGGTGGCTGGGAGTTTCGTCAATGACATAGACCTTGTGCTGGGCGACGAAACAGGCTTAGTGCTGGGCGGAAGCAGCAACGATGGAGAAGAGGGGCGATGGTGGGTTCAGTTCCTTGCTTTGGCTCCTTCATTGCGGCAGGCTCAGGCTCTCCATATGTGGTGGGCTGTGGCATCCTTTCTGTGCGCAGTGTGGGACATGGCTGGGTGGGCTCGGGATCTGCCGTGGTGATGGGTGCGAGGTGGGACTGGACTATGGAGATGGTATCTTTACAGTTTTGCCTACTGTAACTGAGGACCCATCCACCCACAGAGCAAAGCTGATGTACTCTTCTAAGGTCCAGCAGGTATCCCCCTTTGGCAACAGGAAGCTGATCTCATCGTCCAGCCCGCACCTGAAACCTTCCATAATAGGAGATGATCACATGTGCCCTGATAAGTCCAGATCTCAGCCATTTTGAAAAAATAAAAACTATAGTCCCCTTTGGTCCATGGAACGTTCCTTCTGAAACTATATTAATTGCTGCAATCTCCAAATTCATTCTCATAGGTCTGGTGTTCTGTCATGGCTATGCCCCCAAAGGATTACAAAGAAGATGTAGTTCAAACAATATAGTTTTCTTTAATAAAACAAAACAAAAGCAGTAATCCAACGAGAGTATACAACGCAAAAGTGTGTACTAAAACACAACCATCACCAAACAAAGAACTAAATTAACTGAAGGGCTTATATACACAAGATAATGAACTCAAATGCAAACAGGTGTGATCTAATAATAATGAATAACCATAAGTATAATGAATAACCATAGTAACTAATGACAAACAGGAACATAGAACAAAGGATAAAATATAACAAATAGAAGCAAACTAAAAGTCCTGGATAATGAAACTAAAACTATAATTGTACGTGACAGTAGTCATTTACATTTGTTAAGTCATTAAAATTAAAACAGAACAGAATGTACTTATTTCTCATTCTTTACTTTAAAACATAGCACATAATTACAGCTGACAATATGTAAATTCATACTAAACATTCATAAGAAAGTAAATAAGGAAGTGCATTATTACTGAACACCAATAGGTTATATAGTTATTATTTAATCACATAACTGCTTAGGTGTATCTATAGATATGAGCACATATACAAACCAATTTTCTGCTTATATTGGCTGCTTCGCATTGTTCCAAATGTAGCCTGTTAATTCACCAATCACCAATAAATGAATGTGGATACAAGCTATTTTTAAATTTCAGTAGGGTTTCTTCTAGAACATTAGACTTTAAACCTGCTGAAAATCCAGAAAAGATGCTGAACAAATATTTCATTTCATGTTGCCTTCATTTACAGTAATAGACAGAAATGTGAAGTAAAGGCATTGCAATCAATCACACATTCTCAACAAACATTAAATGGGCCATTGCCTGATCAGATCACTTTTAAAAAAGCTTTAATTCAAAGCAAGAAAACTGACCTCTAAAGGTTGTGGATTTCATTGCATTGAATGTCATCAGAAAGGGAGAAGCCAGTCACCATTTTCTTGACTGCTAAATCATATGCCAATATCACAGACATATTAAGTAAGCCAGTCTTTGTGTGTACTGGTTGTCCATGAGACAATACACTCCTACGCTATACACTCCTGTGCTGTGGCACTACAAGACAACTGTTCAGTTATTATTTTGCTGAATGTTGTTGTCCCATTATTCACATTCATTTACTGTAAATTTGCCAGAGGGCCGAAAGATTTCAATCGAACTCTATCAAGTCATGAAGTTTCCTCTCATAAGCATACATAATGTGTAGTGCACTCTATGCACAGCACTGTACACAACTCTTAGGCCATCTGGCTATGGTTATGACATGGCATTAGACAAAGGAAACATAACATATCCATAAAGTTAATAAATGACCTTTATTTTTGAATGGTAATTTAATGTATATATATTTATATATAAATATATATATATATATATATATATATATATGGCCCAAGACTTCTGCACATTACTGTATGCATAAAAACAACTTGCTCAATATTTGCCATTAACTACGATAATAAATAGTATTCAGAGTAGCTATTACAAATTAACAAAAAAACAAAACAAAAAAAAACAAAACTCAAATACAATACATATGAATGGTTTCAGTGTGCTTACTACAGAGTGAATATATAATACAATCAAAAATAACCCCCTTTGGAGGCAAATTCAAAAATCTACTTTACCTTTCATAGACATACAAAAACATCTATATCATATGAAATGAGTTCAGTCAATATCATACAACATGTGAGATTCATTGAGGAGAGCATGATACAAGATTGTGACTCTTTCACAAATCTGGAATAATGCTTGTTAACTAATACTAAGAATAATCTTATTGTCAAACTCTGTGTTCCTCAGATTGACAAAATCACTGTTGTGAAATTAGAAAGCAATACCCTGTTTAGGTGATTTGGTTGTTAATTCTGTGTAATGCTTACAATCTTACATCCTGCTTATGAATGGTACTGTATAGTACACATGAGTATCCTCATGCCAATGTTAAACTGGTGTAAATGTCTTTGATCAACAAGCTTTAAAACAAATATCAATTTGATGGCTGTCACTGACATAGCAGGACACAGAGCACCGTATGCTGATCATTTCTACTGAATTTTGTGTTCAAAATACCACAATGCGAAGTTGAAGTGGTGAAGATACAGTAATGGTGAAAGATACAGCATACATCTTTGTTTGGGCGCTTGACAGGTTTCATTATAACAGGGTCATGATTGTCAGTCAGTCAGTTATCTCCAGATGGAGGTTCATGGTCTTTTTACTGTCAATAAATACACTTGAAATCGAACTTCATTGCTGGGAGCATTTAGACACAGAGTGAACTATTTTTTCCCATTTTTTAACGATGTGAACTTATTAAAGTTTTGCCAGAATGGAGATTGTCCTGATTTGGAAACATGGAATTCGACTACATCTGACTGTTGTGTGTCATCAGAGAGCAGGAAGGGTCCATGAGACGAGGGGTCCGACAGGGAGACACGCCTGCTCTGGCTCAAACCTGCTCAACACAAAGTCAAAAGACAGAGACAGAAGATGTTTGAGAAATGACAAAAATGTAGCCAATGGGAAGAGAGTGTCAATGCTCAAAGCAAAATAATCAATGCACAGCTATGATGAATCATGCTTCACAGCATACAGTACAGCCCTTAAAATGTACCATGGTGACTAGCCACAGTTTCTAAATAAATACCATAGTTAATACATAGTTAATACAGTTACTGTTTTAAGAAAATGTCACTTCAGTTTCGATGACAAAGTGGATATAATTATGTCTGAACTGCACTGGATACAAAATATCAAACCAAATGGAATCTGCAAACAAATGATGCTGAAGCTTTTCTCAGAACTAACTCCTGTTATTCTGTTTCACTTTTCTGAGCCACCTTTTTGTAACCAACTGGTCTCTAGGTCATCATGTGTCCAAATATTAGTACTATGTATTAACTATGGTATTTTGGCAGAATTTACCTTAGTCATGACAAAATCAATAAGTACGAACTACAGTCATACATCATTCTAAGCAATTTAATTTTTCCAACTATACAATATAAGCAGAAACAATAAATATAAATATATATAAACATAAATAAGCAGTTGGTTTTTTAGTTAAAAAAAAAAAAAAAAAGTTTCCATGGCATTTTGAAACACAATCTTTTTGCTTTAGTTAATTTTTGTTGAGTACTCAGAGCATCTTAAAGGGATAGTTCACCCAAAAATAAAAATTCAATCATTATTTACTCACCCTGTTCTAAAGCTGTATCACCTTTCTTTTTCGCTACACAAATCTTCTGTTCATGCTTGTCCATATAATAGCAGTGAAAGGCCTCCTGTCCCCCTAACTTCCCGCTGTCTCATGCACTTGTATGTACAAGTTTTGACATGTGGTGGTTTCATGTGTTTTGAGAGATCTAATTGCTGTCTGATTTCATTTACACTTAAATTAGGTTATGCAAAATGGATCTTCAAATCCCGTGCTATACACACAAATTCATAAAGGTCACTTCACAAAGGCTGAAAGCAATACAGGTTATATTCTGCATTTTATTTATCATCAGCATAACATTTTCAAAATCAAAGATCACAATGGGAGAGAGAGCCAGCACTGGCAGGAGAATATAAAATGTTCACCACTTTTAATGAAGATGACTGAGTGATGAATGTTCAAATTTCATTTGCGCCAGTTTGTGCATCTGCTTGTTGAAGAGAGATATGGGGCCTTTAATATTTTTTTTTTTTTTACATGTGACCATAGCATCTTGCAGGAATGCTACTTGCACTGAACGCATGGAACAACATACTGTAGCTCAACACACAGCAGCTACAGACCAGATCAGACTGCTCTTTGCCACTTATGGCAATGAAGAGTCTTGGATCGATCTTTAAATATGCCTAGTCTTATCGATAATTGTATTATAACTTGAACAGAATTAATGTCATTCTCTGATAGTGTGATACATTAACTGCATGTTCCCTATCTGACGGTCTCTTCGACGTTGTGTCAAAATACTGACACTAGGGGTCGCTCTTGGGAGCTCCAAACACATTTTCAGAAATTTGCATGCTTAGCCACTCCCCTGACATCCGGGTATAAAAGAGGGCTGGCGTGCTTCACTCATTCAGCTTTGTTCTTTGTTCTCTTTCACTGAGAAGCAATTTCTATTCACCTCCGCATCACGCTGCTGCACAGCACGATCAGCTGTGTCTCTCCTCACTCGCACAGATAAGTGCAGAGAGCTCCCCTGTGTGCATCAGTAGGGATCTTAAAGCAAATTCCTCTAAAAGAGCAAATACATGGAGGAATGTGTATTTCAAATCATGCCCTTCCGTCCGTATCCTTCTGGGTGCAGTCGATTTATGGCTCCCTCAGATGGCCACGATTGTTTTCTTCAGTGTTTAAGCCGTGCTCATCCTGAGACATCGTTTGTTGCATGACCATGAGCATGTTGCGCTCTTTTTCAAAAGACAGAAAGTCACCTCAGCTGCTTCCCATCCTGGTCCTTCTACCTCTGGGTATGAGGCCTCAGCAATGTGCTCTGAGGGTGAGCAAGGGGATGAAATGGGAGCGTTTCTGCTGGGTGAATCCCCGTGGACCTCCCATTCTTCCACTCACACGTGTCTTCTGGTTGAGTTCCATCAGTTTGGTTCTGCCAGAACATGGTGCACCGTCCAAGGTTCCCGTCCAGGGCACGTAAGTTTACCTTGTTTCTCACGGCAAGGGCTTACAATGCAACTGGCCAGGCTGCCTCCGCCCTGCACGCTATGGCGATCCTGCAAGTCTACCGAGCCAAAGTGTTGAGAGATCTGCACAAGGGTGGTCCCAATCCAGAGATGATGCAGGAACTGAGTTCTATAAATGACTATGCCCTACGGGCTAAGAAGGTCACAGTGCAGGTTCTGGGTCCGGTGATGACCACACTCGTGGTCCAGGAGCACCACCTATGGCTTAACCTGATGGAGATGCAGGAAGCAGAGAAAGGGCGCTTGCGCTTTCCCAAGGTGGCCTATTCAGCGACACTGTTGAGGACTTTGCACAACAGTTCTCGGCAGTCAAGAAACAGACGGAGGTGATAAAACACATCTTGCCTCAGTGCGGGTCAGCTTCCACCTCTAGACCCCCAAGGCCGCAAGTCCCCCAGCTCCAGCTGCTCTGGCCCCGCCACCGCCTGGATGGGCAGCCAGACCAGCACAACAGTCCTCACGCAGGAAGGTGGCACCACCCGCCCATCAGCAGGCTACTAAGAACCCTTGGAAGGCTTCAAAGCGGACCTGAGACAGGCAACCCAGGGAAGGAGGAGAGGCTGCTGAACTGTACAACTGGGGTCAAGCCTCACTCCATTCGCAACAGAGCCTTGGTGGATGCAGATACCTTGCCGAATCACATTCTCCTGCATCGGACCTGCTCACGGGATCAGGTAAGCGTGACAAGCTGTGACGAGGGGCAACAACAACACTGCAACGGGCATGCAGCGTTGGGTTCCTGGACGGACCCTTGACTGCACTGGCACATCAACTGCCTTGAGTTGAGGAGGTTTCGACCTTTGATCCAGGGCAAGCATGTGTTGGTCCGGACATACAACACTGCAACAGTGTTACACTGCAACACGGCAGCATATATAAACCACCAGAGCAGTTTCTGCTCTCGTTACATGTCACAACTCGCCTGCCATCTCCTCCTATGGATTCAGCAGCGACTTAAGTCCCTGCAAGCCACTCATATCCTGGGCAACCTCAATTGCGCAGCAAACTCATTCTCACAACAGGTTACGCTCAGAGGAAAGTGGAGACTCCATCTCCAGACAGTCCACCTGATTTGGAGTCGATTTGTAAGTAGACCTGTACGCCTCCCAAGAATCCTTCGACTGTCCTCTGTGGTATTCCCTGACCAAGGCTCCCCTCGGCATGGACGCACGTTTTCTATAGACACAGTCAGACGTGCGCTTCCTATAGAGACGCGCACTTAGGACTGCGCATGCGCATTAGCTTCATCCAGCCTGAAAATGCAGTTTTCTGTCATGATTTGAACGTTTAGAAACAAAATTTATGAGACAGTTGTCAGATTTCATTGGTGATTTGGTTAATCAAAAGCTTGGCAAACAGCTTTGAAGAATTTGATGTTTCCCCATTCAAAGAGATAGGAGCTGCACTTGCATACCCGAGAGGCATTTCAGTGAAATGACTTGTCTTAAAGGGACTTGCTAAGGTTTCCACTACCCCTTTCAGGGATCAAGTGGTGAACCTACAAACAATCCCTTCCTGATGAGGGAGACCCAGCCCTGTCTCTGTTGGGCCCAGTGCACACTTTGTGCATATACAGTATCTCACAAAAGTACACCCCTCACATTTCAGCAACCATTTTATTGTATGTTCTCAAGGGACAATACTATAGAAATGAAAATCGGATATACTTTAGAGTAGACAATGTGCAGCTTGTATAGCAGTACAGATTTACTGTCCTCTGACATACAACTCAACATACAGCCATTATTGTCTAAATAACTGGCAACAAAAGTGAGTACACCCTAAGTGAACATGTCAAAACTGTGTCCAAAGTGTCAATATTTTGTGTGACCACTATTGTTATTTAGCACTGCCTTAATCCTCCTGGGCATGGAATTCACCAGAGCTGCACAGGTTGTTTCTGGGATTCTCTTCCACTTCTCCATAATGACATCACGGAGCTGCTGGATGTTAGACACATGGCGCTTCTCCACCTTCCGCTTGAGGATGCCCCACAGGTGCTCAATAGGGTTCAGGTCTGGAGACATACTTGGCCACTCCATCACCTTCACCTTCAGCTTCCTCAGCAAGGCAGTTGTCATCTTGGCGGTGTGTTTGGGGTCATTATCATGCCGTTCAGCCCAGTTTCTGAAGGGAGGGCATCATGTTCTGCTTCAGAATGTCACAGTACATGTTGGAATCCATGCTTCCCTCAGTGAAGCAGAGCTCCCCAGTACCAGCAGCAATCAAGCAGCCCCAGACCATGATGCTACCATCACCATGCTTGACTGTAGGCAAGACACAATTTTTTCGGTACTCCTCACCAGGGCGTCGCCACACATGCTGGACACCATCTGAGCCAAACAAGTTTATCTTAGTCTCATCAGACCACAGGACATGGTTCCAGTAATTCATGCTCTTGGACAGGTTGTTATCAGCAAACTGTTTGCAGGCTTTCTTGTGAGCCAGCTTCAGAAGAGGCTTCCTTCTGGGACGACGGCCATGCAAACCGACTTGTTGCAGTGTGCGGCGTATGGTCTGAGCACTGACAAGCTGACCTTCCGCTTCTGCAACCTCTAAAGCAATGCTTGCAGCACTCATGCATCTGTTTTTTGATGCCAGCTTCTGCACCTGACGCACAGCACAAGGTCTCAACTTCTTTGATTCAACTTCTTTGGCCTGTTCCGAGTGGAACCCGTCTTGGAAAACCTCTCTCTATGACCCTGGACACTGTGCTGTAACTCAGTTTCATGATGTTACTGATCTTCTTATAGCCTAGGCCATCTTTGTGGAGAGCAACAATTCTAATTCTCAAATCCTCAGAGAGTTCTTTGCCATGAGGTGCCATGTTGAACATCCAGTGATCAGTATGAGAGAACTGTACTCAAAGCACCAAATTTTAACTGCTCTAATACAAGATCCACACATTTGTATGGTCCTGTCAAGCAGACAAAAACATGAACATGATGAATAGGACTTTTGGCTTTGCATGGTTAAACAACATACAACTGTTATCACTTAGGGTGTACTCACTTTTGTTGCCAGCTATTTTGACAATAATGGCTGTATGTTAAGTTATTTTCAGAGGACAGTAAATCTATACTGCTATACAAGCAGCACATTGACTACTCTAAAATATATCCAAGTTTCATTTCTATAGTATTGTCCCTTGAGAAGATATACTAAAATGGTTGCTGAAATGTGAGGGGTGTACTCACTTTTGTGAGATACTGTATCTGGATTGCACACAGTTTCAGACAATATAAACAACTCTTAGTCTGCTTTGGAGGTTAGCAGAAGGGGAAGGCTGTCTCCAAACAAATGGCCCACTGGATTGTGGATGCCATTCTCCTGGCTTACCAGGTGCAAGGCTTACCGTGTCCCTTGGGAGTGAGGGCTCACTCCACTAGGGTCGTCACAGCCTCTTTGGCTTTGGCAAATGATGCCTTATTAGCAGAGCTGCAGACTGGGCTACACCCAATACCTTCGTGAGATTCTACAGTCTATCTATGGAACCGGTTTTGTCTCAAGTTTTGTGTACCAACAGACAACTAGCAGGTTGTAACGCAAGCACATATTCGGTAGTGAGTTCAGCAGAGGTACTCACGACCAGACCCATTACTTGTGGTTGCCCCTTTTCAGGTGAGCCCTCATATTTGGGTTAAGTGCTCCATATGTGTTGACTCCCTACTGCGATCTCATATGCGTATTCCTCCATGGTTCAGTTTCCCTGACGGTGAACCCTGTGTCTTCCCCTGGACTACCCCTTGTTGGTAGTCTATCCCCTAGCAGAAAATGCTTTCTGCAACTAAAGGGACCTATTCCTATTGTAATGGTAAGTCCTCTAGGGTGAAGAGAGAAATGAGGTCACTTGGAGTGCACTTGTTACTTGGCATGCAAAACTTGCGGGCATCTGCACCACTAAGGCTCGTAACGCAGTTCAGTTAGTTGTGGAGTTTAGTATAGGGACCCCTAGTGTCTGTATTTCGACACAATGTCAAAGAGACTGGCAGATAGGGAACGTCCTGGTTACTATTGTAACCCCCGTTCCATGATGGAGGGAACAAAGACATTGTGTCCCTCTGAACTGCCGCTGTTGTGGTCGAGAAGCCATCTCGGCTCCTTAGCACAAACCTCGTCATCTTAATTTGCTTTATTTTTCATGAAGCATTATTTTGCTTCACTTCAGCTATGATAAAGAGACATCCACTCTTTATTATACTTGTTAGTTTGTTTGGGTTGATTTCAAATATCAACAGTGTTTCTCAAAAATTGCTTACTGCACCGTTAAATATTGGCACAAATACCAGTAAATTGACTATCACAAACCTTAGTAAATCACATTGCAGGATTTATTTAAATACTCTCCTCCCATAAATTTTGCATCTGAAAGGGAAACTCCTACAAATGCATAAGGCCAGCCACAAAATAACTGTATCCATGCCTTTTGATCTCTAATTCTTCCACTTCGTGTCTTAAGTAAATTCTGGCAGTAGTTTTTTTTTTTTTTGTTTTGTTTTTTAAAGTGCCCCTATTATGCTTTTTCGAATATTACCTTTCATGCAATGTGTAATGTAGCTGTCTGTGAATGTAAATGATCTGCAAAGTTGTCAAAGTCGAAAGTGCATGATAAATAAAGTTATTGTCTCTCAAAAGAAAGAATCGACTCTGAACCGCTTAAACAAATCATTAGGAATTCGAATCCAATTTCCGTGATTGCTACACATCACTGGGTATCACATTTGCCAACTGCCCGCCTATGGTCTTCATTGGCTGCCCGTGAACAACGTCTACTTTGACCCGCCCTCAAACGCTGTAGCTGGTTCGTGTTGTATACACGTCGAGATGATGCTGTTTTCTGCTCTGCAAAAGCAAATTGTCTACGTAAACACTTCCAAAGGATGAGGATGAGGATGAGGAACCATATAAACATTCATGACGATCTAGATAGTCCGCTTGCTGGCGATTCTGTAATTCCGGTCAAATGTAGGCTATTTTCGCTGGGTATAAAACATACCATACACTTCAAATGATTATTCAGATTTGTCATTAATGTAGTGCATATTACATGACAAGACGATCAAGCTATTGTGGGAAAAAACACTAATGAATCATACCTGTCACAACAGTAGTTCTCCCCTCCACCATGTTTAAAGTTTATGGCCCGCCCATCTCGGGAATTTGGGTATCAAAATTATTTCCGAACTTCCCAGTGGTAAACACGACATCAGATGGCATTCATGTGCAACTTTTATCTAGGAAAATCGTATTTACGATAATTCCAATAGCAGGTGAAGGCAGCATTATATTGTGTAGATCTCTGGCTAATCGGCTAACTCACATTATTACTGTCTTACTGAAATACTTCTGTATATTTAATATTTTTAATATTTTTACAATTTAAAATAACTGTTTTCTATTTGAATATATTTTAAAATGCAATTTATTTCTGTGTTGGCAAAGCTGAATTTTCAGCATCATTACTCCAGTCTTCAGTGTCATGTGATCCTTCAGAAATCATTCTAATATGCCGATTTGCTGCTCAAGAAACATTTATCATTATTATTATCAGTTGAAAACAGCTGTGTACAATTTTTTTCAGGATTATTTGATGAATAGAAGTTCAAAAGAACAGCATTTATCTGAAATATAAAGCTTTTGCAACAATTTGATCAATTTAATGCATCCTTGCTGAATAAAAGTATTAATTTCTTTAATTTCTTTCCAAAAAAAAAAAAAAAAAAAATACTGACCCCAAACTTTTGAACGGTAGTGATAATGTTACAAAAGCTTTCTATTTGAGCCTTCTTTTAAAAACATTAAAAAATCTTACAGTTCAAAAACTTTTGACCAGTAGTGTATTTTTTGGCATTTGGTAATTTCCCATGGCACACTTGACAACACTGGTTTAGAGAGATTGTAGCATCGGACGAGTCGTTTGAGAATCATTGAAAACTGTGGTGATGGGCAATGTATATTATGAGAAAATGAAAGCGTTTTTTGACCTTTGATGCATGTAAACATGTTGTAGGACACCTACAAAACAAAATTAAGAACCTTTAAAATAGCATAATAGGGGCACTTTAAGCCAAAAGAGGGATTGCGCTTGGTGCAATCTGTTAGTAAATGTGTACCTTGGAGTATACGGCACAAGTCACATGGAATTACTTTCTGATACTTTTGCATTCTTGAAGAAGGTTACTATTCACTGCCATTATATGGACAAATACAAGCATGACATATATTTCAATTTCTCCTTGTATCTTCAGAAAAAAAAAAAAAAGAACGGCTAAACCAGGGTAAGTAAATAATGAAATCTAATTTTTGGGGGTTAGTTCACCCAAAAATGAAAATTCTGTCATTAATTGCTCACCCGCATGTCGTTCCACACCTGTAAGACCTTTGATCATCTTCAGAACACAAATTAAGATATTTTTCATAAAATCCAAGGCCTCCATTCACAGCAAGATAATTAACACTTTCAAATGCCCAGAATGGTACTAAAGACATATTTAAAACAGTTCATGTGACTACAGTGGTTCAACCTTAATGTTATGAAGCGACGAGAATACTTTTTGTGCGCCAAAAAACAAAAACAAAAAAAAACTTTATTCAACAATATATAGTGATGAGAGATTTCAAAACACTGCTTCATGAAGCTTCGAAGCTTTACGAATCTTTTTTTTCCGAATCAGTGGTTCGAAGCTTGTATCAAACTGCCAAAGTCACATGATTTCAGTAAACGAGGCTTCGTTATGTCATAAGTGTTTCAAAACATTTTGAAATTTCATTGGTTCAAGTGACTTTGGCAGTTTGATACATGCTCCGAACCAATGATTCGAAACAAAAGATTCGTAAAGCTTCATGAAGCAGTGTTTTGAAATCGCCCATCACTAGATATTGTTGAAGTCGTTATTTTGGCACACAAAAAGTATTCTCGTCACTTCATAAAATTAAGGTTGAACCACTGTAGTCACATGAACTGTTTTAAATATGTCTCATGTGGCCTCACTGAGCCATCGGATTTTATCAAAAATATCTCAATTTGTGTTCCGAAGATGAACGAAGGTCTTACGGGTGTGGAACGACATATGACTAATTAATGACAGACGTTTTTGGGTGAACTAACCCTTTAATATCTATTTTATTTTTTAATAGCTACAGTCCTATTTTTCTTATTGTTTAACAATATTCTTAGGTTTGGATTTTTTTAGAGTGCAATAATTGCTTTATTAATAGTTGCATTTCAAAGTCGTTGCCATGGCATTTTGTATAAAAACTAATTCTACTTTAAACGCTCATAAAAATACCTTTATCATTTTCATACCATGTCCATATAAAATGGCCCTCTTTCTCAAGATGATATCTATCAATGAATCTGCAAATTCAAGAACATACTTCACCGTTTGTCAGTGAAGCATTGAGGATTCACAACAGAGTGTAAATATGACAAGAAAATACTAAGCTATAAAATATAAAATGTAGAGTATTCACTATAAAACAGATTTACATTCACTATGTTACATAGTATCATGAAAAAAGACAAATGCAAATAGTTGAAAGCAGATTTTAAGGGGCCAAGCAAAAATGCAGAAGGTCCATTACAACAAAATTTAATAGCATGTAGCATTCCCTGTGATAATATTAGGGGAAACTGGTTTAACAGGCACGAATAGAAGAACTAAAGAAGAACATAACATTGCTTATAACCTTTGACCAAAAGTTGGTGCTGTTGCAAAATGTCAATATGCTGAAAAAATGTGTACAAAAGTGCACAAGACATAAGTGAATATGTGCACAAAAAAAGGACAAATGACTCAGTCCATTATGGACTACAGATGATACTCGTACAGAATTTTTTTTGCCACAGCGGTTTCCATTGTAACATGCATTTGCTGCTTTTAAGCGCTAAGTGGCGCTATAACCGTATACTTCCACAAGTTAGGAGGCGAACGCATTTTCACAAGTAGCAGTCAACCTCACCATGCCTATGGGCTAGATTTGATGGCTGCAGTTGAGGGAAAATACAAGAAAACATTTTAGTTAAAAGAGTTCATACACAGGACTAATTTTAGAAGGCTTACTTATAAACCTTCATGTAGGTTTTTGTTATTTTTAATGATTTGGTATTTCTCGAAACATAGCACCAACAAACATTCGCAACCAGCATTACAAAATGCTGTGGCTGGAATTACAGCTCTCAATCTGTGGTTAGAGGCATAATTTCTTGTTAGTATGACACAGATTTAAAAAAATGTCAACTTTTAAAACAAAATATGCAAGATAACATGCAGTGCAATCTATATCTTTTATTCCATATATACAGATTACATTATACACGCTGTAAAACCGAACAGTGAAAATAATTAATTAAAATGAGTTTGTTTCACTCAAATAATAATGAAAGTTCATTGTACTTAAAGAAAAGTTAGAAAAAAGTGTGTGAATCAAAATTTCATTGTAGTAATCTGAACTTAATATGGTTGAGTTGAGTTGCAGCGGATTTCTAATTCCCAGCATGCTTTGCGTCAGACTGTATAAATAAATGTTGAAATTAAATGTTATTTTGTGTTTTTGCACAAGGTAAACATAGAGAGACATAAGTTAGTGTTTAATGTTGTGTTATGTTGGGATTTACAGGGGGTTCTGTTATGTTAGTTTTGTAGGGTTACCAGTGTGGTGAAGAGTAAAGCCTGTGGTTAGGTTGAGGATGGGCTGCAAAACTTTTAAGACTGTTTATACTGTATGTTGTTTGATTATATACATGCAAGTATAATGACAGTCTCTTTGATGACTATCTAACATTTAACCATAATCTGAATGTGATGTTTATGTAAATGAACTGTATGTAATTAACATTATGATGAGTGGGGTGGGGCCACAATTTAGAGGAAGAACCATCTCTTTACGACCACGACACAACAAAAGTCAGTTGGTGTGAGGCACACCAACTGTACCTCAGTGCCAGGTGCAAGTCAAACAAGGGTGCAGAAAATGCATGGGTGCAGAGGGAGTTTTAGCATCTCTCAGAAAACAGTGCATATGTGATGTGTAGAGATAGAGGGCCAGTTGGGTATATACAGCAATAATAAAGCAGTGTCAAAACTTCCAGAAAATGCCTGTATTAGTTACATATGTGTCACATTTAGAATCTCCCTTAGATGTATGCGCTAAAATATATTGCTTGTGAGCTCACAATATAAGTCACAAATACACATGATTTTTCAGTGATGCTGTTGAGTGCCCAGTAGTCCATAGAAGGCCACAAGCCTCTGTCCTTTTTAGCCACAAAGAAAAAACTGAAAGCAGCAGGGGAAGTTGTTGTAGAGCCTCTTCCATGTAATTCCCCTTTTTTCAGGGAGTGAAAGTGGGTATATTTTCCAACAGGGCACTGGTTCACCCAGAAAAGGTGGATGGCACAGTCTCATGGTCTGTGGGGTGGTAGTTGAGAGGCTCTTTGCGGGCAGAAGACATCTTTGACGTGAGAGAAGCAGGGTGGAATGTCGACTGACTGTTTGTCCATGGGGCTTTCGACAGAAATGGAATTAATGGAAATGGTTTTGGGCCACTGGAGGCATGAAATGGGATGGCTGCGAAAACAGTCAGGGAAGCAATGGTCACCCCACTTCAAGATGTCTCCATTCTTCAAAGAGCGGATGGGATCATGCTTCTGGAGCCATGGGTGCCCTAGCAGAATCCTGCAGGTGGATTTCTTCAGAACTAGGAGTTCTCTATGTGGAGGCAACCAACTTGCAGCTTGACAGGACCACAATGACAGATGACTTTTCAGCTGAGCAGTTTACCAGTTATTAACTGGACCTGGTAGGTGGCTTGACTTATCCTCTTCTCAAGTTTGAGTTGGCGGCGGAGTTCCCCAGAGATAAAGTTGCCAGCTGAGTCGATGAGAGCTGTGATTGAAACAGATACATCAGAACCAGTAAGAGTTCTGTCAGGACCACTATCGTCAAAGATGATTGACAATTGCATAGAGTTTGGATTGGTGGTATGGTTCTGTTCTGGGCAATAACTCCCTGCGTATCCATGCAGCCTAGCATGGATAAGAGCAGGGAGAGCAGTGATAAGCCCCCTTAAGGTGAACAGAACAGAACCAACATAAATGTATTGCAGATATCATTAAAATCAATATTTTAATGTACAACATAATTCGAGAAATTCGATTCAAAAGGGAATCAGAAGGCCAAATCCTGACAAGGAGGAGAAGCTGGGAATGGAGGAGGGTAATTAGCTCCTGAGAAACACGAAAGCTGCTAATAATGCTGAAGGACCTTATATATGGATGCTGTGATAGGCATCTTATTCCTATATTTAGACGTAAGTCACCTGAGAGTCAGCTGATGCGAGCTTGACTGACGTGACCTGCCAGAACTAAAGCTACGCTTGATTTACGATGATGGAAATGTTGTGATGAAATAGCTTTCGGACAGGTAATGTAACTCACCAAGGGGCGTAGAGGTCAGACCGGACATGAAGCAATGATGTGTCCACTGTCACCACAATATAAACATAATCTCTGGGTCTGGAGTGCCGGATTGTACTGGCTGGCAGATGTTATGGAAGGACTGCATGGCAGATTTTATGCTGGTCCTTAGTTGGTCATGAGCTGGTTTAAGCTGGTCCTGAGCTGGAGCTTTTTGCTTAGGACCAGCTTAGGACCAGCACTTGACCAGCTTATGACCAGCTAAGGACCAACTAAGGACCAACTAAGGACCAGCTTAAACCAGCTCATGACCAACTAAGGACCAGCATAAACCAGCTCAAACCAGCTGCCATGCTTCAAAACATACCTAACCAGCATATGCTGTTTTTTTCAACAGGGGTAGTGCTCACACATTCTATACACTAGAGGCCGCTAGGGTACGAAACTTGAGAGCATAATTAGTCACTGAACTTTTTCCCTTCCGTAAAATTATATAGTTGTTCACTTACTGAGGAATCTCCTGAAGGGTGTCAGAAAACTTCCCGGAAGTGAGTGATGAAGCTGTTGAGGGATATCATGACTGGTCCAGCTTGTTTCCAGAGTGTTTCTGCGCACTGAAGTGCATGTCCAGACAGCAGGGGCAAGATTAAGGAGATTTTGGCCTCTTCATTGGGGAAGCGATGCGGCTGCATCTCTAGAGCGAGCAAATATTTTGTAGGAGGAAGCCATTGCAGTCCTCCACTGAGCCAGAGTAGGGCGCCAGGTTGACCATGGGACTGGCGACATACTGTACACAGGTGGTGAGGAAGAGCTCAGGGAAGTGACAGGTGTGCTCGCTGCATAGGAGGGTGCATGTGCAGTGAGGACCCTGCAAAGGTTATCCACAAGCTCTTGAAACAGGTCTGTGGTTGTTGGGTTCATAGCCGTTAAGTTGTTGGTCTAGCCTTCTGTCAGGATAAACCAGACTCAAAGACAGATATAAGTAATCCAAACAGTTGATTTATGTTTTCTTTTTTTTTTTTTTTTTTGTAGGTTGTGAATGGTGGTGATGATGATGATTATGATGGAGGAACTGGATGAAGCACACACCTCTTGAGAAACACGGTGAGTATACAGGTAATCTTTATCCACGGGTCTCAGACAAGAAGATGAAGGAGATCATTGTAGAGACGAAAAAGAACTGGGTACACAGGGTAATCAACACAGGAGATAAACAAGGCTTACGAGCTGAACCACCAAGATAAGTAGAGCAGGTAAGGAGTCCACGTTTGAGGCCAGACAATGAGTGACTTCAAACTATCAAAAATTTGGGGAGAACATGATCCAGCATGATCCAGTCTGTGAGATCTGTGGGTTCAGTGTAGATCTCTCTCAAGAAAAGAGTACTGGAAGTTTATGAGAGCTGCTGGAACATAATAATCATTCTGTGAACAGCATAAGGCAGAAGTGCATACCAGATCACTTCAAGCACTACTGTCACTGGAACATTTCACTGTATCAGTGGTCAAATAATAAAGGTGGAATCATACATCTTTCTATGATAAATAATTATTCAAGATTTTACATTTATTATACATGTGGTGGTAATCTGCATTTTGATTGACTGTGTCCTCAGTCTCTGTACATTTGATCCAACCAATGTATACGTTCAAAGAATGCTTTGATTACAAACAATAGGTAGATTCACTGGATCATGATCAAGATCTATAAAAATTTGTTCTGGGACCTGGTATGGATCAAAGTGATCAACGGGTATCTCTGTTCATCTGTTTTTGTATTGACTGCCATTACTTTGCCTCGCTAATGGTCATAAATATGGCAGATTAGTGGAAAAAGTGACATGACTGAAACAGATAAATAGACCAGGGCAACAATAGGTGGACAGGAATAACACATAAAAAGCAAGAAAGGTTTAAAGATTCACTAAGTCCAATAAGTTTTGTTTTAACTAAAAAATGAATCTGCTCTCACAATGTAGATAGCTTTTGTTCAAGATTTGAATATCTACTGGAAGGGACTTTATCAATGCCACAGGCAGAATGAGTGTGGAATGATGACTGACTTCCTTAAAGATATGCATATGTGCATATGTGAGAGTGGTTCGGCTTAGGAAAAGCTTTTAACAACTGTCCGTCAGCATGGTCTGACGATGAACACACTTGGAGGGGGTATTTAAAAAAAATAATAATAAATTAGCACAACCATAATACACTTATGACTTGTTATTAGCAAAAATCACATTATGGTTCTAGACCACATGTGTCAAAAGTTATAAGCAAAATAACTGTCCCATTTTTAGCTGTTGGTGTTATAGTGTTTGTGTTACAGAGTTTGAGTGATAAACCTTAAACTAAGTCTAGGGACCTTTAAGACCCCCAATAATCAATGTGCCAGATTTCACTGCTTTCATTACAGTTATTATAAGAACCCCATGGTTCTATTGGCTGCTATAGGCTTCCACTACCTGAGAAGAATAGAAAAAAAAAAAAAAAAAAAACAACAAGAAGAAGAAAAATACTTGAGTGCTTGGCCCCTATAAAATACAGCAATAATTTGAATATAAATCTGTTTACATATATAAAACATTGTTTACACATTTTTACAGAACATAAATTAGAAATCAATATGAATCCAATTTTATATCTTTTCATTGTTGCTTGAATATATATTTGGACATCTGGCAAACAACACCTTAATTATCAGTTAAATGGTTAGAAATTTGTTGGAATAAAAATGAAGAACTATTCTTTATTCTAATTATTACTATAATTGCTATAATGTTTAATTTAATGTCTGAACTATTCTGTGATTTCTCCTTCATGTCCCCTTGAAGGAGATTCCTAAATAGTAAAGATGCTACAAAAGTGTTCGCTGTTGAAACTATAGCTAGCAGACAAGTTATGAGGTAACATCTTTTTAAATATATAACCCTAATCTATACAATTGAATGATACATGATGAACAGCAGTAGTTAAAGTGGTTATGAGATGTGGAATCAAATTTCCTTGATATTTGGACATATATGAGGTATTTGGACAATATTATAAAAACATACATTTGTTCCTTTTAGTAGTATGAAAAACAACTGGTATTTGAATTGTGATTAAATTGAACTGAGCCATTAAAGAACAAGAAATATTCAACTGTTGTGATTAAGACAAAGAATGTTAAATTAAATTGTGATTAAGACAGAATGCGCCCTTTATTTTTGCTAAAGCTGTCAATCAATTCAGTTTAGCCAAGTTTATCAGTGAATGAGTTCTCCACTCCCACCAAAGCTCTGTTATAATCAATGATACTATCTACATTGCTCAATGAATCTATTATTTACATTGTGTCTGCACTTTGCTGGTTATGATGAGGGCATTTACGAGTGCAGATCAAAAGAGAGTGCATAGAGGGCTTAACAAAACTCCAATTGCACTCATGTGCTCACATGTATGTGAACATTTAACACCTTTAATGCAGTGGCGAAGCCAGAATTTTTTAGGTGTGTGGACCTGGGTGAAATAGGGTGGACCTCAGTGCCTACTCTCAAACTAAAGTACATCATCTTACAATACATGAGATAAAAATAGGGAGGCATATCTTGACAGCTAAAAATGGCATTATCAGTTTTTTGGCTGAAAGAGAAAAAGGTCAAAAATAGAGAAACTTCAAACGAGAGAGTCAGCGAGATTCAGTTCACTCTTCTGCCAAAGATAAATGCATTTACACAGCAAGAAGAAAATATCTTGCTATATCAGTGCAAGTGAAAGTTGTGAAGTTAGTTAAATAGTTGATAGTATACAGTATATAGGTATACAGAGACTCAAACATACTGTAAGCTCACATGCAGTCATTTTCAAGCAAGTTTTAAAGGGATAGTTCACCCAAAAACTGAAAATTACTTACTCACCATCAAGTTGTTCCAGACCTGTATGAGTTTCTTTCTTCTGTTGAACACAAAAGAAGATATTTTGAAGAATGTTGGTAACCAGACAGTTCACAGTAGCCATTGACTTCGATAGTATTTTTTTTTCCTACTATGGAAGTCAATGGCTACTGTGAACTGTTTGATTACCAACATTCTTTAAAAATCTTCTTTTGTGTTCAGCAGAAGAAAGAAACTCATACAGGTTTGGAACAACTTGAGGGTGTGTAAGTGATGACAAAATTTTCATGGGTGAACTATTCCTTTAACTATTAATTCTTAACCTTATTTATATTACATGTTATCTGTATATATTTATGTTCATTTGAACTAAATGCTTAACATTAACTGTTAAACTAAAATCGCTAGAATGTAATGGATTAAGGGTATAATAATTATATAATAATATAAAAATCATTTAAAATAATTCAAATAAATAATCATTGCTAAAAGCCAGATGATTTTGTCTTTAAAAATCTTTTACTATGTAGTGACCTTTAACTCTTTCCCCCGCTATTGATGAGTTATCTCGTCTTTTATGAGAAAACGCTTCCCGCCAAAGATGAAATTTTACGGCTTTCCATGTTTTCACTGTTGGTTAGGGGGCGCTATTACGCATCTTTTGAAAGAGTACTAACTCCTGATCAAAACACAGGTGAAGAAGATGCAGAAACAAGTGATAGCATATGTAAGTAGATGAAATAATGCAATCATCAACATTAAACAGCATATAAATCAAAACTGCCTAATGTTACTGAATGAAATGTCAACCCAAGATGAGCTATGGGGGTGTTGATGGACTCGATCTACTCCATCTATGTTTTGATCATTGTTCTGAATCTGATCCAGATGTAGTCTTTGACAAAAACAAGATTTTCTCAGCTTTTTCACAACAGATCCAGTTTCAGTTTGAGATCTCCTACCCAAAACATAACCTGCACTAGAGCAGGTTAGCTGTGGAGCATAGTTACTATGGCGATGAACACAGCTAAAAGTTGATAGCACTTTCACGAAACCTAAAACCCAGGGTTGGCACTAACTAAACTGAAACATACCTGGCTAGCCACCTAAACTGGATTCATGGTATAGGCCCCACATGTTCTCAATTCAAATCCAAACAGCAGAATTGTGCTTGGATTGAAGAATAGAAGCACACGACTAGAAGATCAGCACTCATCCACCAGGATCTAAATTCATGTATTTGAGCTATTATTGTCATGCATGCAGGATTTTTCATCTTTCCAACAAAAAATAATTTTGTGTCTCATTTGATTGGGTGGACCAGCCATCAATCTGAGTGGGCCAGTGCCACCCTGGCCCTTATGTAGCCTTACCACTGCTTTGATGCAATGGGAGTAAATTAGTTAAGGGTTAATAACAATGGGTCCGTCCAGTACCTAATGGTAAATAAACAAAGCTATAGATTGTGAAATTGAACATTTCTCATTCTTTTACTGCTCAGCATTCTGTGTTAGTTTACTGTTAGTTTGAGTCCCGACTCGAGATCCTTTCCCAGTCTTGTTTCTCTCTCTCCTCTCCCATTGCTTCTTGACTCTTCAATTCTGTCCTATCTAGTAAGAGCAAAGAAGCCCAAAAATAACTAAACATTTTTTTTCTTGAATCTTTTCAGTGGAATGGCCCACCCAAATTTGGTAAAATTAATTGGACTTGCAGTGCTACATACGAGTGATAATACATTCTCTGAGAGTGCATTTGATTATAACCTTAGCTCATTCAGCTGTAAAGCCTTGTACGCAAACAATGCAACATGAATGGGCTATGTATTTTAGAAAAAAAGGCTCATTACTATTACTGAAAGTGTTGAGTAGAGCTACTGTGACAATATGGAATTACTGTAGTTCTGATAGTTGCGTCACTACTATTCTTAGATACCGTCCAAACGCTGACAATGACTCCAAGGAGAAAAAGAAGAAAAAAATGACGTGTATTCTTGTCTACACTAGCTTACTAGAGTAAAGCAACAATGATAAGACAGGTGTTAAAAATAGAAAAATGTTGAATTCACCTGGTATCGCTTTGTTGTCTCACCTTTCTGTTTGGTCACTTTACGCACTGTCATGGCAGCTTGTCGTTTCTGATATTCAGAAATTTCAAAACCTAAACAAAACCAACAGGAACAGCAGCAGAAGATATGAGGGAGGATCACAGGAAAAGCAAGTGTATTTTTGTGCCATTAATAACATATGGAAATCCTTTTGAAGCAGCAATGATACATAAAATAAATACATGAGAATTTATGCCAATTTACCAATTTTTTCATCTTCTTGGACCATCTTGCGCTCCTCATGGAAAGCCCTCAGCCAGCGAATCTTCTCTTCTGGTTTCTTGGCCAGAAAGATGTGAATCTCGTCGCTGTCTCTGTTGTGCAGCTTGAAAGCATTTTTCACACTGACGTTAAAGTCGTCGTCCCGTCCATCAATAGCATCTCTCACTGTATACCTATCCATGTCAATACGTCCTTTGTAGTAAAGTATGTCCCGTCGTATCAGGTCCTGAGAAGAGATACAGTGCTCACTAAAGGTGGCTTTCAATGACCACAACAGAATCAAACCCAAACAGAATCAAAACCATCTTTGCAACAAGACTATGTTTAAATGGAATAAATACAGGATATATGATTTACATCTACAGTAGTGCCTGAGCATCATGACATGCATTTACATTAAGTGTAAACTCAATGCTCGTGATCGTGCTTGCAGCAGCTGGCTGGAAGCAATGATTTATAGAAAAAAGGTTAAATTATTAGATTTTTTTTTTTTTTTTTACACAGACCTATCCGTATTTTTTTTTTTTTTTTGTTCATGCAATGAAAATTTGTGAGGTCAAATGTTGTTTTTCAATGTAATGTGATATGAAATTTTTTATATTCATTGTGATTTATTTTAATCTTTTGACAGTCATGAAAAATATTTGATGTAAAAAGAAAAAGATGCCAATTTAAAGATGTTGGGAAAGAATGCTGATGGAGCAAAAGCATGTTGGAAAGCATAAATATGGGCAAAACAAAGACTATTGATTGTCATAAATTATGTCTTACTTAGGGCAAAAGTGTGAATGTTTGCTAAATATTGGTTTTAAAAAAAAAAAAAAACAATGGAAAAGATACAATGAGCAGATCTGTTGTAACTTATTTTGTATTATCTTATTATTTGGCAGATTTAACATGGTGACGTTAAAGCGTGATAAAGATCATGTAAAGTGTGTCTCAAATGCTTGAGAGTTGGCATCTCTAACTATGTCCAAATGAATTCACTTGTAAAATATCTGCAACTGCTACTTTGTGTTATTGCATAGTTATTTCAATGAGGATAATTCATGTATACAAAATTTGAAAAACTTTAGATGTAGGATGCATTTCCAACATTTATGCTCTGTTTTGGTTTATTTTTATTCACACAGTAAAGATAATGAGCAGAGGGTGAGAAACTATACCTCTCCTTGGTTATATAAACAGAGAATATTTGTTTTCGATATGACTTACTTCATTTAAAATTAAACACTTCAAGCTTTCTAAAGAGATATCTCTCATGTCTGTGCGGCAAGTATTCGCTGAGTTTCAGTTCCTTTTTGAAACGCGTTACTTACTACTGGAGCTGCCAGTTTGCTTAGTGTCAAATGATTATTAAACAGCAAGCACAAACTATGTAAAAGCGGCAGCCCTTCTGGCGCACTCAGTGTCCGAATTCACTCGTTTTCATTCACTCCTTCAGGTGGACTATATTAGTGGGGTAATGTAGGGAATAGTGAATGAGGGTATAAGGGATGATTTCGAACACAGCACTAGTTTTCTAGTGTGCGCCAGTTTGTTCCCTTAGTTACTAATTATGTTCAGCTGTTGTTCATTTAGTTACCTCATTACTCTCTGTGTACTTAAGCCCTTAGTTTCCTTAGTTCATTTTTCTGTGTCATCAATGTTTAGTGTGATTATGTTATTTTGACTCCCATGTTTTCCGTAGTGGATTTATTATTATTAAAAGATTGTTTTGTTCTATTCCTCGTGATCATGCACTTCATTATGGCCACTGTATGTGACAGAATTTTGGATGCAGCTCTAATTTATAATCAGATTTTGAGATTCAAATCTGGCAATATAAATTAAGAAATGCTTATGAGTCTTTTTTTTTTTTTATCAGTCTTTACACATTTATTTATTTCTCACATTGTTAAACCCTTTGTAAATGCCATGTACCTTTTTGCACAAGACCAGCTGATGATCAAAAAGGAAGAAGACTCGCTGCTGACTCCTGCCATAAGGCTGATAGATCCATGACATCTCACCTGTGTAGATCAGCTCTGAACTTCTGTCCAGAATGTCATCACCCTAAGGAAAAACAAAACAAAACTTAACAGTCAAGGCAGACAAACTAGGATTGGCAGTGGATACCCTAAAAAAGCTTTTATTAATATATATATATATATATATATTTTTTTTTTTTTTTTTTTTTTAAAGTTGAATTCCACACCACTAAACACACCTCCCAGTCCAACACTGAGGCTTGCCATTGGGCGATCTTGTCAATGTTCTCCAGTCTTCTTTTGCGCTCATTAATTTGCTGGGTGACGTTCCTCATGACTGCAAGTGCTGCTGCCACATAGCGGTAATCACTGTTGGGAGCATAAAGAACCACAGACTATTGATATATTATATATTGAATACATATCTATAACTATATAACAAATACAACATGGTTTGGTAATGAGTCAATTAAAGACATACACAATCTGAATAAAATAACACACAAACAATACACTGCTGTACACTGTAAAACCTAACAAATGTCCTAACACTTTCTATTTGACTTTAATGTACAATAATTTATTTTAATTGTAAAAATATAGGACTCTGTACTATTTGCGTACTATGCCTTTGTTATTCACAAAACCTTAGTTAAGATAAATTGATTATATTAGACAGAACTTAAACTAAATGAATCTGGGGCCATATTCACAAAACATCTTAAGGCTAAAAGTAGCTCTTAACTTGCTGAATTAAGAGAAACTCTTAAAAGTAATGTGTCCGTCAGTCCTAAATATTTGCTCTAAGAGTATTTCATAAAGCATTTTATCGCTAAAACTAGCTCCTAAATCTGTGAAAAGTTAAAGGTAGTCAAGAGGACTCCTAAGTCACTAAAACCAAATCACAAACAATCCTAAAATAGCTGTTGCCGGCAATCCGCCTCAGCAATCCGTCCAAAGACTGTACACTATTGAGGCAATAGGCAACAGAGCCTTGGGTGCTGAGCCTTTTCTTCATAAATGCGCTAAATATTTTGTTTTATATATATTAATCAGGATCATAACATAAAGGCTCATTTATGTACAGGCAAAATGTATTGAATGATGGAGAATAAAACATTGCGGTCAAGTTGAAAATAATGTCCTATCGTTAGCACTAATAGTCTTGTGGGCAGCTCGGGTGACCCGAGTTCGAGTTCCAGCTCGTGGACTTTTCAAGCTCCCACTTATTCAATTATTCATTCTCTCGAAATGCAGACATGTAAGAGGCTGATAATTAGCTAAACATATACTTCTTTAATTGGTGACACTTAGCCTACATTTTAAAATCTTTATTTGAATATGGCAACATTTTTATTTTAAAACTTTTATTTGAATATGGCAACATGATACCTCATTCTACAATATTTCTATGATTAAATCACTGACAGAGACCCCTCCCCTATCAGCCAAGCACTGTGGGCATAGTTAGTAAGCGTGTTGACATCTTCCATAGCAACGAGGTCAACCCTGGCCTTACTCTTAGCTTGACTTCTCTCTATTCCTTAGTAAAAGTTGGTGTGAGCAGCTTTGTGTTTCATAGGATTCATTCACCCGAAGATGTTCAATCATTACTTTTGCCGGTGCTTTGCAGCAAGATTTATGCGCAAGCTTGAGCATGAAATGTCCTATATCACGCCTATAGCTATATAGATTAAAGGTTATTAAAGGATGGTTTAGTAGGCTATTATTATATTAATTAATTTAATATAAACGTGCGACTAAACGATTAATGGCCTAAATGAACGACAAGAAAAATCTTTAGTCGGGGGCAGCTCTTGGGACAAGGAACCGCTCCACGTAAATGCTATGACATGAGTCAAATGTTGTTGTATTTTTATTTCATTTGTTGCTTTTATTATCAACTTATTTATTAAATATAACACACAACTTGTATATAATTGCTGAAAAAAATTTGTGGGGGTGCTATGGGGGTGCTTTGGTCTTTCTTGGGGGTGCTGAAGCACCTGCTAGCCCCTCCTTAGCGCCGCCCATGGTAGCTTGATAATCAATATTTTCAGGTATCGTCTTTCTCTGGTATTCCACATAAATTAAAATGAGTGGAGAAAGTTCTCTCCCCTCTACCACATTCTCTGTGGTTCCTCCTCCTAGCAGCAACTATTGCAGCCATGTCAAGCGCTAAATGGATTAAGATGTTTTTTCAGCGTTAAATAATAAATTGACTACTGCAAACCTTAATGAATTACGTTGCATGATTCATTTTAAATACTATCCTCCCATAAATTTTGTGTCTGAAAGTGAAACTCTTACAAATGCATATGAAATAAGGTCACTGGCAAAAATAACTGTGTCCATGCCTTTTCATCACTAATTTCTCACTGCGTGTCTTTAGTAAATCCTGACAATAGTTTTTGTAATGCCAAAAGAAGGTTTGTGCTGATGCAAGCTGTTAATAAATCTGGACCCCCTGAAGTAGCCTTGGCCACCCCCTAGCCACCCCATGTATGAAACTCTAGTTCTGCCACTGGTGGTGTTCATGAAAGGACAACACAAAGAAAACCACTGCTGCCAAAAATAAAAAAAATAAATAAAAATAAATAAAATAAAAAAATTGAGGCTTTTCTCACATTTGCCCAAAACCACCTGGTTGTTCCACAGCATTTCTGGGAAAATGTTCAGCCGAGACAAATGTTTTTTTGTTTTTTTTTGGCAAAAATGCACAATGTTTTGTTTAGAATAGGTTTCCATGCTTGATTTTTCAAAAAACACATTATTTTTCATATATTTTACATAGTTGCAGCTACTCTCTTCAAAAGTCTGTCAGTAATGCTCTAGGGTGCGTAACTTGCTGCTTCACTACCATAGTACTATGCATCGTTGAACAAATCGAATCAAAAACAAATCCGTTTCCCGAAACCGTATTGACGCAAACCTTTCGTTCAGCCACATTGGTGAATGCTGTCATGCAGGTGGTGGAGTAATAACTTCTTTAAATGAATCAGTGATGGCATGTCTGGGAGGCACGCAGAGTGGTAAAAAAAAAAATAAATAAATAAAATAAATAATAATGAATGATTAATAATTTCAATCAATACATGATAGCAGAAACAATACTTTAAAAAGTGAAAAGAAGCAGAATAAGAGACGTTGTTATGTTTCCAAACCTCTGTTTTTGGTCAGATCATTTTAAACTCTAAATTCCAGGAAAGTTTTCAGTCCAAGGATGCAGTAAGCGAATACATTGTAAGCGAACAGTCAGTCCAAAATAGCCCTGATGCAGAGAAAACCAGTGTTGCTCTAGAAAAGTTTTGATGGATGACGACTGTAATCAAGGTAAAGGAGATACAGTGACGAGAGTCTTACATTAGGCACACGAGGCGAGAGTCCGTTATTATTGATGTGCAACAAAGCACTCAAACCTTAAACAAGTGCGATAAAGCAAACAATTACTGAGGGAAAACTTATTACAGTGCCAAATGATGCAGGGAAAGCTGCACAACAAATTCTACTGAAAAACAAGTGAGCCATGGGATAGCACAAAATTATACACAAGCCTCTAAAATTACTAATAATGTGAATAAAGTGAACGACTGTAAACTGAGTGCAGCCGCAAATCAAATAGCCACACTGCCGTCTCTGTCTCAGAAATCAGAGCTTTAGAGTACTGTCAACTAAAATACTACATTATTTGATGTGTATATTTAAATGTTTTAAACCTTGTATGATATGATAGAGTTGGGTTCGGGTCGGGTCGGGTCAAACGATCTCAAGTACGGGCCGGGTTCGGGCCTCAGTTTAAAGCCCTCTAGTGTGGCGCTCTAGGCGTACTCTGATCACTATTGGAAATTAGTAAAAATTGGGGGGTGGGCAGGTGCCATTGTGCACATTGTGTCCAATTTTATTATTATTATTTTTTTTTAATATAGCCTTTATTTAATTTAGCCTTGGGTCTCTAGGCAGTGGTTTTTGCATGAGTGTGTCTTACCTATGCTCCTGTGCTGTGTACTTGAGTAACTCTGCAAGTTGTAGTGGGTACTTGCAGATCTTCTGCACAGGGGTGAGGAGGAAGCCATCAATGGCGATGTCGATCATCTGCTGGAGGAGGCGACAGGCTTCAAAAAAGTGCTGATAGCGCCCATCCTTCATTAGCTTGGAGAGCTCCATGCAGGCATCAAGGTGGTTGTTGCAATACTCTGAATAGATCCAGAAACCATCTTGCTGTATGGCAAACAGTCGTTAAGGTCAGAACTGAATCAAATTAAACTGTTTTAAGGTTCCCTTTCGAGGAAACATTGATGCCGCGTTATGGTGTTGATGCAATGTTGACACAATGCCATCGGCAATTCAATGGCTGCTCTGGTGGCTACAGAGACGCATCTGTGGCTCAACCTTTCGGGGATCAAGAAAAAAGAAAAATCTTTTCTGCTGGATGCCCTGATCTTGCCGCCTGGCTCAAAAACAGAGGGTTTCATCCCTTATTAAAACCCATGTATATGGTAAGGATCACTTTCCGAGCACTTTGTGCCCTTTCTATCTGGAGGAGTCCCTGGTTTCTCACCTTGGGTCCCTCTCTAGGAGTGTGTTTCCATCACAAGATCATTACAATGGACACCTCGCTTACGGGCTGGGGAGCGGTCATGGAAGGCCGTCCAGCTCGGGGTTTTTGGGGGGGGCCCTCATCTTGGCACATCAACTGTCTAGAGACCCATACGAAAAAAAATTGGCCAAAATATATTTTAAATATATGGTAAATTATATGTTGTAAACAGTGAAGTTTGATAAGATATATTTTTGAAAGTGAAATATATTCCAAAATGTATTTCAGGGGCAAGAAAATGCATTTCAAATCATACAGTAGCCTACATTTAAACAAAAATGCAAATGTGGATGGAACATAGCATAGTAGCGATCAAAGTAGGTAGGTAGTCAACCAAAATGCCTATTATCGCCGTGTGTAACAGCACCGCAAGGCCACAGCATTAAATGCAACCCAGTGACACGTGACACTTGTCGCAAAATCACCACCAGGTGGCGCAAAGGGACGGTTTGCAACATTGCGTAAGGCAGCTGTGACATTTGTACTTTTAAATGAAGATAAAATAACGAAATAAATTACTGGTAATAATAATAATAATAATAATAATATAACATTTAATCTTGGCTAATTATTTTTCATGTAAGTGCTTAATTTGACTACTGTTACAGTGAAATATTACAGTGGCGGCAGACAAAATGCTTGAAACTACATTTAATAATTCACTGATGTATTTCAACAGGTCAGGCATGCACAATGAAATATTTATCCCCGTACAACACAGAGCACTGCACATAACATGCAGAAAAATAAAGTGTCCATGAATTATGAAATTGTTGATCATATTTGTTTATTAAACCATTTCTTTGTAAATGAATTAAGAAATTGTTCACTGTAAACCATAATGCTCAAAATACTTAATTGTTTTGAGTAGGACAAACGTAAATTTAAAAAATTAGTTCAGTTAAATTAACTGTAATGAGTATTTAGAACTTTCTTTTTCTTTTGAGTTCACAGAACTGATATATTTTAAGTAAACTGAACTGTTTTATTGTTTTGAGTTGTATGAACTCATTTCTTTTCATTTAGACTAACTTAAGTTTAACTGAAACTGGGCTGGGATTTCTATTTCCCAGCATGCTTTGCCCATGGCACTCGAAAGGGAGAGTAAATGCTAAAATTAAGTGTTATATAATGTTTTTTTGTGCAAAATTAATGGATAAGGGAGATTTAGTAGTGATTAATGTTTTGTTATGCTAATTTAGAAGAGTTTCTGTTAATGTGGGTTTTTGGAGAGTTACCATCATGGTGACAAGTAGCGCATGTGGCTTGGTTTGAGAGCAGGTAAATTACATGTTTTAAGTTGCTGTACTAATTCAGTAAGTACTATACCAGGGGTTTTCAACCCTGGTCCTCGAGGGCCACTGTCCTGCAGAGTTTAGCTCCAACCTTGATCAAACTCACCTGCCTGTAGCTTTCTAGTAATCATGAACAGCTTAATTAGCTGGTTCAGGTGTGTTTGATTAGGGTTGGAGCTAAACTCTGCAGGGCAGTGGCCCTCGAGGACCAGGGTTGAGAAAGCCTGTGTTATACCATGCTATTGTTAACATGTTAGCAAATTAGCAAGTTGGCATTTTCTGAATTTTCTTATTAGGGTTTACAGTGCAGTAAATAACTCATTTGATTTGGAAGACCTTAAAATAAAAAAGCTAATTAACTAAATATTTTATGTTAATTGCTATCAAAGTGTATGAGTTAGCTAACTCAGTACTTCAAGTTAAGAGCAATTATCATGCATGAGTACTACAAACTAAAAACTTGATTGTTCTGCTTACTTAAAATTGGGAACATCATAACTCAAAAAATTTGATGTAACTGATTACCTCAAATTTTTTGAGTTAGCCCAACTTATTCGGGTTTACAGTGTTGATCACTTTTTATTAAATCGTTCCTTTGTAAATTAATTAAGAACCTGTTGATCACTTTTTATTAGAATGTTTCTTTGTAGCCTACTAAAAATGTGAGAACATTGCTAGGCTATTAATTTGTTCTTATGATTTCAAAAATGAAGAAACGAAAAAATAGGCTAAAAGGTAGCCACAATTTAAAACATGCAAGTTTATTTTTTCCCCTGCATGTCAGCGCGGGTCTCCGTAAATTGGCCTAAACATTTTCAACACGGGCCTACATAAAGTCCTGGGACAGTTAGACTTATTAATTATTGCAGGTTTGAATAGAGAGATCAGTGTTTGTATTCCCTGTGTTTGGGATGTACAAATAAGATGATGCAGCCTCAGTAAAGACGTTAATAATATGAACGTGCTTTTGTCAATAGGCCTAATTCAGAACGAATTCAAAAAGATGTAGTTATTAAAGTGAAAATTTCAGTTTTATTATAAATAATTATTTTATGTTGTGTTAGGTTTTCCCCATTAAACAAACTGTGTTATTAGCAGAACTTCTGCTGTTTTCCACAAAATGCAGCGCAATCCTTGATCAAGATTTGAACATGGCACTTAATAAACATAAAAAAATACACCACAAGACCATCATATCTCACAGTCGGTGCCAGAAATTTGTGCAATTATGTGCAATGAGCCGATTATTTTTACTATTGCGAAGTTTTACTAACGCTCCTCTCTCGTGTGCGCGGACGCGCTGCATGGTTACTGCTGGAAAAGAGAACTTCTGTTCTGGGTAGCATTTCCCAAAAGCATCGTAAGCCTAAGTTGATCATAGCTCAATTGGTGGCAATGGAGCTACGATCAACTTAAGCTTACGATGCTTTTGGGAAATGCTGCCCTGGGCATTTCATGGAAAGTTGTAGTCGAGTGGTAGAGCGTTGGACAGACACATCTATGACACAGGTTCAAATTCCGAACAAACATGGGCTACTGAGATGTGTGTCCTGCAGTTCTGAAACACATTTATTTGTTACACCATAATTTGTTTGCTTACATTTATAGGCTATAAAATTATCATGAATTTACATTTTATGCCAAGCAACAAATTCAACAGACTGAACAGACTGAATTTACATTTTTATAACAAACAGCAGTTCTGTAAAAAAAAAAAAAAAAAAAAAAAAAAGGTTAGTTATCCAGAAAGTTTTTTTTTTTTTTTTTTTTGCACGATTGGAAGGATCCTAGGATCCCTGTAAAATTTTGCGACTTCTCTTGTTTTTAGTCAGCCTAATACTGCTCAGATATGGAGGTTGGGATAGGACAGTTTAGTAGCTTCACGGTGGGGGTGCAGGACAATACTAGCTAAAGGTGTAAATTGAGCGTCAGTGAGGGAAACAAAGAAAGTTGCTGAAAGAGATCCAGCGCGTCGGCGAGAGAGACGAAAAGAAAAACTTCTGTTCTTAACTTGTTGCTTGTAGCCTACTATTTTCATTTTGCAGTCTTTTAATTGTACACAGCAACTTATTTGGCAATACAAATGTAAAACACTGCAAGAATAAGATTCTGTATTCCTCATTTTACATAAAATCACACAGGGAATGAAAACCTGTAATAAATAAATAGGCTACTGTCCCGAGACTTTACCTTGAAAATAAAGCAATACTATTTAGCCTAGTTAGTAGGCTATTATTATTTTAATTGTTTTAGTCATTTAGTCAACAAAAATGTTTAAAGTCTTTTTAAAGCTGTAATAAACATTCAGCCAACACTGATTTGTTTGATGGCGTACGGATCTGTTTTGAAATTTGTTGTTTTTCTTTTGTTGCTTTATCATTTATCCATTGGTTATCATTGTCAGTCATCTCAGTTTCATGAGTGATTCACAAAACCAAACACTTGACCAATCTGCTGTTTCTTAAGCATCAAGAACGGTAAAACAAAGACTGTCACCCAACATCAGTTAAGAGCAAATATTTACATTGTTATCATTAAGTATCAATTAAAAATAAACAGCCTAATACTAATAAAAATGACAGAAAATTAATAACAGACCATTTTCAGATCAATATATGTACATTTTAAAGGAAATATGTTGGCTTGAGAAGGCTATCTTAAGCAAGGTCTCGAACTCTGGTCTCTTAAAGCACAGTTGCGCCATGTGTAGCATTTTCCACTAGCCTATTTTTACTGCTGATAAAACTAAAACATGCAAAGCCTACTCATTTATGTAGCCTATTAGGGAAAAATATGCTATCACTCTTAATACCCAAAAATTTATTATTTGTACCCTATATAAATGACATTTCTATTTTTTTTTTTTTTTTTTAATTTTATTACAAGAAGAAAATAACAATACATAGGCTTATTAAGAAATATTATAAAAAATAAATACGGGGTATTTAAGGTTTATGTGGCCACTATTTAGGCTTGCCACAATCAGATTGAGGGAATGTCATTGGGTAAGGATTGGTGTCCTGTTTTATGCGTGATGCCAGATGGTTGAGGCCGAACTGCAGACCGCGGGTTCCATCTTGGGATTTTTCTGTGCTACTTTAAGGGTTGTCTACTGCTCCCTTTGTGAAGCTTCTGACTCTTAAGGTGGATTTTCTTATTGATATTACCTCTCTCGAAAGGGTAGGAGACCTGTAGGCTTTGTCACTCACCTCCTCCTTCCTGGATTTTGCCCCTGGACTGGTCAAGGTGATTTTGCACTCTAGGCCAGATTACGTCCCTAAGGTGCCTTTTTCACATTTCATTCTGTTGTTCTTCAGGACTTCTCTCCTCCACCATTTGAAACTCAGGAGCAAGAGAAGCTGAACAAGTTATGACCAATCAGGGCTCTTAATATTAATGTCCACCGCTCAGGCTATTTGTGTAAATCTGATCAACTTCTTGTCTGCTTTGGAGGGCGCAAGGTATGTTTGTGCTGCGGCAGGCTTGTCCTCTCCGTGCATATTCATCAGGTTTTATAGTGTGGATGAGAACTAAGCCCCAGGGTCTCAGGTCCTTTGGGGGTGAGTCCTTCCTGTACTACAGTGCTTGTGCAACTTTCCACAGCCTGTTTGCAGGCATCCTCAGTATGGCAACATGGGTATTGTCATTCCCACTGCATCAACACCATGACGCGGCATCAATGTTCCCTCGAAAGGGAACGTCTCAGAATGGTTCCCTGATACATGTCAATACCCAACCATTATACACATGCTTGAAATTTTCTAGATTTATTATGAAGGAGCTTGTAGGTACTTTAGCTAAAAATGGCTATAATTTGAAATAAGAGGTAGATGATGTTAATAAAAAGTCATAAGGCAATTTACTTACATGTTCCAGAAAACAAGGTCCAATTTCACTAAGATGGGGTTCCTCAATGTTGTACTGTTTCTCCAAGTCCCGCACAAATCCCATTTGAAATCTGTAGATATCCTCAATGTTACCAAAAATCACTTTCAGTTGGTCATCATTGAACATGTCAATCCTCTTTCTGCACTGCCTCAAGTAGCCCTACAGAGAGAAACACCTTCAGTTTAGCATTCTGTAAGCCCCAGTTGAGTAAATCAAGTGATGTACACCACAGAACAACAGCAAAAGTGTTAGGAAACTCATTCTTTGGACAATGTGCACTGCATGACTGCAAACGTGTCAAATGACAGAATCATCTGCATGAATAATTCTTATTCCAATCTTTGATTACCAAACGAAATTCTGTCCCTCCACTGAAAGTCAATTCCACTAAACCTGTAACCTTCATAAAGGAAGTTCATAAAGACACAGCAAAAGAAAATGATCAATGTTTATGTGTGAATAAAGCCTAAATTAAAGCTGTTCATCATATAAAGCGATTATGTCTCTTCAGAAACCGTTTGACTCTTATGGATTATTTTTACAATGTTACAAAGAATGTTTTGAAGCATCAATGTTTTGGTGGAATGGACTTCAATGAAGGGACTGAAATGTCTCAGGTTTCATTAAAATATCTTAATTTATGTTTCGAAGATGAATAAAAATCTTATGGGTTTGGAACAAAATAAGGGTGAATAAATGAGGGCAACTTTCATTTTTGGGTGAACTATCTCTTTAATCTCTCCATGATACCAAGAGGCAAACAGTCATAGTCATCTGATAATGGCAGCAGTACCTCACATATGTCCTTCAGGTGTTTGATATAGTGACGCTCAGTGCTCATAATCTCGTTGATAACGTTGGCCCTCATCTGATCTCGGTTCTGAAGTGGTTGGCCAATACACAGACAGCCATTGCTCGGGTCAGTATGTCCATTCTGCACCTCACTGGCACCCTCAGTTGATTCTGTGGCTGCATTTTCCTGGTTAACCCATAGCTGGCAGGAAAGAAACAAAGGCATAGTCATACATTATACAGTATCTCCAAGCTGTGAGTTTTGCAAAGGGGAACAGGTTTGACCCCTAATTCTCACTGGGATAAAGATAGGATTTGCTGACAAACAGACAGTTGTTTGGACTGAGAAGTTTGGGCAATTAAAGGTTCCATAGTACAATGGTTACAAAAATACAAATTAATTTCTCTGCAGAGTTCCACTGAAGATGGTTGTTCTTTAACCATTTCGACTGGACACTTCTTATTCCAAACGTATGATGACTTGGAATCTTGCTCTCATGGCCTTGGTAATAAGACCAAATATGTGCCTTTGGTCTGGGTCTCAGCTTATGGTTTCAGACAAGACCGCATTGTGTTGCAAGGTGTCACAGAAGCTGTTTCTGAAGTGGCATATATGCAGTTTACATAGACTTTTTATGTTTTAATAGGGCTCAGAAATCTTTTTACATAGGAATCACAATCCTGGGAAACAATGAATCACACTCTTGAATGTTATATTATATTATGTCTTCTGGATCGTTTCCATGGTGGGTCAACGCCAGTATATTTTATAGTTTCACATGCACTGAGAAGGCCTAGAATGTTATGGAAATGGGTGATGTTTTCAATTTTGTTTTTAAAATACACTCAATAAATAGAAAAAAAAATGGTATTATAAATGGTATATAAAACTTGTATTATGGAGTAAATTCAAAAAGTAGTGTGGTACTTTATTAAAGAAGTAATCTGATGATTGTGCATCACTTGTAACACACTATAGCAAACACTGGATGTTTTTATTTTATTTTATTTTATATTTTACTGCTTTTATTTTATGTTCATTATGAAAACATGTTCTTGGTGTAAATAAACAAACAAAAAAAACACATTTAAAATAAAACATTTGACAATGCAAAAAGATTTTTGGGAAAAAAAAAAAAAAAAAAAATGTAAACAGAAAATAAGATTAAAACTTAAACTTTAAATGAATGCCAAAGAAATGTTGTTGTTTTTTGAGTATTTTTTTGTGTTATTTTGTGTGTGTGTGTGTGTGTGTGTGTCTGGGTCTTGAGGGGCGTTGTCTGGGTTTCAGAGGGTCTTGTCCTAACTCCAGCAGTGCTTAAGAAAGACCATAGGGTCATGTGAGGGCATAATAGTTGTCTTAGTAATTCTCCATTTCACAAGTCACCCTTGCATGGCCTACTAATGGCTAAGAAACCCATTCCCATCAGGAACATTTGCTTGAAAGTCTATAGCTTTATACAGTGGCAAGAAAAAGTATGTGAACCACTTGCAGAATCTGTGAAAATGTTAATAATTTTAACAAAATAAGGGAGATAATACAAAATTCATGTTATTTTTTATTTAGTACTGTCCTGAGTAAGATATTTTACATAAAAGATGTTTACATATAATCCACAAGACAAAAAAAATAGCTGAATTTCTTAAAATAACCCCATTCATAAGTTTGTGAACCATTGATTCTTAATACTGTGTGTGGTTACCTGGATGATCTACGACTGTTTTTTTTGTTTTGTGATGGTTGTTCATGAGTCCCTTGTTTGTCCTGAGCAGTTAAACAGAGCTCTGTTCTTCAGAAAAAATCTCCAGGTCAAGCAGATTCTTCAGTTTTCCAGCATTTTTTGCATATTTGAACCCTTTACAGCAGTGACTGAATGATTTTAAGATCCGTCTTTTCACACTGAGGACAACTGAGGGACTCAAACACAACTTTTAAAAAAGGTTCAAACATTCACTGATGCTCCAGAAAAAAACATGATGCATTATTAGATGGGGGGTGAAAACATTTGGAATTTGAAGATCAAGGTAAATTATATTTAATTTGTCTTCCGGGAAACATGCAAGTATTTTCTGTTGCTTCCGAAGGGCAGTACTAAATGAAAAAAAATGATATTCAAGCGAAATAAGAAAAATTTGGACCTCTTCATCCTGTTCAAAAGTTTTCACCCCCCGACTCTTAATGCATCGTGTTTCCTTCTGAAGCATCAGTGAATGTTTGAACCTTTTTTAATAGTTGTGTTTGAGTCCCTCAGTTGTCCTCCATGTGAAAAGATGGATCTCAAAATCATTCAGTCACTGTTGTAAAGGGTTCAAATATGCAAAAGATGGTGGAAAACTGAAGAATTTTTGGGACCTGGAGATTTTTTCTGAAGAACAGAGCTCAGTTTAACTGCTCAGAATAAACAAGGGACTCATGAACAACCATCACACAACAAAAAAACAAAAAAAAAAAAAAACAATCGTAGATCATCCAGGTAATGACACACAGTATTAAGAATCAATAGTTCACAAACTTTTGAACTGGGTTATTTTAACAGATTCAGCTATTTTTTTGTCTTATGGATTATATGTAAACATCTTTTATGTAAAATATCTTACTCAGGACAGTACTAAATAAAAAATAACATGCATTTTGTATGATCTCTCTTATTTTGTTAAAATTTTGCACATTTTCACAGATTCTTTTTTTTTTTTTTTTTTCAAAAGAACAGCATTTATTTGAACTAGAAATATTTTGTAACATTATATAAATGACTTTACAGTCATTTTTGATCCACTCAGTGCATCCTTGCAGAATAAAAAAAATAATTTCTTAAAAAAAAAAAAAAAAATCCTATTTGACATTTAGACAGTAGAAAACCCTTACTGGATGACATGGTAACATGGAAAACTCTCTGGAATACCTTGGAGTACCATGTAAAATACCATGGTACATGAATATGGTTATATAAATCTTCATATAAGTTTCATTTATAACCCATTACGTCCAAAACAGCCAAACACTAAAATGTATCTACTCTGAAGATATACTCTAATTATAGTCAGAGGAAAATGATTCTCAGCTCGAGCTCAGCCTCCATCGTTCCATCAGTACCACACACTGAGAAGTACGACGACTCTGTTTCTTAACCTAGACTTAAACCACTCAGCTTGAGGTCTGAGAGTCACATCGGCCTCCAGCTAGAGTCTCCTTCTTCTATAAGCTTATCGCAGCCATGTCAGTTGCTCAATACTTGCTCTCTGAGAAGCAATTAGCTGTATTTTTTTTTTTTGTAATTTATGTGTTTATGCCAAAATTTGTAATTTTTTTTTTTAATTAATAGAGCAAGACAATGAGACATACAACGAAAACATAACACAAAAAGATAGACATTAACAACGCAGTACAGATAACTTGGAGATCAACACAAGTACACAACAAAAACACAACTTACATGTAATTATATGAAGTGCATGAGTTATGTATATGTATGTACAATATACCTCTCCACTGAGAGAAATGGGACGGAAAGAGAGAGAGAGAAAAAAACAAAAAAACAAATAAATAAATGAAAAAAAAAAAATAAATGATAAATAAAATGATAAATAAAAAAAAGGGAGGAAGAAGGGGGGGAGGGGGTAGGAGGGGGTAGGAGGGGGGAGGGGAGGGGAGGTGGTGGGGACACAAACCCGATGGGGGCTTACATGGGGCCATTCGATGCTCAGGCGGCACAGATCAATCTGTCCACTGCTCAGGAGGTATCACTAGGGCATATTCCAAGGCTAAGATACTCCTACAAAACCTCTCCCAAGCCCTGAGGGGGGAGTCAGTCTATTACGGAGTTTGATAAAATAATATTCATTTAGCCCGGTTCATCCACACTGTCCACCCCCAGCGAGCCCCACACAGGTGGCGGCCGCATCACCCAACGAACTCCCACAAAGCCTCACCCAAGCCCCGGGTGGAGTCAGTCCATCAAGAAGTTCCATGTAGTGCTACATGTTCAGCCTGATCTATCAAGGCTGTCCACTCGCAGAGAGCCCCATGGTAAGTCCCGGCTCGGGGGGAAGGGGAAGGGGAAGAGGGGAGGGGGGCGGAAGGAGAGGAGGGACGGAGAAAAAGGAGAGAAAGAGAAAAAAAAATAAAAAAAATGATATACATATATATATATATAAGATGGGGAAAAAAAAGAAAAGAAAGACAGACAAGAAAAAAAAAAACAAAATAAATGCAATTTATCAAATAAATAAAGAAAAGAGCAAAACAAAAGTAACAATAATAGTAATAGTCCAAAATAAATAATTAAATAACTAGATGAGTGAGGAGAGTATAAGGATGTGTATAGATTCCAATAAATAATAATAATAATAATAATGGTAATAATAATAGTTAAATAATTAACAATATAAATTATGATCATATATTTATACACTAATGTATTGACAATATCATTATATACATATATAGACATAATATATCAAATATATACAGACATATATAGATTCATACTTCCGTTTCTTTCTTTCCATTTGTTCCAATATTTTATAATTCTGCCAAAAAAAAAAAAAAAAGCTAACTAAAACTATATAGTTGGAAGAGTGTGCGTGTATCCAGTTTCAGGCGTCTAGTATATTAAAATACTGAAGAAATTCTGCACAGATTCTGCAAGTGGTTCACATACTTTTTCTTGCCACTATATGTACCAATGCCTGTGAAACTCCATTTGGAATTATTAGAGTATTTTAAATTGTACAAACGTATTTCATTAAAAAAAGATGCAAACATAAAATGGGATGCTTCCTGGCAAAAAAGAGAAGATGCTTCTGAATGCAAAGCAGCTTACTATAACTAACATTTATTTTAACATGAGGTCTGTGATTTGGAGGATACTACAAAACGCATCCAAAGCAGCACATGTAATGAAGAAAGGATGCTTACAGTATCTCACAGAAGTGAGTACACCCCTCACATTTTTGTAAATATTTTATTATGTCTTCTCATGTGACAACACTGAAGAAATGACACTTTGCTACAATGTAAAGTAGTGAGTGTACAGCTTGTATAACAGTGTAAATTTTGCTGTCCCCTCAAAATAACTCAACACACAGCCATTAATGTCTAAACCGCTGGCCACAAAAGTGAGTACACCCCTAAGTGAAAATGTCCAAATTGGGCCCAAAGTGTCAATATTTTGTGTGGCCACCATTATTATCCAGCACTGCCTTAACCCTCTTGGGCATGGAGTTCACCAGAGCTTCACAGGTTGCCACTGGAGTCTTCTTCCACTCCTCCATGACGACATCACGGAGCTGGTGGATGTTAGAGACCTTGCGCTCCTCCACCTTCCGTTTGAGGATGCCCCACAGATGCTCAATAGGGTTTAGGTCTGGAGACATGCTTGGCCAGTCCATCACCTTATTGGAGGTGTGTTTGGGGTCATTATCATGTTGGAATACTGCCCTGCGGCCCAGTCTCCGAAGGGAGGGCATCATGCTCTGCTTCAGTATGTCACAGTACATGTTGGCATTCATGGTTCCCTCAATGAACTGTAGCTCCCCAGTGCCGGCAGCACTGATGCAGCCCCAGACCATGACACTCCCACCACCATGCTTGACTGTAGGCAAGACACACTTGTCTTTGTACTCCTCACCTGGTTGCCGCCACACACGCTTGACACCATCTGAACCAAATAAGTTTATCTTGGTCTCATCAGACCACAGGACATGGTTCCAGTAATCCATGTCCTTAGTTTGCTTGTCTTCAGCAAACTGTTTGCGGGCTTTCTTGTGCATCATCTTTAGAAGAGGCTTCCTTCTGGGACGACAGCCATGCAGACCAATTTGATGAAGTGTGCGGCGTATGGTCTGAGCACTGACAGGCTGACCCCCCACCCCTTCAACCTCTGCAGCAATGCTGGCAGCACTCATACGTCTATTTCCCAAACACAACCTCTGGATATGACGCTGAGCATGTGCACTCAACTTCTTTGGTCGACCATGGCGAGGCCTGTTCTGAGTGGAACCTGTCCTGTTAAATCGCTGTATGGTCTTATGTAGAGCAATCTTTCTTTTTTTCAGATCCTCAGAGAGTTCTTTGCCATGAGGTGCCATGTTGAACTTCCAGTGACCAGTATGAGAGAGTGAGAGCGATAACAACAAATTTAACACACCTGCTCCCCATTCACACCTGAGACCTTGTAACACTAACGAGTCACATGACACCGGGGAGAAAAAATGGCTAATTGGGCCCAATTTGGACATTTTCACTTAGGGGTGTACTCACTTTTGTGGCCAGCGGTTTAGACATTAATGGCTGTGTGTTGAGTTATTTTGAGGGGACAGCAAATTTACACTGTTATACAAGCTGTACACTCACTACTTTACATTGTAGCAAAGTGTAATTTCTTCATTGTTGTCACATGAAATGATATAATAAAATATTTACAAAAATGTGAGAGGTGTACTCACTTCTGTGAGATACTGTATGTTCTAAATCTACTTGAAAAGCTATGAAGCACTCTAGGAGCGTGATTTCAGTTGGATGCTTTAAAATGCTTTATGAGAGACGGCTGTGTTGACAAAATCAGCAGCACTTGATGAGATTTGAGGAGCTGGGAACGCACCTTTGCTGTTGTGTTATGGAACCTTGGAGTTGCTATAGGGTTGATATAGAAAACTGGTTTTGTGTAAGGTTGAGGAGGGTGGGGATCAACCTTTGGAAAGAATGAAAAAATACACTTTGTTTTAATTTACTCTTGTTGTGGAAGAATAGAAATGGAACAGTCAGATGGAAGTGGCTGGCAACACTGATTCAACACTGACTGCATTCTTTTCAAAGTCCAGACAGACGCATCTAATCGGGATCAGTGTCCTAAGACCTCATTTCTTCACTTGAGACCTTGAGCCGCATCACAATTAAATAATAAGATCAATGTCCTTATAAGATGAGATGAGAGAGTTAATCCAAGATGTGGCTGAAACCTACCCTCACAAAGCTGGCGGGGAACCAGCCCTCCTCGTCATCGATTTGACCCCACCACCAGTCTTTATTGGAGGCATCCAGGACTTTGATGACGTCTCCCGCCTTAAACGCCAACTCCCTCTCGGCCATGGTCACGTGATCCCATACTGCCTCTGCGCTGACCACTGAACCTCCGCTGATCAACTGTAGAAAAATACAATGACGCTGATGGAAAAATGTTCATTCTTTCACACACATGACTGTTTCAAAACACACTCCCCTGTATGCCATTCATCAGAAAATAGGTAGTCCTGTCTCAAATTCATGCCACCGGTGGAGCCAGTGTTGCTATGTTGGGCTGTTCAGTATGCTCTAACAAACACACCCCAAACGGACGAGATGCTTGATGCGCTCGCCGTTGTTCTATTCTTTGAAACGACAGGGGGCGACCTGGAGAAATTGTTCTCTAATCAGCAGGAAGCAGGGGTGAGAAGAAGTAAGGTACACGTGACAATGTCTATTCTAGTAACTACACTTCACCAAAACCACACTGCAAAAAGAATCGTGTAAAACCCAGTAAACCTTGACATTATTACTTGTGAGATTAGAACAAAATATATGGATATGTGAACATGTATACACAACTAAATTAATGATCTCTTAAATATTTTCTAATTTCACTAAACATTTTCATTTAGTTTCATGAACTATGGATCTTTATTTTCATTAAAAGGAATTATTTCTGGTATTGTTGGCACATTTAGCAAATTTAAGCAACTACTTTAGACGCGCAAACTGGGTGCCGGTGTGGTGAGACAAACACGCTCGGCCAGATTCGCCCTGCATTTGTGCATTTTCGGATGCGGAGCCACGCGGAAAGTTACAAAATTTGGCGTGCACACCGCCAAGCGAAATGGGTTTTGCGCGCACTCAACGAACACTTCCGCCAACGCTGCGATGACATAATTTTTGTTGTGCGCACCCAAACGAACTTGCGGACGCATCGAGTATGGCTGAATCCCAAATGGCACACTTCTATGCACTTTCAGTCTTGTGGACTTACAATGGCTGCCGCGTGTGAGTATCCGTTAAGTCCACGAGACCGTAGGGTGTCCCATTCTTCATTTTAGGTTTCAGAATTGTGCTCGCGAGCGTCCCCTTTGCGGCCGCTATGCACCCTCGATGCGCACTTCAGCTGAGCCCGGAAGTCTGCGAGCTACGCAGAGGACTTTACCCGGCAGTCAAAGCGGCATTACGTCATGAAAGTGCGGACTCAGAGGAAGACCGTGAGGGTTGGGGCGTGGCCAAGATGGCGACCGAGACACACGCGTTTTCTGTGCTTAGAAAGTAACTTTCTTCTTACGCCATTTAACAACGACAACGTTCATCGTTTAATTGTGTGCAGAGTTAATTTGTGAGACATAGCAAGGAAAAAGTCTTACGCTTCGAGTTTTCTTCAAATTCTTCTGTATTTGAGATATTCACTTACACAATGGCGGAGAAAAGACCTGCAAAGAGTAAAGATAAAGCTGCGTCTGGGCGCGTAAAGGATTCTCCCGATCAGTCGGCCATGCACTCGTATTCACGGAAAAGTGATAATCTCATACCCTTGCCCGAATCTGAGCCTTGTACTCCGGACTCTAAGAGAAGTCGGCCTGAACCCACACTCGTGGAGGTACAAGATAATATCGTCAAGATATTAGTGGAGAAAATGAGTCAGAATACAGCCGTTCTTAACCAAGAAATAAAGCAAAACAGAGAGTGTGTGAATTCTTTGAAAGAGGCTACAGAATTTCTTTTTCAAGAATTGAAGGACATCTCCAATATGAAAACGATGGGGAAAGACCATCAGAAACGGATAACGGAACTGGAGGACAAGCTCAACGAAACGGAAAGGTATCAAAGACGGTGGAATTTGAGGCTGTATGGACTGGCTGAACAGGAAGGTGAGGATGTTAAAGCCAAGGAGACCTGTCAACAACACATTGATGTTAGCCATAGGGTTGGCAAAAAGAGCACGGAGAACATTCGACCACTTATCATCAGGTTCGTAGCCAGGTCAACAAGAGATCTCATCTGGAAGAACGCTAGAGGATCGGAATATTTACAAGTTAGGAAGCTGCGGTTTGGGGAAGACCTGACGACAAAAGATAAGGAGGCTCGTAACAAACTATGGCCCCAAATCGATGCAGCACGCAAGGAAGGAAAAAGAGCCTTTTATGTGGGAGCTAAAGCAATAATTGATGGAAAAGAAGTTCGAATGTAGTGAGCAATAGCTGCTTACTACGCTTTACGTGTTTGTTAAACGCTATTTCTTTTTGAGATATTCATATTTAAGCTCCTGTATGTCGATTTGCTTATGGGAGCGTTGGACTCTAAGGTAAACTACATTTATTACGTCTCACAATTCTTTGATAGATTTCTTTAAATATACACTCGGGACTATCGATTGACCCTTTTAGTTTAGTTGCGTTGTTCTATGGCATTTGATGTTTTTTCTTCACTGCTTGTTTTTCTGTACAATGTCATTATGTTTGTATTCGTTCAATGTGAGGGGTATTCGTGACATTTTGAAAAGAAAAGCTATTTTTTTTATATCTTAAGAGATTCAAGGCCGACTTTTATTTTTTGCAAGAGACTCACGCTCTAGGATCTGACTACAAGTTTTGAAGGAATCAATGGGGAGATGATCTTTGGCTGTCATGTGGAAGCAGCAACTCTGCAGGTGTTGCGATTTTAAGAGGAATGTTTAAGGGAAAAATACTGAAAAGTAATGTACACTGTACAATGTACAATAAAAGTAATATCTGGAAGATGGATAATTTTGGTAGTTGAGATAGATGATAATACTGTTATTTTAGGAAACATTTACGGTTATAATAACAAAGTTGAGAATCAATCTTTGTTGCAGAGCTTTGAAGAAGAGATTTCTGTAATGTTGTTAACATTTCCTAATGCTAATTTGGTTTTGGGTGGAGACTGGAACACCATCAGCGATCCCTTATTGGACTGTCTGCCTCCACGACCGAATTTTTTTTCTTATATTAGTGATTTATGTTTGCATCTTAATTGTCTTGATGAATGGAGAAATAGAAATCCTGGTAAAGTTGATTTTACATGGAGTAATAAGGATGGTTCCAGAAAATCCACAATTGATTTTTGGCTAGTATAAAAAGTTAAGGAACTTGATATAATACCTTCCATTCTTACTGATCATAAAATGATCCATGTTATGTTTGGTTTTGATAGTTTAACTGGAAAAAGATCTGGGTTTAATTATTGGAAGTTAAATAATTCTCTCCTTGGACATGAACGTTTTCAAAAGGTTGTTAAAGATATTATAAAGGATTCTTATAGTAAGGCAAATGCCTCTAAAATGTATAGGAAACATTGGGAATTTATGAAGTATTCCTTAAGAAAATTCGCTATCGGGTTTGGAAAAGAAATGGCCAAGGCCAGAAGGGTTAAGGAGGATTCCATCATTAAACATATTACTCTTATATATGAAAAACATAATTTGTCTCAAATAGATAAAGACATGTTAGTTAAATTACAATTAGAATTGGATCAAATATTTGAGAATAAAGCTAAAGGAGCATTTGTGAGGTCGAGGCGCAAATGGTTGGAAGGTGGTGAAAAAAGCTCAAAATATTTTTTTAATCTCGAAAAGAGAAATACTGATTTGTCCTCTTTAAAAAGAATTAGGATTGATGCTAAAATTTCAGCGGACGTAAATGAGATCTCTCAGTTTGTAAGTTTTTATAAAAAATTATACACAAAAGATGAAGGTATTGGAGACGCAGGGACTTTTTTGGATAATATAAAAATAAATTCTACAGTAATAGATGAAGACTCAAAAAAAATTTGTGATAGGGATATAACATTGGATGAAATTCATAAAAATATTGCCAAATTGAAGAATAATAAATCACCGGGTAATGATGGTTTAACCGCCGAATTTTATAAAACCTTTCAGGAAGATCTCTCTGTGTTCCTTTTACATGTTTTTCAGGAAATATTGGAAGCTGAGAAAATGCTGCCTACAATGAATCAGAGTTTAATAACCCTTATTCCAAAGTCGGGTAAAGATCCACTTAGTATTGAAAATTGGAGGCCTATATCATTAATTAATAATGATGCTAAATTGTTATCAACTATATTTGCAGAGAGACTAAAACTTAGTTTGGATAAAATTATTGATGACTGCCAGTCTGGTTTTATGCGTGGCAGATATATTGGAAATAATATTCGTTTAGTTCTGGACCTAATTGATTATAATTTCTTAGTTCAGGATGAAAGTTATATATTATACATTGATTATTATAAAGCCTTTGACTCTGTGGATCATGCATTCTTGATGGATACTCTTGGCTTTTTTGGCTTTGGCAATAATTTTATCAGAGCAATTCGTACAATGTATAGCGACTGTAATACTTCTATTAAGTTACCTTTTGGAACAACTCCCAGATTTAATATTTCTAGAGGTGTAAAACAAGGAGACCCTGCAGCTCCTTTTTTATTTTTATTAGTTATGCAAGTGTTGTGTCTTCATGTTAAAAAGAACTCATTTCAGGGTATTTGTTTATTTGACAAAGAAATAAAATGTTCACAGCTAGCAGATGACACAACCATATTTTTGAGAAGTGACAGAGAAATAGATGCAGCACTTAAGTGTTTAGATATGTTTTCATCAGTCTCTGGCTTAATTATAAATATTAATAAATGTGAATTGTTCCCTTTGAAAGACATACCTGATGGTGTGGTGGAATTGTGTGGTATACCAGTTAAAAACCAAGTCTCTTATCTGGGGATCAAAATATGTAAAAATCAAAAGGAAAGAATTGATTTAAATTATATTCCATTAACTGATAAAGTACAGAAGAAATTTAATGCTTGGTTAAATAGAGATTTATCTTTGACTGGTAGAATATTACTATCAAAGGCTGAAGGTTTGTCAAGACTAGCTTATACAGCAATGGTTTTAGATGCTTATTAGATGCTTTTAGATGCTCCAAAGTCAATTATTACACAGGTTAATAAGAAAATGTATAATTTTATTTGGAAGAATAGGCCACATTACTTAAATAGAGGTATATTAGGGAATTTATTTCATCAAGGTAGTTTAAATGCTATTGACTTTGAAGTTTCTAATACTATCTTTAAATTTAAATGGATTCAGAATTGTATTAAATCTAATAACAAATTGTGGTATTATATCCCAAATTTAGTTTTTAACAAAATTGGCGGTATTAAATTTCTCCTCAATTGTAACTTTGATATTAATAAAATCCCCATTAAGCTGTCTAACTTTCATAGGCAAGCTCTGTTATCCTGGTTACTGGCGTATAAACACAATTTCTCTCCCCACAGATGTTTGATATGGAATAATAAAGATATTAAATATAAGAATAAAACACTTTTTTTTGAATATTGGTTTAGAAACAACATTTTATTGGTGACACAGTTGTTTCGCCATGATGGTCACTTACTTTCATATGGAGAATTTCTAGATAAATTCAAACTTCCTATATCTGCAAAGGATTATGCAGTTGTTTTTGATGCTATACCTTCTGGTCTCCTTCAGTTGTTGCGAGGTGCTAATGCTGTTGATTTGGATGTAACTATTGATTTTATTTTAATTTAAGGTTAGATGGTATAAGTATTGTTGATAAAAAATGCAACAATAATTTCCTTAGACAGATTTGTCATTCACTTAGGATACCCCCAGCTAAAAGCTTTTGGAATTCACGCTTCCGGGACATTAAGTGGGAGAAGGCTTTTTTAGTTTCCAGGAGATACTGTGTCACCAATAAGATTCATGAGGTTTCATTTAAAATTATTCATTGTATTTACCCAGTCAATCAGGTTATAAAAAGATTTAAGAAAGATATTGATTTGAAATGTCTGTTTTGTAATTTGAATGATGAGACTATTTATCATCTTTTTTTTGAGTGTATTTGCACTAAATTGTTCTGGTGTGATTTTGAGGTCTTTTTTAAGGAGATCTCTGGAACTGACATTAATCTGGAGGACAAAAATATTTTATTTTTTTATGATAAGCCTTTAGAAAAGAAAATTTGTTTTGTTATTAATTTGTTTATTATTTTAGGGAAATATCACATTCATAAATGTTGATGGGCAAAAAATACACCTAGTTTAATACAATTTAAATTTGAGCTTTGTCATTATCTTAAGTCATTGGAGGGTGTAAGGAAAACCAAAGCAAAAAAGACTATAGAATGTTGTAAGGCCTTGAAATTCTATTCTTTTTAGGAATCTTTGTATTTACTTGTAATTAGAGATATGGATTTGATTTTAATACCCCTCTGTATATAGTTATTTATCCTTGTATTATCTGTCTTTAATTTATTATTATTATTATTATTATTATTTTTTTTTTTTTGGTACTATTGTTGTTTTTGTTTTGTAATGTGTATGTTTTTGACTGATTTTCTTGCTGCTGTTATTATTATTATTATTATTATTATTATTATTATTTTGTATTATTGTTATTCTTATTTAATTGTTTATTTTTTTGTTACTTAATAAAGCATTTTAAAAAAAAAAAAAAAAAACGTGAGGGTTTAGGGTGCCATTTAGGACCGGTCCACTAAATCAGGCTTGACACACACACGTGAAGCGGGCGCACAAACCGCCTCTCTGACAGCGTGCGATCCCTTCAGTTCTCTTTCGTGCCTTATTTCACTCGAATGGTCAAATACACACACTGTTATGTCAAAACGTCTATCTTGGTGAATATTCATGTAAACACAGTCGGTATGTCTCAAGTAAACGTTATCAGTTGGGAAAGAAATCGGATGCGTTTCAGTAAGATCCGTGGCTGTGCATTAGGTCTTAAAGGGACAGCAGCCTAATACAGTAAACCTGCTGCTGTCTGTCAAACAACAAAAGATAAAGAGAAAGTCACTCACTGCTCTTGACTGAACTGAATAACTTTTGTAGCTTTATTATGAATCAATGTATATTTAATTCATGTGAAGACTATGCAGAGTTTTAGATTTACATTTGATCATTCAGTTTATGTATTGTTTCTTTCTTGAATGCTATTTTAATTTGTCCTATTGTATTTGTCCTATTGTTTGTAGTTCTTATTTTTTAAAAACAAAGATAAATTAAAATAACAAAAAATAACTAATCTTCCACCCCTAGTTTCAGGTGTTTTTGTTTACCTGGATGTTCTTGATGTTAAGATTTAGGTTGATATAACTATATATTATCAAGCAAAGAATGTTTGGTATTTAAATATTGGCTTTTTTTTGTTGTTGTTTTGTTTGTTTGTTTGTTTACATTGATGTTAAAATTACATTGTCAGATTTGTGACATTACTTTTTAAGTAATGCTAAAACACTTCTGGTCACTTTCAGAAGTTGTAGTGATGATTTCTTTTCCCAGAAAGAATGTGAAACATATATATTGGTTATATAATTTTTAGTTTTTAAATATTTTTAAATATAATTTAAATTGATTTTACACACTTAAAAATATCAAAAAATAACAATATCGTATCGCATATCGAATATCGCATTATTTAACAAGGTATCGCATATCACATTTTTCTTCAATATTGCACAGCCCTATATGCAACCAAAGAACCATTAGAACAGAATGAGCCAAACCACGCGTTCCTGCAGTGATTCACAGGCTTATTTATAATCTACACATGCAATACAACAAATTCTTGTCCTTTATGGTATCTGTCTACTTGTTAAGTCATGACATAAGGAATGCTGTTTCCGAGTCTAAGCTAAGCTAAGCTCTATTTATAACAAACATTTAAGCTAAGCTTTTAAAAACTCATGGTGTACAGCAGGGGTGTCCAACCCTGCTCCTGGGGGGCTACCGTCTTGCAGATTTCAGTATCGAGCTTTTCAAGCAGCCCTGAACACCATGATTAGCTAATTCAGGTGTGTTTGATTCGGGTTGGAGCTAAAATCTGCAGAGCGGTAGCCCTCCAGGACCAGGGTTGGACACCCCTGGTCTACAGTGAATACTACAGTCTCATGGCATCCTGGACACCAATATTTTAACAATTCATAAAAGATGAATCATTGTGTGACCATACAAGATTTTGCTGTGGAGATAACTGACTTACTATTCTCACCACCTCATCAAACCATTTCTTTTTTAATTTGTATAGTGTAGTGCTTAAATCAAAGTTCTTAAAAGCTGCTTTTCAGACTGGCACATAGACCACTACAGGTGAAATCTGATACAGTATATTTAAGATCTCTACAGATTAAATCTGATATATTTAACACTGATTGCTCAGATTTCTTTCTTAAATCGAGCAACTTTTAATATAAACAGTAAAACACACAGGAGGAGGATTCTTGATTATCTGTTTGTACAGTATATGTCTCCTCTGACAGTGTCACCCTGAGCATGCGTAAATGAGTGCTGTCAGTGCATTTGTCGATGGTTGTCTCTTAACTCCCCTGCTGCGTACAGCAGCCACAGGTACAGCACATTTAGACTCCTGCTACAAATGCCCGAACCCTTTTCTGGGCCAAGACTGCAAACATCATATGCCAAAGACCCGATGTACATACCACAAGTACATAACTACAAGAAGATCAAACACACACTCTGCAATTTGCGTGATCCATTTGCTTCAAACTTGAGAAGGCTACATATCACATTCAACAATTATGCAGATGATTAATGCCAATAAATATCCTCTCAAGCATTTAGCAACCAATTTTAGACTGTTCTGTGAATGTAAATCATTACAAATACAGAACAACTATGTCATAATATTAAGACATTCAAAGTCGCCTCTCATTACGGAGTCCCAGGATTACAGTGAATATAATGGAATTATTGTTACATAATCAACCTCTGTTCCCTTCATGTTTCTGCATACATTATGCTGAGACGAATGCTATTTGACGTGACACCAAGCGCATATAAAAACACAAAGATGTAAAAAAAACTCAAAATAAGAATGAAACACATCCTCTATCTGTCATTTCATATTCAGATTCAGGGGACTTTGTTATCTTTTAGGAAGAAATATTCCTTGTCAATAATACTAAAGCTGACAAAAGTGAACTTCTACAAAGGAAAGCATTTCATTAAAATCAAATTAGAATGAAAATAAGGAGCTTACCATGTCTGTATGAGCAACATGAACATTTGTTTTAAGGTAGAAATTTGCTATGAGAATTCCATTTGCCCAAATACCAACATCCTCACTGAAGAGCCAGTCACTATACAGTGAAATATTATATTATGTAACAGACTTGTGTCCTGAGAGTGAGGGCCAATCAAAGTTGCCAGACAGGTTTACACATACAAACACATCTGCAACATTTGAAACATATGATGTGCCTTCTGAAGCATAAGACTGTAAACCATCAACCATCTAGCCTCTAAGTAAACCAAAGCACAGTTTAGAAAACAGCTCCTTGCTGCTGTCAAGCTTTTCACAGTAATGCTGTAAAAAACTGACACTTCACAACTTGCCAAAATGTGTCACCACATGTGCTGCTGGCATGTGATCACAGCTCTGATCAAACATGATAATAACAGATTCTCGGAATGTACCTTTCTCTAAATACAGAATGGCATCTGGCCATAGCCTATATTATAACCCTTTGATTGTAATTTTGCCTCATTATATTTTGAGAGGACTCTGGGCCAAATAAGCTAAATGCATATTGTCTAAACTCCCATGAAACAAGACGGCACAGTATTTTATATCATTTTAAACAATAAATTGCTCATAAATATCTAAAGAAATAACTGATTGCAATTATTACGATTTTAGCACAAATATAATTAAACGGCATTTGATCTTTTATGGTTTCAGAGCATTGGTCATGAATATTAATTCAAGAGCATTTTGAACGAACGTTACCAGACTCATGTTCATAAATCATTCACACAATACATACACATACCTTCTACTTTCATAGAACGTCATGATGCATTCACAATGTCGTGGAATAATTATACAGATCATCTTATATAATGCCATAGGACTGAATAATTAGGGCGAAGAACACACGCACACACTTCAAATTGTAACGTAAAATATATTTTACCATATCCACCGCTGTATAGAGTAGAATCACAGATGGGGAGTCGTGAAACAGCCTTAGACGTTTCCAGCACAAGAAACAATCACAGATCTTTGTGTCTTTACGACTGTGTGTCAGTCATGCTGAAGATCCTTTAGCTGGAACCCATGAAGAATATGAGAATCACGTTAACCAGCAGCAGAATGGCGATAACAGTGAACACCGCCACCGTTTGCACGTCCAAGGTCATGCTGCAGTGCTGCGAGATTCGCGATGCTGATGTCAAACCTGCGTTCAGTAGCCTACAATTATAAATATATCCACCTGCATAGATATGTATGTAAGAGGTTAAAAACACGACACTCCGGGTATGTCTCAAACCCTAGTGAGCTGCCTACCTAGACAGCACATTTGGGCTGAGCAGCTGCGCGCACCTGTAATGTCCTTCAATGCTGTATTGCTAGGCAGCTCGCTAGGTTTTAAGATACACCTCTGTGTTTCTCTCTGTGCCTTACATGCCAATACACGCATAAATATGCCTCATCCTCACCATCATCTTTATCGGCATCTTTTGTCGTCAAAACAGCAGCGGAAATCAGCGCGAGGAGTCACTATTCACAATGCTTATTCTACAGCACAGATGACGCGCATCTGCGTTCAACCAACCAGATACTGCCTGCGTGATGTTACACCCTCACTATGGAAACACTGTCATTTACATTAACAAACATTCAGACTCTATTACATAAGGCCTAACACACCGTTAGTCAATGTGCATACAGTTAAGAATATTACTAACTTATTAATGAAGACAAAAAAGAAATAATGAGCTTAAAGCTAAGCAGTTCAAAATCGTCCACGTGTAAGACGTCTAATACAGAATCCCACAAATTATTAGTAGCCTATGAATGGATATCTAATATCAGAAGGTATCCTAAGTCTTCTTAAGACAACCATCCTAAGTCTTTTCTTTTCACTACTTTTTCATACTTAGCTATACTTTAGTATCTCATAAAAAGAGAAATCTTCTGATAATTTATTAACTTAACATAATATCTTGTAACATTGAGAAACCTTCTGGTAATTATAAATCCATAGTCAGTTCCACTCGATTTCCACGTACACACAAGGTTCAAGTTTTGTCATCTGCAAGATGGCAAATCCACGTGACAAAAGCTGGTTGGTTTGAAAGTGACTTCTGTGTGAGCTGTGCTACATATCGCTACACCAGTGGTTCCCAAACTTTTTAGAGCGGCGTACCATTTAGAGTTACCATTCTTCTGCGTACCCCCTCTCTTCCACTTAGACTGCAGTCATACATTTTCCATTAAAGGACAATATTTGCCCCCTAAATTTATTTTCCAGTGCATTTTTTTTACCTTTATGAATAACTTTATAAAGTTACGGATATTTGAATCTGATTACAATGTTTAGAGTACACGTAAACAGATCTGCAGTCGGATTCAATTCATTCGGATTGATGAAAATTGGTACATGTAAACATAGCCACTGTCTTAATGAGCGAGTCATCAGGTCATTCATTCATTCAGTAACGAAGCAACTAGAGGTGCTTCTCAATACTCAAATTGATGCTTCCTCATTTCCTCGCTCCTCCGTCCTCCAGCCTGTGACCCGGAAACCAATCGAACTCAGCCATCTCGAAGGACATCTCAATTCTCTAATTGCCCTGTGAGGAGGCGAGGAACAAGGAAGTGAGGAAGCTTCCTGAGGAGCTATGAGCGAGGACACACAGGTGTATCCTTTGTGGAAGTTTTTCTCAACGAGAAACCTGACACACGTATACATTCTCCTCCCCCTTCATATCTGTCACAGTAATTTTAATTTATGCTTTACCTTTGCAGTTCAAATAAACCATATATCTCACATATTTCAAAAGGGCATCTTGCTTTATTATTATTATTTATAAATTTCTTAAATAACCAAACTTCAACAACATAAGGGCAGATCCCTCAAGCGCAGCTGATGACGCTTTGAAGTGATGCTAGAGTGTTCAAGAACATTCCAATATACAAATAACATTTCTTTGCATCCTTCCCTCGCATCCTATGGGGGGTGGAGCTGAGGAAAGGAAAGCGAGGAAAGGAAACGAGGATGCACAATAAGAATTGAGAAGCACCCTAGCTGTATGTATGAATGAATCATTGAATGATTGACTCTCACGATTTGTTCAAAGCTGCAGAATTGTTCACAAAACAATTCTGCTGTGGCTGCAGTTCTGCTGTTGCTTTCGTTGGAACTATTATTTCATTGCAAAATAGAGTAAATACTGACAATACTGTGTTTAAAATGCACATTTTGTTTGTTGACCTGTTGTATAATAATCATACATGTAAATGCAATACTTCGATCAAACGAATGCGATTAAGTTCATGATCATAGAAACCATAATCACATTAAACTCGGTGGTGTATGCCAATTTTAATCGCAATAAACAGGCATGCAAACACCTTAATTGCATTATTACCGCTCCAAAGTGTGCATGTGCTAGGATGTACACGGATGCCGTGTGTTGTTCATACAACTTCATGAATGAACTCCGTGATATTATTTTGAAGTTTTCTCTTCTCCAAATCGCCTAACTCTGTCAAACACAACTCCCTGCGCAGTCTCTGCTCTGTATCTTCATCCAGATGGCACGAAGAACGCTACGGCAGTGTAGGCAAACCCGGCATTGCGATGTTCATCACGGCGCCAAATAATATCCAGTACGTCCATAAAAAATTATTTTTAATTTGATGTAAGTAGATTAAAACAATGGCCGGTAACATGCATACTGTATGCCTATCTGAGTGTGGTATAGCCATACTTAGCTATAAGCGAATAATCAGAGTAATGAAATTTGCATTAAAACTGGAGTGAATATTTCTGCTTGTGTCATGTAAACATCTTACTCTGATTAAGACCTTACTCTGATTATAAGAAATAATTGCATTATTGGTGCATATGTAAACGTAGCCAATGTCACGTTTGCAATCATCTGGATATTTGGGAACAGTTGCATTCTTGCTCGTTATCAAAATGAAATACAAGAACTCACACAGGGTATGTTTTTGTATCGAAGAAAGTTTGAGACTTAAATCGATCTCAATCCACTCTGTATCTATATATGTCCTTCATGTGAGTACTAAATCCCCATTTTTACAAAGGTGCACTGTCGAGAACAACAGTAATGTAGCGCAATTTGTTAAGGCAGCAATACTCAAAAGATGAGGTAATTTGATTGGATGTCATGCATTTACGGCATTTTGCCACTTAGAAATACATGCTCGGTTTTAATGTTATTTTAAGGTAGGGTAGAATTAAATGAATGGCAAGACAATCCATTTTGTTCGCGTACCCCCTTCTGTCACCTCACGTACCCTCAGTACGTGTGTCAGGGCCTTAACCCCACAACTAGACCTAAATATAACCATATTGGTGAATGAGGGGATTAATAATCTGTAAGGCAGTCATTTTTTGCCACCACACCGGCCTGTGTAACAGTCACACGTTTTGATCATCATGATAATCTGAAGTCTAAATAAAATAGCCAGAAAAAAAAGCTAAACGAACACCATGGTCACATGACTTCAACATCACCACCATTAAGCTTCTGACAGCTCTTTTAGTCTTAATTTAAAAAAACATTTTCCCTGAAATTTTGAGGTAGAATAGTATGCAAGAGTGTAGTTTTAAACACAACAAGGCTGTGAAAATGACTAGTGAGTAGACAAGCTCAAGCGGCCATCTCACCATGGCAAATCGATTCAATTCGACTGAAGCAATGGCATGAGGCATCTTGCGACGGCATGAGGCGTCTTGCACCTAGCGCGGCAAAGAACGCAGTACTTGTTCCGTATCTAAGGGAACCGAGGTTACGTTAGTAACCAAGTACGTTCCCTTGCGATACTACACGAGTACTGCGTCGTTCGTCTTATTAATTAATATTGATTATTAATAAGACAAGACGCAATGGGGACAGTACAATCACGCCGTGCTACGCAGGGGGGCGACTGAGCATCAGGGCAGAGCACTTGAAAAAGGGCTTGCAACAGATACTCAAGACAGGGTAGCCCAGACAACGGGGACTGAAACACTGTAGTCATCCACCCAAGCCCATAAACTAGGAGACCAGAGGGGCCTAGGGTACGTATATAGAGGGCACAGAACATAGTTACGCCCAGACGTGGTCGGGGTCGTAATGGAAAGACATAAGCTGGACACAGCAGGGAGGCTCATGCAGAAAGGACCTGCGTCTGAAGCACAGGGACATCTAGATTATAAAACCTGACAAATGTGGACGGTGAGGCCCAGCCGGCCGCCGCACAGATGTCGGCAATGGAAACGCCACAGGACCACGCCCAAGAGGAGGCCATACCTCTCATGGAATGCGCTCTCACACCCAAAGGGCATTGAAGGCCTAAGGAGGAGTAAGCGAGTGCTATAGCGTCGACTATCCATCTGGAAAGCCTGGGCTTCATGACCGGAAGACCTTTTGTGCGGCCACCGAAGCAGACAAAAAGCTGTTCCGCCTGACGAAAGGAGGCGGAACAGTCAATGTAAGACCTCAGGGCTCTGACAGGACAGAGTAGGTTCAACTCCTGTTCATCCTGAGAAGCAGGAAGAGCGGAGAGAACGACCATCTGCGCCCTAAAGGGGGTAGATAGGATTTTCGGGACATATCCATGTCTCGCTTTCAGGACGACTTTGAAATCGTCAGGCCCGAATTCAAGACACGAGGGGCTGCCCCGCTATAGGAGCGTGAGAAGCTGCTATAGCTGCGACATAGACCTTAAGGGTAGAGGGAGTACGGCCTCTATCCATTAAGTCTTGAAGGAAGGACAATATCTGGGATATGTCACAAGTCAATGGGTCCTCGCCCCGGGCTGTACACCAGGCGGCAAAGATGGCCCATTTCAGGGAGTAGAGACGTCTTGTAGACGGAGCTCTGGCCTGAGAGATAGTGTTTAAGATATTCTCAGGGAGGCTTGCAGGCTCCCATTGAGAAACCACACATGAAGGTCCCACAGCTTGGGTCTGGGGTGCCATATTGTCCCTCTCGCTTGAGAGAGGAGGTCCCGTCTCAGAGAGATTGGCCATGGCTCCAGGGGCGATACCCGAGATAGCTCCGAGAACCGTGGTTGGGTCCTCCACAGAGGAGCCACCAGGAGGACTTTGTGAGCACCTTCCCTGACTCGTCTGATTACTTGGGGAATCAGCGCGATCAGGGGAAAAGGAGGAGGAGGCTGGGCCAGTCGTGGGCCAGTGCGTCCCTGGCTTTTGAGAAATATATTGGGCAGTAATGATTGTCTTCTGAGACAAAGAGTTCGACCTCTGCCTTCCGGAAGACGCCCCAAATTCTCTGGACTGAGCGGGGGGTGGAATGACCATTCCTCTGAGGGAAGGTTGCTCCGGGACAACATGTCCGCCCCTATGTTCAGTACGCCCTGTATGTGTGCTGCTCTCAACGAGAGCAGGTTGCACTGGGCCCACTCTAGGGTGGTTTTCGCTAGAGTGAAGAGGGGCTTTGAAGAGAGACCGCCCTGGCGATTTATGAAGGACACCACCGTCATGTTGTCTGACCTGACCAAGACGTGGTGACCCACCAGGAGAGGAAGGAAAACCTGGAGAGCTCGATATACTGCCATCATTTCCAGGCGGTTGATATGTAGCTCGCTTTCCAGGCCTTTCCAAGCAAAAAAGGCCAGACGGTTGTCGCACAGAGCTCCCCAACCCATCTTGGAGGCATCTGTAAAGACGACCTTCCTCTTGTCTATCGCCCCAATTGCCACGCCCTGCTTGAACCAGCAAGGGTTCGTCCAAGGGGCCAGGGTTGTGACACACGCCTGGTTCACCTTGAGCGAGCAACGACCATGTTGCCAGGCTAGGGGCGGGACCCGTGGTTTCAGCCAGAGCTGCATGTGAAGCAAGCCCAACTGCAGAGCCGGAGATGCTGAACTCATTAGACCTAGCATCTTCTGAAACGTTCTGAGCGGCAGAGAAGCCGTAAAGGTTTGTACGAGCTGCTGAATGGCCAGAGAACGCTCTAGAGTGACCGTGGCCCGAGTCATGTGGGTCGAGTCTAAAATTATCCCCAGGAACGACACACGTTGGCTGGGAGATAACGAGCTCTTTGTAAAATTGACCCTGAGCCCCAAGCACTCTAAGTGGTTGAGGATGATGGATCTGTGGGATATTAGCTTCGCCTCCGACTGGGCCAGAACGAGCCAGTCATCGAGGTAGTTCAGTATGCGCACACCCATCTGTCTCAGAGGGGAGAGAGCCACATCCATGCACTTCGTAAAAGTGCGGGGAGCCAGAAATAGCCCGAACGGAAGAACCGTGTATTGATATGCCACCCCTTCGAAGGCGAATCTCAAGAATCACCTGTGATGGGGGGCTATCTGGATGTGAAAATAAGCGTCTTTCAGATCCAGGGTAAAGAACCAGTCTCCCGGGTGTATTTGCGGGAAGATCTGCTTCAAAGTGATCATTCTGAATGAGCGCTTTATCAGGGCCCTGTTCAGATGTCTGAGATCGAGAATGGGTCTGAGACCGCCATCCTTTTTGGGGACGAGGAAGTACCTGCTGTAAAAACCTGACTCGCTCAGTGCTGGAGGAACCACCTCTATGGCTCCTTTCGCCAGCATGGTGTTTACCTCGGAATGCAGGACATGCGCATCCTTGCTTTCCACAGAGGTTTGGACCATGCCGTTGAAAAACGGGGCCCTTTGAGCGAATTGGAGTACATAACCTCGTTTTATTATGTTCAGAACCCAAGCTGACACTCCGGGGATGGCCTGCCAGGCCTCGGCCCGTGTGGTGAGGGACTGAATTGGTTCTGGCACTAAGTCACTGTGAGGGACTGTGGTGCATGCGCCGTCTGTGCTCAGATCGTGGCGCGGGCTTAGTGGCTGGCGGCTTGTCCTTAGGTGGCTGCTGCTGAGCTGGCGCTGACTTAGGGCTGCTCAAAGCAGAGGAGCTGGAGCGTTTTGGCAGAAAATGTCGCATGGCCTGGGACGACTTTTGCGCTGCTGTGAAGCGCTTGGCGAAACCATCGATGGCGGGCCCAAAGAGACCAGGGGGGGAGACGGGCGAGTCAAGGAAGACAGCCTTGTCCACGTCCTTGATCTCAGTCAAGTTGAGCCATAAGTGGCGCTCCAGCACCACCAGGCTGGCCATCGAATGCCCAATTGCCTGAGCCATGGACTTCGTGGCGTATAGGGCCAAGTCTGTGGCGCTACGCAGCTCCTTGAAGGTGGCTGAGTCGTGCCCAGCCTCATCCAGGTCTCTGAGGAGCTTTGCTTGGTACACCTGGAGTACCGCCATGGAGTGCAAAGCAGAAGCTGCCTGACCGGCCCAGGTGTACGCCCGTCCAGCGAGGTACGGCAGGGCTTGGATGGGTGGGCGGCCTTCGACTTCCATACAATAGCAGCGGACGGACACAAGTGTGCGGCCACAGCTTCATCCAAAGGAGGCAGCTTTTCATATCCTTTCTGCCCGGTGCCGTCAACAGAGATGAGAGCGTGAGAGGCAGAAGGATGCAAGCAGGCAGAGTAGGGAGCGCACCATGACTTGGTGAGCTTGTCATGCACCTCCGGAAAGAAGGGCGCTGACCGCTGAGGAGGCGCTTGGCGGCATCCAAGCAGGAACCACTCGTCCAAGCGGCTGCGTGTGGGTTCCTCAGGCGCAGACCACTCCAGACCGAGCTGCTTAACTGCTTTCGACAGCACACGGGTGAGCTCCGAGTCGATGGAAGCCCTGGCGTCAATCAGCTCCAAAGACGGCAAGGGGGCGGGGTCAGGAAGTGAGCCTGACCACTCCTCGGCATACGAAGCCGCCAAGGACATGCTGTCATCCAGCGGTTCTTCATCAGATCCCCGAACGAGACCAAGTCGCTCGCGATGGCAGAGGGGCGTTGGTCTGGGCGGGAGAAATGGACGGGGGAAGCCTCTCTGTGTGGAGAGAGTGAGGCACGCGAGACCTGAGCCGACGTGAGCTCACTCTCATCCGAGCGCTGGGATCCTCTACCCTGCTGTTTTTTCCTCACAGGCTCTTGGGAGGAAGAAAACGGGAGGGCGCGAGGGGCGGAGTCGCGTTCTGAAAAGAACGCTATCCGCGAGCGCAAAGAGGCCAGACTCATACTCTCGCAGTGAGAGCAGGTCGTTTCCGTGAGAGCTTCTGCGTGGGATTTCCCCAGACATAATACACACTCACTGTGCCCGTCATCAGCGTGCAGAGGGGCTCTGCACGTGCCACAGCCGTAGCGCAACATTTGCAACAACGTCGCATAAATTTGCTCTTTAGAAAATAGCTCTTTTATAAAGCAACTGTGTTGCAAAGGATACACCGTAGTGCACTCGCTCGAACTGCAGGCAGCTCGGGGGCGAAGCGCTGACCAGGCTGCTAGGAAGCAGCGTGGGAACAGAGCTGCTTGAGAGCGGTGAGCTGATCTGGCTGTTGCGAAGCAGCGGGCGATCAGCGCTGCATGAGAGCGGCGATCTGAGCGGCGAGCTGAAAGAGTGGCGAGAGAGCTGCAGGCTGCTCGAGGCGGCGGCTGCTAGAGAGCGGCGAGCTGCTTGAGAGCGGTGAGCAGAATAGAGAGCGGCGAGCAGGGAGGCGAGCTGACCAAACTGCTGCAGAGTGGCGAGTTGATCAGCGGCGAATCCAGCTCGCGCCATCCGCGCTGTCATTGGTTCGTTTACTTTAACTTCATGAACCAATGGCCGTGCAGTTTACACTGCGTGATTGTATAAAGGCTTCAGAATCGGAGAAAAAGGAGTTTTCCCCATTGCATCTTGTCTTATTAATAATCAATATTAATTAATAAGACGAACAACGCAGTACTCGTGTAGTATCGCAAGGGAACAAAGTTTTAATAAGAAGCATGTTCGTGCTTAAGGCCACTTATAAACCAGTCTCCATTTCTTATTTTTCTCCATTTCTGTCACCTGATGGAGTTTGAGTTCCTTGTCACTGCTGCCTTTCGGTTGCTTATTGGGGACACTCAATATCAAGCAATATTACTGATTTAACTGCACTATTGGATGAGAACAAAACTTGAAATGAAATGAGCTGAATAATGACATTATTAGCTTGCTATAGCTGCTTTACAGCAAAATTTGAATCTCTTATTTGATCAAGTTTGAGTCATAATTCTGTTACTTTCCTGTCTGTTATTGTGAACCAGCTTGGAAACAATTTCTATTGTATAAAGAGCAATGAAAATAAAGCCCAAACCAACTTATATATAAACAAATGTCCTTTGCATGGTTTAAAGTTTAAATTAAAAAAGAAAAATAATATTAATTAGCCCTAATGATCAATTAAATAATATGATGCTTTGACATCACGCTAGTAGTGAAATGCTCCGAAAAATATGTTTTATTACTTTTTATAATATTTTTTAAAAATTTAAATGTATGTAATACTCTAAATCCATTAAACTTCATCCCACAAATGATTCACAACAAATGATTTCTAGCCTCTCCACTTTAATAATGGGGGTTTTTACATAACTGATATTCATAGACAAGGAATAATAGTCCTCAAAATAAATAAATAAATAAATAAATAAAAACTGTATCAGTTGCTGTTTATCATGAGTTGTAAGCTGCTAATAGATGATCTTCTTTACACTAAATGTCACCCAACTGAATGTATTTTTTTTTCCACACAGTATAGCAGAAGACAAACAATTATTTATGTCTTTAGATTATTCTTATAAAATATCAGAAGTATAATGTATTGAAACAGATTTTCTCTTCTGATGCAAAACAGTCAGTTACATAACGCTGACACAGAGATTCCCATACGGCTTGATTCCACCCATCCTGACATTTACACAACAAAGGTCACATCTGAAATTCAAATAGACACAAAAGAAATTTCATGCATACAAAGCCAAAGTTGGTCAGAATCATGTATGATTTAAGGAGCTACACACACTCAAGTCAGCAGTTAAACACATTACTCCACGTTGACACATAAAACATCTTCTCAATGAGACTGGCAATTCAAAGAAATAGATTTAACTTCAAACCAATGTGATGTCGAACTGAAAATCGTGTTAATTCTGTTATATTTTGGGGAAAGGGTCTTGGATAATGTGTCTTGTGCTTTATTTACATACGACTGTTTCGCACTGCAAGCTTGGGGAGCACGTGAGCAGAGTGTGAACTGGCTTTCACGTCACTGAATCGCTCAGAGTTTCATATGGAAGTAAAATAATGCCATATGTTTTTGAAACAAAAAGCATGTTGAATTGCACTACTTGAAAAAAAAAATATGCATTGCATTAACTGTGCTTGTATTTTAATGCATTGTATTTTTAGGGCTTGCATTTTTATGGACTGAAATTCAATATGGTTTTATATTTAAGCTGTGAATATTTCAATTCAAAACAGTTCACACACATTTTCAATGTTAAAAATGCAATAATCCATATTCACCTTTCAGATTTCAAGCTTTTTATTTCAAAAACATATGGCATTAGTTTACTTCCATAGTTTCACCACAATCAGTCACAGTTTGTGGACACCTTCGAAATCAGCGTGTAGTGTACAATGAAACCAACCTGTCACAAAATTGGTTATGACTTCCCTTATATGTACACATATAAAGCCTCTGTCAGCCCTTTATTTAAATAACAGTAAGAAAAAAAAGAGAAAAAAAAGATCTGTATTTCAAGCATCACTTGTGATGTGCAGATTGTATATGTTTCAAATTGATTATATATGTTTCAATATTTGGCCGAGATACAACTATTTGAAAATCTGGAATCGTAGGGTGCAAAAAAAATCAAAATATTGTGAAAAAAAATCGTCTTTAAAGTTGTCCAAATGAAGTCCTTAGCAATGCATATCCACTCACAAAAATAACATTTTAATATATTTACGGTAGGAAATTTACAAAATATCTTCATGGAACATGATCTTTACTTAATATCACCAGGAGGAACACCAGCACCAAACGTCTACACAAGACAATGAGCAGAGGATGACTGAGGGTTTAAATACACTAGATGACAAGGGACTAATGATTAATGGTGCAGGTGATTAGTTGACAAGGTAACAAACAAAGGTATCTATGGAAACTAACAAGATGGAAATGGAAACAAAGGAAACAGGAAATAAACCACAGGAACTGAAAACAGGCACATCAAGACAAAAGATCATCAAAATAAGAGTCCATGAAACAGGGACACAGGGAATCGTGACAATAAGTAAATTTAGAAAATAATATTTCATTAAAATCCAGCCAAGATGAGAAATACAAACCCAACACAGGTTTCTGATGTAACCATGAATTATATATATATATATATATATATATTAAATGACGGGTCTGTTGAATCATTTAAAGTTATGATCACAGTATTTTGGCTCACATTAAAATTAACAACAATTTTTTTTTGTGTATTTTATATATATAATTTTTTTTTCCCTAATGAAGTGAATTAATTTCAAGAAGAAGACTTTCAAAAAATTCAAGACTGCATCATAGTATATTATCATGCAATAAGTCTTTTCTCTTAGATAAGAGCAGATAAGATAAATGAAGCACACACGTGCAAGTATTTATTTACAATGTGCCAATAAAAGGTAGAAAAATCCAGTTGTGAGACGAGTATGTACAAGTGTTCAAATATTGTGTTCTTCCACAACTAAGAATTACATTTGAAAAACAGTCTATTTTTATGAGAAGTGATTGTGTTGAAGTATCTCTCCCTTCACTAACACGCACCAGTGGGTGGGTCAAAGAGAAGATGATGTAGAAGTAGGCATTGATCTGTGTCTGTGCAGTCTTGTGCTGATGTATTAATCTCTATTATGAAAAAAAAAACCTGAAAGTAGAAAACGAGTCATTATAGCAGCTTGGTTTCAATAAAAGCTGGACTAGCAAGGAACTTTTGAGTTCTGAAACTTACAGTATGTTTTTTTTTTTTTTTAATAGCACAATGACCTCTCATTCCATGGCCCTTTAAGCAAAGACTCTGAATCTGGCCAGATACTATTAGGGAGAGATACCAACCTCCACAGCTCTACCAATGGAGAAAGCTTAATGGTCAACTTGGATTTCTCTATGGAAGAAAAGAATGGGATTTTTACTTTCGCACTGAACTGCTTATTTAGATGAAAGGCATCCAACGTAGAAGCAAAGATAGCAAATTAAGCATACTTCTGTATGTACATTTTAGGTGTTTGTCTGTTTGCAAAACCCACTGCCATGATATTGGAGTTGGTTTGACAATTTTCCCATTATAAATGGCCAAAGATTTTCAGGTGGGCTTGATTGAACATGTTACGTGTTATTAAGTTTGATGAACGTATTACATCTGTTAAGTAATGCTAACAAATGTTCTGCACATTTTACTTTACAATAATGTCTGCCAATACCTCTTAATAAATATTCTTTTAGTTAAATAATCTTAGTAAAGTGCCAACAAACATAGACACTTGGGATGTGCCTGAAGCCAAAACACATATAAATATTCAGAAAGGCACGGATAATGACTTTCTGAAAAATATTCGTAAAACACAGTCACTCCTTGTGCTTGGTGGATAACAGGTGAGCCAAGTGACAGCACAATATTTTAGATTAACATGTAAAATTAAAACTCAAATGTGAGTGTGTAAAGTGAACTAGATTAAAAAAGTTGGTCAAGACAGACTTTAATGTTAACATGAGAAAGCCTGGCCAAAAGTTTGAAGTAGTTTGAAAAGCTTAAAGTTTGAAGATTTTATGATTGAAGTAGTTTTGACATGGCTATTGTTGTGCAGTCAGTCAGTAGTTGATCCATCTCCAGGTATCAGATTTAGGACGGGTTATTTTAATTATGAAGGAAATAAACACTGACTAGTTTAGTGAATTGGGTTAGGCCTACTTGTTCAGTGAATCAAACTATTGATGTGCTCTTAAGAGTGCTATTGGCTCATGCTAAGATAAAGACATTGCAACAGAGAATCGAATACAAATTAAAAAATGCATGACTGTCATGTTGATGATGAAGATGACGAGGATCTATTTGCAGCGGATCTATTTACAGCATACATTTATTAAAGAAAACAAAAGAACGTCTTAGTTACATATGTAACCCTCGTTCCCTGAAGGAGGGAACAGAGACGTCACGTCGATTGAACCGACGAATTGGGAATCTCGCTAGCACTGGTTTTCAAGAAGAGTGAAGGCCTGGCACCGGATGCTCCGCCACGGCCAGCTACCGAGGGTGATGGAATAACTCAACAGGGTTTGCTCAACAAGGAACTCTCTGGAGCAATATAAGCGCATACCATGGCGCAGCAAGTAGACTCTAAGCAGGGGCCTCTTGGCGCTTTTACCCATTTGAGGTGAGAACCAGAGGTGGGAGTAAGTCACACATGTGCAAGTCACTAGTAAGTCTCAAGTCTTAACCTTTAAGTCTCAAGCAAGTCCAAGTCAATTTTTGTGAGAATCAAGCAAGTCAAGTCAAGTCACTGCTTTATGTCAAGCAATTCAAGTCAAGTCGTAGCTTGGGTCAAGCAAGTCACTGGCAAGTCATACAAATGTTTGATGATTTAACTGAATTTATATTAAAATAAGTTAAAACTACAGTAGTTATGGACTATGGGAGTTTTATTTGCAGCAACAACAAAAAAATTGCAATATGCATTTCTACTCAAAAGGTGTCCACATACAGCTTAGTTATTACAATAAAAATCTATTTGATTGTTTTTTTCTTTTTATTTGTGTGTGTGTGTGTGTGTGTGTGTGTGTGTGTGAGAGAGAGAGAGAGAGAGAGAGAGAGAGAGAGAGAGAGAGGAAGAAAGGTGATGTGATTGAGTGTGATTCATTAATATTTGTGAGTGAAAAGTGTATTGTTTGTTTGCATGTGCATGGTTGTGTTTGCAAGTTTGAGTTTTGTTTTGTTTTGTTTGTTTGTGTATGCATGGTTGGGTTTGCAACTCTGTATGATTTTTTTCTTTGTGTGTGTGTGTATATGTATACAATACAATGATACAATATATTTATATGCATCCCATAAACTATCCATAGGCTTTTCACTCAGTCTAACACTGAAGACCAATTAGACACTGTACACATGCATACATATATTTCCTTATAAACAGTGAATAACCATTTACAATGCATTGCACTTGCAAAAAATTAAATTTGATAATTTTCTCTGTTACCTTTGTTCTTTGAATATCTTCAATGACAGACAGCATTTGTTGCTGTCACTTTAAGAGCTGTCGCACATGACACGGATCTCACGCGCGTCCCACTTTCTCACAACTCTTTACTTTCGTTTAAGACTTTATTTAACTCATTCAAGGCTGCTCTAATGAGGATACTCAACAAAACGGACATTTTTGGCATTATTGAGTGTGTTATTATTCGTTTGTGGCATTCTGGCGCACGTCTTTCTGTGCGTCGTGTGTGTGACAGGACATTCACAGACAGCGCGTTCTCTTTTTCTCTTTTGGCGCGCTTAAATGGTTTAAAAGCATTTGCATGAATAAGAGCGTGATCATGTATTGTAATGCTAGACAAATTATGACAGAAAAAACGGCGCCTTCCATGTTCAGTCACAACTGTCCATGCTCTTACGTTAGCGCTCTCTGCTTGCCTGCTGCGTCACGTGGTTAGGTTGCGGTGCGTTTAAAAACCGATATTTATTAAAGTTATTTCGAGTCATTTAACTCAAGTCCGAGACAAGTCTCAAGTCATGAATGTCAAGTCAAAGTCAAGTCAAGTCTTTTATTAATATTTGTCAAGCAAGTCTCAAGTCCTAAAATTTGCGACTTAAGTCTGACTCGAGTCAAGTCATGTGACTCAAGTCCCCCACCTCTGGTGAGAACACAGGAGGAAACCGGCTCAACACGAAGGCTATAGAGTCTAGCGAACGTGTTGGGTGTCACCCAGCCCGCAACTCTACAAATATCTGTCAGCGAGGCGCCACGTGCCAGTGCCCAGGATAATGCAACACTTCTGGTAGAGTGAGCTCGCAACCCGAGTGAGCAGGGCACGCCTTGTGCATGGTATGCTAAGGTGATGGCATCCACTGTCCAGTGGGCCATCCTCTGCTTGGAAACAGCCTTTCCCTTCTGCTGGCCTCCATAACAGACAAAGAGCTGCTCTGAGTTCCTGAAGTTTTGTGTTCGGTCCACGTACAGTTGCAGTGCGCGGACGGGACAGAGCAAAGCTAGGGCTGGGTCTGCCTCCTCCAGGGGCAGCACTTGCAGGTTCACCACCTGGTCCCTGAAAGGAGTGGTGGGAACCTTGGGCATATAGCCAGGCCGAGGTCTCAAGATCACGTGGGAGTCAGCTGGCCCGAACTCTAGGCACGATTCGTTGACCGAAAATGCCTGCAGGTCCCCTACCCTCTTGATGGAGGCCAATGCAACCAGGAGCAAAGCAGTGGAGCATCAGTTCTGGGAACCAGGTCCGGTTGGGCCAATAGGGTGCAACTAGCAAGACCTGCTCCTTGTCCTCCCTGACTTTTCACAGTGTCTGTTCAAGTAGGCTCACTAGGGGATATGCATATTTGCGCAGGCCCCGAGGCCAACTGTGTGCCAGTGCATCCGTGCCGAGTGTTCCCTCGGTCAGGGAGTAAAACAGCTGACAGTGAGAGGTTTCTGAAGAGGCAAACAGGTCTACCTGTGTGGCTCCGAAGCATCTCCAAATCAACAGGACTGCCTGGGGATGGAGTCTCCATTTTCCCGGAAGTGCAGCTCATGAGAGTTCGTCGGCTGCATGATTGAGCATACCCGGGATGTGAATGGCACGAAGCAACCTCAGATGCTTCTCAGAGATGCATGTTTCAGAGGAGGAGATGGCGGGCGAGTTGAGACATGCAACGGGAGCGTAGACCACCTTGCCGGATGATGTACGCAATGGTTGCAGTGTTGTCCATATGGACCAATACGTGTTTGCCCTGTAATGGCTTTTTTAGGCGGCTCAGTGCAAAACATACTGCTAGCAACTCAAGGCAGTTGATGTGCCAGTGCAGTTGGGGACCCGTCCAAACCCCTGATACTGCATGCCTGTTGTACATGGCCCCCAGCTGGTGGTAGAGGCATCCGTGGATACAACAGCATGCCTGGACACCTGTTCTAGGGACACTCCTGCCAGCATAAACGAAGGGTTCTGCCCACTGTCTAAAGGTTGCCACGTCCATTTCAGGACTCAGCCGTGAAGCCAGTGCTGATGCGGCCTCATATGAAGCAAACCGAGCGGTGTTACTGCCGCTGCAGCAGCCATATGCCCCAGAAGCCTCTGAAATAATTTCAGTGGGGCCGCTGTCCTGCCTTTGAACAAATTCAAGCAGTTCAACACTGACTGAGCTCATTCCTCTGTGAGGCATGCTGTCTGTTCGACCGAATCCAGCTCCATCCCGAGAAAAGTGATCCTCTGCACAGGGGAGAGTTTGCTTTTTTCCCAGTTGACCCGAAGAGCCAACTGGCTGAGGTGACTGAGCACCAAGTCCCTGTGTTTGCACAACAACTGATCTTGTGACTGTGCTAGTATCAGCCAGTCATCAAGATAGGTTAGAATACGAACACTGTGTTCTTTTATGGGAACAAGGGCCACCTCCATGACCTTCGTGAAGATGCGGGAAGACAGAGACAGCCCGAAGAGAAGGACTTTGTACTAATATGCTCAACCCTCGAACGCAAAGGGCAGGAACATCCTGTGTCGAGGGAGAATCGGGACATCTAAGTGGGTCTAAGTGTGTGGTGCAACACTTACCTGGTTCCACGGTTGGGCAGAGGGTGCATGAGATTGCTTGGTTCCGTCCTCGAACCGCTCACTGCTGCCCACTGGCAACAGAAGAGGAGGATGTGAGTGCTGAGGATTTTCGCCACCCACTGCTCTCCGTACCCTCTTGAGTCCCAGAGATAGAGGAAGCTCCTCTTTTACTGAGAATTTGGGTACCGCTGGCTGTGACGCCAGTGGCAGAACAGTATTATTTTGTTTGGTAGCCACAAACACAAGACCATGAACAGAGTGAACTGAAGGTCTTAAATACACAAGATAATAAACTCAATAAAAAACAGGTGTGCTCTAATCAATCAAACAATGAATTACTGACAAACAAAAGAAAACAGGAAGAAAACACAGGAAATACTGGTAACCTCGAAAAAGGAAACTAAAACACTGAAAAAACGTCTCTGGAAGGCAGCCCCTGAAGCCAAAACTAGTTGAGGTAGTAGTGAAAAATCTTATTGCACTCAAATAATATTATTTACTAGTATTTACTACGTGGTGCCATAGCTGGTCTTTACAGGGAGGAGACGGCAAAGATCACAGGCTTCAAAATGGAGCTTCTTCAGTGAAGGAGAAATATAAATCAGTGTATGAAAGTGAACAAGAGTGATTTGTTCACTTAAAAGATTCATACAAAAGCACAGATTCTTTCACAAATGACACATCACTATGTATGATCAAGTAATCAGTGTAGTATGCAACCCCCTCTGTTGGTGAAAATAATCACTACACAATTTAGCAGGCATGTTGCTTGGGCTTTTTTGCTGTGTATATGTGGGATAAAATGGGGACATTTCCAGTTGACAACAGGACCCCAATAAATGGAATGTCCCTGGAAAATGATCCATGAATGCATCTCAACTACTCTCACAATTTCTAGAATCGGTCATTGGAAAGCAATAATACATGTGTCACACATGGTTGAAATTAAAGTAGAGGATGCAGGATCTAAGTGCAGCAGTACATTTATTAAATAAACTCCAAAACAGACTTAAGAAACAGGCAGGAACAGAACAAAAACAACAATGTATATGCAACAGAGAACTGACAACTGAACTGAACAAACACAAGGCTTAAATACACTCAACAAAACAAAGGAACGAATTAACTAGACACACCTGAACATAACTAACTCAATCAGTAACCATAGAGACCAACAGGGGGAGAACGGAGGAATACAGGACTAATTAACAAAACAAGAAAGCTTAGAACTCAAACAATGAACAGAAACACATATTCAGAACAAACTCAAAACAAGAACAACAAAACAGAACCAAACACAACTCAAACGTTACAACATGCTGTTGTGAATAATAATTCAAAGAAGCATCTTTTCATAGGATAAGGACATGCACTCTCATAAGTAATTAAAAGACACCAGTGAGTCATCAATGTAGGTGCAAGAAAACATCACATCCTGTAACACTGACATGATGAAGATTTTAAACCTGAGGACGAAAATAGTGCAAAAAAGCAAAAAATTAACCAGTTTTCTCCAACGATTAAAATGAACAAATGCTAACATTATCTTCTAATGCCTCCTTAACATAACTCTGTTTAGTGTTTCCTTTAATTCACTGTATTCCAGCAATAGTAGGAAACCAACTCTATATTGCACTGAACACACGTTAGCCATGAAGTTGATGTGGATATAGTAGTATTAATGGTATTATGGTTGCATGTTCTGGAAGAAGTACTGTAACTTGTGAGCTCAAGTTCTTTTGGACAAAACACTGAACACTATAGCCTTAGGGGAACACTACTGTTAAGGTCAGTTCACACCATGGATGATGACTGTACTTTTGTTAATCTTAAGTTTTAAAATTCATTCTAATTCTATGAGAATATGGAAGCTCTTACCACACCATCAACAACAACGACGAACCCACCTAACTTTAAAGACCATGAGCATTTAAAGTGGCAGACGACAGTGCGTGCTTATAATACACAAAACGCCGTTATAGTCATTATAGTTATCTTTATTGTACTTGGTGTGAACGGGCCATAAGTCATGCAGGCATATATTTTGAGTAGTCTGGCTGAGGAAACAACAATAGGCAGGATAAAATGTTGACGAACATAGGAAAACAATGATACTTCCTGTCTGAGAGCTCGTGCGTAACAGCACAAGCTTCTCAGTTCTTTTCAAATCCACTTTTGAAAAGGAGGTGGACCTTACCAATAAATATGCAACAACACCATTGCTCTATAGTAAAAGATACTACCACGGAAATAGAGAGCTGAATATCTTCTCACATCTCAAAGGAAAGGAGTTCTCAGTTATGTCGCATTAAGTATCCTTGTCTCAAATGTTTCTCATACAATGTCTTGGGAGAAATAAAAATAGACACAATACATCAATTGTTGACACACAGTGAGAGAATGGAGCTATAAAAGAAATGTGGATAACATCTCAGATCATTTGGCCTTGATGAATTTTGTTTGAGGTCATATTGAGCTCAGTGAACATCAGCCCTCCCTTACGAAAAAGAAGTTTATTCAAATGTGCTATTAGTATACTTCTTTTAAACTAAAAATTAGTATATAGTCTACTTTTTATGTACTTCTCAGATATATGTGTTATGTACTTTTAGAAACATACTTAAAATTGCACTTAAGTGTACTCGACTTATACTGACAGAAAGGTCTAAGTATATTTGGACTATGAATGTACTCAATCTTTTGATCGAGATATACTTATATATACTTAGTATAATTAAGTATTCTAAGTATACTTGGCTTGTAATTGTGTTTACTCTTTTGATTGAAGCCTATTAAATGCTTTTTTTCACATAGTTTGACATACAGTCTGATAAACTTACAATGTTTGAAAATATTGATTTATAAAGAAAACAGATATGAAAACAGAATTCTGAGTATCTGAATTTTTGTGTAGGCTAATCCACTGGTAGTGTACGTAGAAATTGACTTCAAATCTATTTTACTCTTCCCCCAAGTTGACTGCATTTTCTGGCAATCCATGTTTTCACTGTTATACAGTAGGGTGCACTATTACACATCTTCTGAAAGAATATAGAATCTCCGAATCAAAACACAAGTGAAGAAGAAGCAGAAAGAAGTTATAGAAGATTGCTTACGCAAATGTAAAACTTTGAAATCATCAAACATTAAACAGCATATAAATCAAAACTGCATAATGTTACCGAATAAAATATCGTACCCATGAAGAGGAAATGACTGTGAAGCTTTGGGGGTGTTGATGGACTTGATCTACTCCGTCTGTGTTTTGATCATTCTGAATCCGATCCGGACTCAGCTTTTTGTTTAAAATGTTGCTTTTTTTTTTTTTTTTTTTTTTAAATGAAACTTACCCACATTCAAGTGTTGATAAAAAGGATGCAAGAAGCTAGAATAAAATGTTTTTGAAATGGAAAGAGTTAAAGTACAGTTAAAGGTATATTTCAATTAGGCCTGTAATACCTAAATAAGAACATAGTAATATACTTAAAGTGCCAAAATAATATATACATAGTAAACTATAATTATGATGTTATGTTCATTTAAAGAAATCTTACTAGTATACTTGCAGTATAAAACTACTAAACTAGTAGTTTACCAAGAGTATACTTCAAAGTGTACATTCATAAACTAGAAAAAAGTACTACATTTATTAAAATAGTAAACTACTAGTATACTTATATGTTCACTTGTAGTACAGATGCGTTTCAAATGAGAAACATAGTTGTGAACTAGTTGTGTACTCAAAGTTTACTACTCTTACACTTATAGTACACTTAAACGTATACTTTTCATATACTAAATTGGGCCAATTTAGTCCCAAGCAGTATTGAAATAGTACACTTACAAGTTTACTACAAGGAGATTTATATTAGTATACTTACTACATAAAGTATACTTAAAAATATACTTGAACTTTACTTAAGTATACTACATAAAATGAACTTCTTTTTCGTAAGGGCTATAAAACATCAATATAAGAATATATAAGAATATAAAAAACCTTTCTGTTCCTATAGAAAACATTGTACGAAAATTCATGCAACTGCAGCACTAGTGGACGACAAACTGTCTGTTTAAACAGAGAATAATTGACCCATCATCTCCCACACTGTTTAATGTCTGATGAGTCACTGATGCAGCCTTGAAACTAGGAGTATGATTTGCCTTTTTAACAACCCATCATCATTACAGCATGAATACATTCTTCAACAACAGCAGGTCAAGGAGTAATTCCAAGTCCACAAATGGAGCCACAAACCCTTGTCGTAGAAAGCCTGCTAGTGTGCGGTCTTGTAAGCATAATCTGTGCTAATTGCACTGCAATTACAATTGAACATGAATTATGCATATTTTCATCATTTTGAAAGCCAGTGGTGATACATTATGCACCTGCCATTGCAATTAAGTCACCATTAACTGTTTTTCTGTATCAAACATTTTAATAACATCATTGCCTTGACTTGGCACAATCTTCTAAATTGTAAAACGGGTCTTACTGAGCCTGTGAGTTTCTGAAACTTCTTAAGTAAAGACAAATAAACACAAAACGATGTGAAACAATTAAACAACAAAACAGATCAACACAGAAGGTACACAACTCTTTTTTACATTAATGTTGTCAAATAGCGACAAATTTAGGATCTAGTGAACATTCTATAAATGTGTTACTAATTAATCAAATTAGAGTCTAATTTGTAAAAAATGTTAATAAACAAGCTTTCATGTATCAAAATAAGAGTACTCCACAAATTCTATTATTTCATTTTCCCCCCCCACAAATTACAGTATGAGAGCAAGTGAAGAACCAAATATTGTGTGAGAAGTGTAAAAAAGGAGTATAGAATATGAATGTGAAATGGAAACTGGGCTTTTACCAGACATGAGGAAAGAGGCCACCCGACACCACAGTTAATCTCTGATTCCCAGCATGCTTTGCTTGACTTGATGACTCAATTCTTTAAATAAAACCATTACATAATGCAAGCAAGGGAACAATCATAACCCCAAATTAGCTGTGAGGCTGAGATTTCACTCCCTAATTTTCATCCTTTGTGAGCATGAGCTTAAGCTGACCTGAGCGCTACCATCTGAGCTCTTCACTAAACTAAAACTCAAAGTAGCTTCATCAGCAGTTTAATTAGAAGTTGAGTGCGTAACTCATTTACACACCGACTACTAAAAATGAGAGTAAGCCAGCACTAGACATTAATCCACTGTTCAGGAAAAGAGCTTTACTCATTTACTCTGTATAATCCCATTTACCATTCCGATGCTTTCAGACTTACATTCAAATACATGAAGAGCAGATATGCACGTCCTGATTTTGCCATGTTAGACGTGTTCCTGGGTCAACGTAATTTATTGATCCTGGAACAACATTCCTGTGCAAAAATTTAATCCTAACCATATCCCTAGCCCTAAACCTAGCCCTACCCATAAATTATCCCTAAAATCAGAGGGAAAGCAAGGTTATAAGCCTAAACTTGACATAAATTGTAAACCGTCCATCAAATCTGATTGGTTGATTGGATGTTGTTGCGGGATCAAAAAAGATGTTGATCCAGGAACATGTTGTACTTGGTGAAATCAGGTGAAAAATGTGCAATGGGATATCATCACAACAAAACCACTGACAACCACAAAAACCTCTATATTACATCCTTGATATGACATATTGACAGATGATTGACATATGACTTTTATATCCTAGATTTTACAGATATTTTTTTTATTTTATGAATATTAATCACAATTACAGGAGCAGTGTTTTTGGGCTGCTACATTATGCAACTGATCTACCTGTAACTCTAAAGACCTTGATTAGCTTTTGCAGGTGTCTTTGAGTGGGGTTGAAGCTAGACTCTGCAGTGCATTGTCCCTCCAGGACTGGATTTGAGAAACCCTGACCTACAGTATCACAACGTTGTCTGCTCTTGCGTTCCCAAGGTTATGTACATACCTGATGTCATTGCACCACAATGGAAAAAGAAACCATAACCATGCCAACTGGCCTGGATTGGCAGAAAACAGCAGGAGTTCACAACGAGAACCAGTAGCGCTTTAGAATAATAGTCCATAATTAAAGAGGTAATTCACTGCTGGCAAGATTTGCTTTTAATATAATTGGACTGTCTTTCTGAAAGGATATTTAAAAAAATAAATAAATAAAAATCTGTGCTGCATGACTAGAAAAAACAAAGAAAAAGGGCTGTGGCATTCCCTTTTGCCAAAAATATAGGACATAATAAACTGAGCTCAATCCATGTGTAAGAATACAAAAATGCCGAAGTCTAATCTGTAGTTTTAACAAAAGCCCTGGAGCTGCCAAAAGTAAAAACAAAACACATCATGCGGGCAGACTTTTGATGACAAATAAATGGGGAGATCTTGGTGCAGGTACACATTGTTCATTTACATATACTACTGACATTGCAACAAGCTAGTTGAAAATCACAGAAGTTTCCCTTTAAAATGCAACTAGGAAGTAATGCAGGACAACTGAGTAGTGCTACTGTAACACTACATTTACAACTATTAACTATTATGGAAACAAGATTAACTAATCATTAAGGAGATATCAAATTTAGGACTGCTATAGTTCCTTAATAGGTAATCAGTAATTATTGAATGAAATTTGCCTCATTAAGAGCTATTAACTAACTACAGTGTAAAGTAATGCGACTGACACAGAGATTCAGTAACAAGCCATGCTCAGTTTTATTAGGTACTGCAGTGCATATACAAAGTAGGAGGAGTCATAGCAGTGACTACAGAGGCCGGAGCGCCACTTAAAGAAACATTGTCAAAATGACAATACATTACATCTCCCCTCCTAAGCATGAAACAAAAACCATGCTAACATAATCACTTTGTATACATATACAGATACTACAAATATTAAACATTGTTGTTTTTTCTTTAGCTCTGAAATTTGCATACAACTTGCATATCCAAATAATAATAAAGAAATGTTAGCACATCTTTTATGCAACTTAGTCAATGACACAATCTATCACAACAATGAACTGTTGAACATCAACATGTCTAACTAGGAAGGAGAGGTTACTAGCACATCACTTTCACAAGGCGTCTTTACCACGCCTTTCCCTGACTACAAGCAGAGCCTGTCAGGAGGCTTCACAACTCTGCCTCATCTGGTAGTGTACTGCCCAGTTGACAAATTCTGCTTAGCAGTCCCCAGTTCTGTAGGTGATGCTTGGGATGAACTAGGATGATCCACAGACTTTGGATGCTTGACACTCATTGGCTCTGATATCTCTGTCCATCGATCATCGTTAAGCCTGTGACGGGACTCGTTGGCAGCTGCTGTGCTCTTGCGAAGATGCTGAATGTTGCGACGGTACTCTCTACTTCCACAGTCAACAACATAGGATCTTGGGGCACAGTGTGATCTCAAAATAACTCCAGGAGTCCATTTGTGACTGCCAGGATGGGGTTGCATCCTTACTTCATCTCCAGGCTTCAGCGCAGCACAAGGGCCACTTGCCCTCTTGCAGTCGTAGTAAAACTTCTGAATGCTTTTGCTTTCATCTAGTTGCCGTTAAACTTTAGGGGGTCGTACGCTGCTGGCATGAGCAGCAGACGGGCAGCAGGCAGGTTGTTGTGGGACCACCTGCCCATCAGCAGCTGAGCTGGTGAAAGGCCTACTGACTCTATTGGCGTCGTTCTGTAGTCAATCAGTGCAAGGTGTTTGTCTGGTGCCTTGCACCAAAGTTCCTTAACAGTCTGGACTGCGTGCTCTGCCTCACCGTTGGAGTGTGGCGTGTGTGGGTATGATGTTTATTAATGATTCCATAACTTTGACAGAAATCCTTAAACTCATCCGCTGCATATTGTGGACCATTGTCTGTTTGAAGGATGGTGGGGATGCGATGTCTGCTGAATCGAGTCTTGAGCTTTTCTATGACAGCACGACAATGTAAGTCTTTCAACTTATCCACGTCAATTAATTTTGAGTAGTAATCCACTAGCAGAACATAATGGTTTCCTTCAAACTCAAACAGGTCAGAAGCCACTTCTTCGAATGGAAGATCGGGTGTTTCTGTTGGTTTGAGTGGTTGTCTAGGCAACCGGTTCTGAAAGTCTGTTCTCTGACACCCAATCCACGTGCCCAGCCAGCCTGCACGGAAATGCAATGGAAATGTATTTGCATGCTGAGCCACTCCCCTGTACATACGGGTATATATGATGGTGGCACGCATCCATTCATTCAGATTTTTGCTTCAGAGCCGAGTGGTTGTACACAGCAATCACTTTTTCCAATCACCTGCAGATAAAGAGCTTAAAAGAGTTGCAGAAAGGATCTCTCTTGGCTGGAAGATCTAAGGCGCATTCAGTGGGACCTCACGAGCTCTCTGCTTGCTTTTCACTATTCCTAAGTGAGACTGATGTATAAGCTTCAGCATGTTCTCGCATAGAAGAACATGGAACTGCCTGACACACTGTCCAGAGCTCAGTTACCCGAAAACAAGCCAGAGATGGAAGGCTTTGAGTGTGTCTCTATGCTTAACTTTGTTTCAGTCAGTGAGCAGAAATATTCAGAGTTCCAGGACCGCACAAAGGAGCTCAGCTGTCTTCAACAAACAATCCAACAAGGCTGGCCAGACCATAGGCATGATGTGCCTAATGCAGTACAGCCATTTAAAGAGCTTAAAAGAGTTGCAGAAAGGATCTCTCTTGGCTGGAAGATCTAAGGCGCATTCAGTGGTGTTTCGCCAGTGATGCAGTGCAGTGATTTCCCCCTTGGTTGCTTCAGTATAAAAGAGCAGTTCCCTAAAACAGCAAAACGGACGGCGAACGTCTTTTTAAAGATTTCTAGATGCAGTCGTTTCCTTTCTTCATCTGATGGCCATGATCACTTTTTCATATGCCTGGGCCGAGAGCATGCTGAGACGGCATTCGTGGATGGTTCACGTCCTCACTCGGAGAACATGACCATGTCAACCCTGCGGTCATGACTCTCCTTCCTTGTAAAGGCTAGAGTCCCCTCTGATGTTAACCAGCCCGCTGCCTCTGCACAAAGCAGAGCCGCAACTATGGTTAACACTCTGGGAGACCTGAGGGTTACAGTAGGAGCGCTTTCCCCGGGTCAGTCTCCATGGATCTCCTACTCCTCTAGTGTGTTGTGTGCCATAGAGCTGCCGAGTGATGGCATGGGTCCTTCTCACAGGGGACCCAGCATTTCATTTGGCACTCCGAGTGAGTATCAGATATCAATAGCTGTATCGGAGAGCGGCTATTGTCCTCTGGAGAGGAAGATGAGGATGAGCTTCCCCCTTTGGGCATGGTCGCTCATGCCGAGTTAGATGCAGAGTTGACGGCCATGCTTGCCTGGGCCGTCGCGGGCATCAGACTCGAGTGTCCACCTTGTCCTGAGCGCTCGCGGTTGGATGATTGGTCCACTGGGGGACCAACCCAGTGCCTTTCTTCCCAGAAGTACATGAGGAAATTCTGAATTCATGGAAGACACCTTTTACTGTCCGAAGCCACTTCGCAGCCTCCTCCACTCTCACTACGCTCGATGGATTGTCCGCCAGGGGGTACGTGGAGATTTCCCAAGTGGAGCTTGCAATTGCGGTGCACTTGTGCCCGCAAAGTGCCACACCTGTTGGAACCTTCCGCGTCTCCCGTCCGAGGCCTGTACGATGTCCGCAGCTCTGGCTGCTAAGGCTTACAGTGCCGCTGGACAGGCCATCTCCTGCAAGTACACCAGGCCAAAGCACTGAAAGAACTGCACAAGGGTAGTTCTGAGCCGGGGTTGATGCAGGAACTGCGCACAGCAACTGACCTCACCCTCCAGGCAACAAAAGTCACGGCACGGCCCATCAGCCAGACGATGTCCACCTTGGTGGTCCAGGAGCGCCATCTCTGGCTAAACCTTGCTGAAATGCGGGATGCCAACAAAGTACGCTTTCTCAACGCCCCCATCTCGCAAAGTGGCTTCTTTGGTGACACTGAAGAGGCCCTGATACAGGTGGCCCAGACATGAGGGGAGCTGCTCTGCATCAGGAGGTGGTGAAGAGATTGATGCATACAAGACCGCTACAGTACTAGCTACACAGCCGAGGCCCGAGATGGGGATGGGGCACGTGGCACTCTCCATGTGACCATCACACCGATCTGTCGCCATTCTTTCAGCCCTTGGTCAGACTTTGCTTTTCTACGGGTCGGAGTGCCCTTAGAACAAGTGTCCAGGCACATTGTTGTTACATCAAGAGGGTGGAGGACTTTCAGGCATTTTCAGTCAGTGAATCGTGCCTTGAGTTTATGCCCAAAGTTCCCACCACTCCCTTCCGGGACCAGGTGGTGAACTTACAAGTGCTGCTCCCGGAGGAGGCAGACCCAGCCCTTGCATTGCTGTGGATAGAGGATGCCATCGCCTTGGCGTACCAATTCCAAGGTGTGCCATGCCCCCTTGGAGTGAGGGCTCACTCAACTCAGAGTGTTGTCTCCTTCTTGGCGTTGGTGGACGGTGCCTCTTTGGCAGACATCTGCAGAGCTGTGGACTGGACGACACCTAATACTCTTTGCTCTCCAGGTGAGTTCCCAACTTGGCGTAACCTTGATTGAGTTTTCTCTGAGTATCCTTCAGCAGTCAGACCTGGCAGAGGCGTCACCATGCCCAGTACTCGAGATGCATGCCTAGTTGGTCAGCCCTTGTACTGGTCTAGCTGCCCCTTATGTTGTGATTCCCCCTTGGTAATCCCATATGCATATTTTTCCATGGTACAGTTTCCCTGTCTGTAATCCTGTGTCTTTCCCTGGGCAGATTCTGCTCTGCCCCATCTCTGCAACTGTAGTAGTTCCATCCTTGTCTAGGCAGGACCTACTGCAGAGATCTTTCGATATGTAGCACTGCCCCACGGGTCAGTCCATATGTGTATTTCCACATGCTCCTCCCTGCGGGTAGGATGTGGCTTCCGTAGTGTCCCTCTCCATTGGACTAGGTACACTTCCCCAGTGTTAACAACACTGGTCATGGCTGAAAAAACAAAACAAAACAATGGGAATAGAGAACCGAAGCACTCTTCCCATGAAGTAAACATACAAAAGGAACACCAGCTACAACCATCTCAGTTGTAAGCCCTGCCCTTTCCACCCCGTTGGCATGGAGGACTATCATTTTAGGCTTACATGGGGCATGCCTCATCTTGCCAGAATCTGCGTCTCCAACACTCGTAACACAGTTCAGTGGTTGTGGATCTTTCCATAGGGAGCCCATTTGTTAGTCGACTAAACGTCATAGTGACTGACAGATAGGGAACATCTTGGTTACTGATGTAACCCTCACTCCCTGATGGAGGAAACAGAGATGTTATGTCCCTCCTGCCACAACCCTGAACCACACCACTGAATGGCCTAGACACCTGAATGAGTGGATGTGTGCTGCCATCTTATATACCCGTATGTACGGGGAGTGGCTTGGCAGGCAAATTCCACTCGCCAATTCCATTGGCCGTTTTTCTAAAACTCAGAGGTGATGGGGCTCCCAAGTGAGACCCCATTTGTCAGTTGACACAATGACTCTGTTCCCTTCATCAGGGAATGATGGTTACAACAGTAACCAAGGTGTTACTCTGCAGTGACTACTAGTGATCTTGACCATTATTTTAAAGTGAAAAACATGTTCAAGGGTTTTCACTTTTAAAATTGTGGTCCAGATCATTAGTAGTCACTGTAGAGTGACATGGTAAAACATGAGAAATTAGGTGAAGCTTATTATGGGTTTCACAAAGAATTATAGAATGGTTTGTATGTGTTTATAGGTGAATAAAAGCTTATATTTAATCTGTCCATTGTATAAATTGACTGTGTTTCTTTCAGAACACATGGATTAAACTGCTCGATTCATATTGATTACATTTACAATGTCTTTGTGAACTTTTTGAAGCACCTAAGTTTTGGTTGCATGGAATTTCAATGGAGGGACAGAAATCTCTCAGGTGTGATTAAAAATATTGTAATTTTTGTTTTGAATATGAACAAAAGTCTTATGTGTTTGTAATGACATGAGGTTCAGTAAATGATTCAGTGATTTCATTTTTGGATGAAACATCCCTTTAACACTATAATAACTTAAGCGTTAATGTATTACCACTATTTTGTCCTGCATTATTTCCTCAAACAGAAACATTATTCCCAAAAAACATAAAGCAAACACTAGATGATGCCATAGAGGGTGGAACGTTCCCACCTTACTTACCATGTTGACATGCAGTGGTCCAGATCCGGGTCTAAACAGCCTCCGTCTGTTGGATCCTGTGCTGCTGTTCCTCACACGGAGAATGCCTGACTTAGCCATTGTCTTAACTGCAGAACAGATTACTAGAATGAGTGCAAGTGCTCCTTATAAAATTATATTAAAACTCATGTCACACATGAAACTGCTGAAACTCACACAGACCTAAGAGAAAGGTGGTAGTCCTATGCAATTTTATGCTTTCATATTATTGATATTGCTATATATATATATATATATATATATATATATATTTATATATATAGTCTCAAACATTTTGAAATTAATTCACTTGTAGAACACAATCTATTTCTGCTTATGTCTGTATATGAGTTTTGACATGCACTGTACCTGGAGGAGTGAGCACATGTGTCAGGGCAATGGGCTCTAGTGCAGAGAGAGTGGTTGGCAGCGGCAGTGAGCAACACCGCTGAAGCAGAGCTTTAAGTGGAGGATCTGCAGGTGACTGGCCAGGAGGGCGTGAGAGGGTCTGAAAATCACTGCATTAAGTCAGGTAACCCTTAAACAGCAACATATTACATTCTACTGCATACAAAGTGTCTCAGTTACCAACTGGCAAATACAATGTTTCATGTCAAGTAGTGGAGTGGGGTTAATCAAGAGAAGAACAGTATGTGAAAACATCTAAATGAGAATACAGTCAACAGTAAATCGATAATAGAACTACTTTTAGCTATTGTTCACACAGGCAGAACAATAGCTAAAAGTTTTGGCCTATTCAACTCAAATCTGTTGAGTGTTTTGGTCTTTTTGAGTTTAGTCTGAACAAGAAAACATGAGATCCTTTTGTACTAGCCCTCTGGAGGTGGTCTGAAATCTGATTAAAATAAGATTGTTTTCCTAGTGCATCTTAGTTTGAACAGTAAGACTGGATTTGATGTGTTTTTCTCATTATTCATCATGCAAAGTGTTGTTAATACGTCAGATGCTGCGACACGAAGAACAGCACATACAGGTATTAAATGCATGTCTACATGGCAAAGGTTAATGTGTAAAAGGCTACACAGTATGTAATATGTTTCCTTTAGCAAACAATTTGAGGTTTGCAAACGAACTATCTTCTCCAAAAATTCAGAGGGCGACATCTTCCCACCACTCAACGTTCTGCTGCTGTTCTATATCTCCTCTTAACTGTGGTGGCAGGATTAATGCCACCTTTTCCCTACCATCATAAATGAATTCTGCCTTATTGGGACCCCACTTGTTCCACCCCTACACCTACTCCTATCTCTTAAACATACTGAACCTGCTGATCAGTTTAGGTGTCTTTGAAGGTGCAGCCCATCCGTTTAACATGAGGACACCGCTTCTAGTTTAAATTATATGCCTATTAAATTCACATTGGGCAGTTTATTTCCACTTTTCAAATGTTTTCTTCATTTAAAACAAACGCCTCTAAGTGCTGATATAAGAAGAGTGAGAAAGGCTGATTTGAACTTGGGTCGGTTGGGTCAAAATCTAAACCAAATGTCCTTACTCTCCACACCACTGTCCCAGTTACTGGCTTGATTTCTTTTGTAATTTTGTCTTATTCAACCAGACAATGGTGGGTGGAGTTAATGTAAATAGACAATCTGCTATGAATATAATATTTAATAATTAGAATTTATAATAATAATTTTAATAAATACAGTCACAATTTTACTTTTAATTTGGGCAGCGTTTCCCAACCCTGTTCCTGGAGGCACACCAACCTCCCTTGTCTGACCCATGTATTTCTGGGCTGCGTTACACTTATTCATGCCCTTCCCTCGCTAACTTCCTCCGTCTCTTTGGCTCGGATGTACATCATTGCTTATGTTGCATAAGTGCTCACTACTGGCGGAACCCACTATGGAACTTATTTATTATTTACATTTTTTTCTTTATGAATTCGTTTGATACACAATTCCATAGGTATGCTTGGGCTGTTGAAGAAAATATATAAATTACACAAATTAATATGCAACACTAATCCTTCTCCTTTTGCTTTCCTGTTTCTATCTCGGGAGGCCCATCCCAAGGTAACTGGAGATTGCGCCAGCTCCAGTTTGGATCCAGACACTCTTCAGATGATGCCATTTTTTTATGGACATACACAACAGCCAAATATTATCCATAAATTGTAACCATAACAATCACAAGCTGTAATCATTGCCTTAACATAATGTTAAGGATAGAATTGTTTTGTCTGTTTAACTGAATATATCTTTAACTAATGACATCTTAGACTTTGAAACAGTCACCTCTGACTGATAACAGGATACTATCTGTTTATAATATTGAAACACACATTTTCTATTATTCTATTGCACCGAGTTGAAGAACTGATGATGGCACTGGTAGATTTTTTTGTTGACAAATCAGCAGAAATAGGGCATTTCAGGTCCAACCACGTGAAAAACCACCATTATTTTCTCATTTCAGATTGAAAAACAATCTATCAAAACATACATGAACCATACTGCCCTTATGAGAAAATAAACATCCATTGTTAAAGTTGCATGCATGATGAACCTACTCAAGCTTGTTACTGTGACAACCAGTGTTCATATGCTAGCAAGTGACTGCAGTCAATTTGCAGTTGAAATGCAGTTGGTCAATTTTAAGAAAAAAAAAAAGGATTTCCCCTACAGTGTGACCAAAGGCAATGCAACACTCACTAGAACAAACTAGACCTGTGATGACTCATTACAAGGCTGGCACTGCTGTATTTACACAGGACTAGATGAAAATTAAAGGTCTTTTACATTAGTCAGTTAGTAATGTAAAGTTACAGCTTACAAAAAAAATAATAATAATAATAATAATAAACAATTTTTTTTTTTAAATACCTCTCTCTCTTTTGGACTACAAAGAGAAAGTAGGTGATTCTGCATGAGACTTTTTTACGTAGATTAGGATTACAATTTAACGCACATACTCTGTATCAAGGATGGGCAACTCTGGTCCTGGAGGGCCACTGTCCTGCAGAGTTTAGCTCCATCATTAATCAGAGAGGCCTGAAAAATCTAATCAAAAGCTGTGTCTCATTTCGAAGGCTGTGTCCTCCGGAGGTTGCATTTGTCAGCCACATACGTCATAAAAGATGTCTTATTTCATTGCAGAAAAGTAACCATTATAAAACTGACCATTATTCCTAGTGAAGCATAAATTGTTGTAATTTGTTTATGACTTTGGAATGTAGTGGTCAGTTTACTGAAATGAAGCAGCTTTGATGTATGCGGCTGACAAATGCAACCTCTGGAGGACACAGCTTTCGAAATGCGATACAGCTTTAGTCTTCAGGATTTCTTGGTATACAGGCAGGTGTTTGATTAGGGATGGAACTAAATTCTGCAGGACAGAGGCCCATCAGGACCAAAGTTGCCCATTTCTGCTCTAAATGAAACTGCTTCAATAGCCAGATCCATGCCATTGTTATGACAGCATTTGAAAATACATTTTTCATTGACAGCAAAATTAATTAGTTGTGCAAACAAGTTAGTAGTGCATTGATAGCAATGTCAGCATGCTAGAACACAAGGTAATAAATGAATGCATGACAACATGGTTGAGCAGATCTTCTTATGAAATCAAAAAGAAACCTTCTATTTACTTCCTTAATAAACATTCATGGAAGTTTGTTTTCATAACATCTCATTAAAAAGTAATGATTTCTAAAACTTTTTAGCTGACAACACCATTCCTTCTTGTTTTGTCAACCCCTCCCTTCTATCTACCTGTCATAGAGACCTTTCACAATCCAATCAGTTATCAATGGACAAAATTATAAGTATATTTTCATGTTGAATATCCCTTTCACCTGAAAATATGTTACATTACAAAAATAATATTGGTTGTGAATGTCATTTCTATTATTCAAAAAAGTCACAGTTTAAGCCAGCTTACATTACCTTGAATATGTCCTCTGGGCAGTTTCTTTTTTCTTTCCTATCTGTGCAAATATCTTGGTTTTCATCAACAGTTTTGCTAGATAAGTTATGTGGGATCACAGAGTTTTCTTTTGGTGTTTCTGGTTCTTCATATTTTGGGTGGCTCTCAATGGTGGCAAGAGAGATGTGAGTCGAGCTGAGCTGAGACTGGGATTCATCGGAGTTATTACACAGTGAATTGCTGTCTCTTGGAGAGTCTGGGCATGTTCTCCAGGCCTTCAGAACCACAGGAGGAGAGCAATCCACCTTGTCACTGACAGTTGAGGCCACCTTGCACATGTCAGTAGATAACATAGATTTACCGTGAACTGAGGTATCGGATTTGTGCTCATTCCTGATTGGCATATTGTGGATGAGTTCTCCTGACTCATCTGTCTCTCTCAAATTAAGAGGCGACTGCTGTCCTTCAGGGGGGGAGAATGAGCGAGATGAGTTTCTCCATTTCATTGCTGTCTCGGCCACCGTGTTGAAAAATCGGAGGAGGCCTCGAAAATGGCTGCTTTTGCCATCAAGGCCTGTTTGTTCAGGTGCAGAGTTCAAATCTTTGACCAGCTCAAAGCTGACCGAGCCATAGTCAGAATCAATGGTTTTGTCCAGGGTATTCATTGACTCAAAACTACACTCTGCCAACGTCTGACTTCCTTTTCCTTTGAGGGAAATTCTTCTTAAGTAATTCAAAACATCACCCCCCTTTGACCATCGTTTTCTTTGAGGTATCTTAAGGCTTTGCTTCGCAAAGCAGGCTTCTTGTTCCATCACAGATGAATTGTTGCAGTTTGAGAAGTTGGGATGAGATTTCTTTGTATACATGACTCTTTCTGACAACTTACACCCATTTTGGTTGCTAGCGGTGTCCTTGGTCTCCTGGTGGACATTCTCTGGGGTTGCAGCTGGGTCTATGTCCTCAAATGAACAGTAGAAATCTGCAGTGTGTCCTGCAAATGAATGTCTCTTGACTTTATTCTTAAACACATGCTTGAACTCTGAAGAAGGAGAGTCCTTGCACATATAAACATTATCTACCTCATCTTTCAGGTCAATGTCGAAATTGGCATCAGAAATCTTACCAGCTTTCCCTCTAAAAACAGATGGGGACTTTAATTTCTTGAAGGACCTTACTTTGTTTGTGATTGACAGTTTGAGAAAGGATGCTTCACCTGGGAGGATCACTGAGTGAGGTCGCCTGTCCAGGTCAGAGGTGGCCTTGCGGCGGTTCAGGATCCTCCAGATGGCTGCGGTCCTGGAGCGCCGGTTAGGTTCCTGTTTTTCTCTTCTGAGGGTCTGACAGGGAATAATGGAGTCTGAGGAACTGGACTCTGGAATCCATGAGATGTCAGTTTTGGTGTCTTCGTCAACTGAGACATTGAATACACTATTGACAAATCCGTTGGTAAGACTAGATTCTGACATGGGGCTGGTTGTGCTATCCATCCTCTCTCATTTTAAGACAAAATGTCAAGTGTCCAGTTTTGGAAGCATCATTTTTGTCATCCTTGAGAAAATCTGTGATAAAGCAAAAATCACACAATATGGGAGATTTGTTTCTAATGTAAAGAAAACCAAGATTAACAATACAATGAAATGCAAATGACCAATTTAACATTCTACATACAAATAACATTCTATAATGTCCCCAGTAGTGTAAAAACCCCAATTGCCTAATAAATAACCATTAAAGACAAACAAGAATACTTTTCCACTTGTTCCAAATCCATGTCCACAATGAACTTAAATGTAGCAGCCTGTCTACCATAAATCACCTTTACTTTCTCTCTCTCTTTATATACTCACTCTTTATACAAATATGTATAAATCAAATTAGAAATATATTTAAATATAAAAAAAGTTTTCACAGTATTACTGTTTTTTTCCTGTATTGAGCCTTAGTGAGCATAAAAATCTTCTTTCTAAAAAAATCCTACTGACTTCAAATTTTTAAACTGTATACCAATATACAAGAAATTACGCACAACATGAAGATTCCAAATTCTAATCCTGTAAGAATTTTCATAGTGCACTTGAAAAAAAAATGTTATGAACCAACACATCAGGAAATTCATATTCTTTGATAAGAAAATGTATTTGGAAAAACTTACCAAATTAGACTTCTCCGTTTGAATCGGAGTGTTTGTCTCATAGAGGAACAAAAAACATTCTGTGTGAATCCTTTAACATCAAAAATGGTTTTCCAAAATAATAATTTGGACGACTGCTAATCCACAGCATTCTTCAGAAATGGTCTAGGGTTTTTCTCAGCCTGATGCCCCACAGAGACCGAACAGACGCCACATACACACACGCCCAGTTCCTCTCATTAAGTTTGAAGTCATGATCCAGTTATTTTTGCCACTCTTGCACTGCGACTACAAAGACCACTCTAAATGGAACACACTATTTGGCTGGGTCAGTCCTTTTTACATTTGCAGTGAAATGTTAATTTGAAATAACTTTTAACGGAATTCATTGCCACAGTAGTTTTGAATATGTTCGTCAATGCAGTGCTGAGCGTTGTAATGGTCATAGTAAATTCGACACAATACATAAAAACGTAGGGTCAAAGTTTGAGGTCCTATTTTAAACACTTCCTTTTTGTCCTGTTTTGGTACTACTGTAATCACATGGTATTTTCCTGCTCTACACAGGAAAGAGTGGATCTGAGTGAAAAAAATTCTTTAAGTTTGACAAAGACAGGAAGCCTGGCTGACAGCATGTAAATATCTGCTCCGTACACTCTTTCCCTTCTGTCTGTGCTGCACCATTGTGAGGGAAAGACAATTGGGTTTTTCTTTCCCCTTGTGAGTCAGTACACTCCAGTTTGTCAACATGATACTGCCGCAATAGCCATTTCATCAGCCAAAACATGTTACTGCCTAAACTGTATACACATCGAACATACATATCACACATTTAAAGGCTTTTTATTGGCATCATCTTTTCTTCAACTGTTTCTACTTAAAGAAGATAAAAGCCATAACACATTCTCCAAACGCCTCACATTCAGCCGGCTTCCTGTGCATGAGCAGGCAGCTTTCCTGCTATCCATTTCTGTCACAAAGCACATCCTGGATTTGTCAACCCTCCTTTATTTTTTATTTATTTATTTTTTATTGTTATTATTGTTATTATAATTATTATTATTTGGTTTTTAAATCCAAATGCAAGACCAAATTCTTTTGTGAATGAGCTGAAAAAAATAAAAAATAAAATAAAGGTAAATTCCCTTTTATACAAACAGACAGAGGACAACAAAGCTGGACTAGATCCAGAAGTTTTTGACTCAAAATTAAAGAAAATTAACTAACTTTGATGTTTGTTCCATATTATCTCCATTTCAAAATGTTGTTCAGAAATCACCTCGTGTGATGTCATCACTTTTTATCTTGCAGAACAATTGGCCTTTTCCTTAGTTTCCTGTGACACAGTTCCAGATCAACATCATGATAATGTAGGCTCAACAGCAACAACAACAACACACACACACACACACACACACACACACACACACACACACACACACACACACACACACACACACACACACACACACGTTTGTTTTTGTGAATTGTGGGGACATTCCATAGGCATAATGGTTTTTATACTGTACAAACCATATTTTCTATCACCCTACGCCAACCCTACACCTAAACCAACCCATCACAGGAAACTGTGCACATTTTTACTTTCTCAAAAAAAAAACAACAAAAAAAAACAAACAAAAAAAATCATTCTGTATGATTTATAAGCCTTTTGAAAAATGGGGACATGGGGTAATGTCCTCATAAGTCACATGCCATTGTTACATGTTCACTGTTGTTGTCCTTAGTTTGACCTAGTTTTCCCCATTCTGTTTAATTAGTCATTTCATTCACCTGTGCCCCGTTAATTACCTTGTTAAGTTCCCTTTGTTTGTCATGTGTATATATACCCTGTGTTTTCCCTCATTCCTCGTCCATTCTCATTTATGTTGGATGTGTATTTTGAGTTTCCTGCCTGTTGCTATTATTAAATTATACTCCACGTACTCTCCTTCGTCCTTGTGCCTTCATCTACACACCACACGTAACAGAAGAACGGACCGAAACATTTTTTGTGGTCTTTTCTTTTCTTTTTGTTTTTTTCCCCTCCTCCTGTCACTATGGACCCTGCAGTAGCCCTACTATGCCTGGAGCAGAGGGACCGCTCCCTGGAATCACACACCAGGGATTTTTTGGAGTTGGCATGCCTAACGCACTTTCCAGCCTAAGCGAGCGGTCCCGAGCACGCCTCCCAGGGAGCGGTCCTCGGGAGGACTTCGCCGCACTCGTGGAGTGGGTGCTGGTGAGTAACGACTCACCCTTCACCGTCGGCCCCGCGGAGGATGACTTCGCCACCAGTCCCACTCCACTGCCAGAAGCCAGTCAGCCACCACCTAACGTCGCAACGGAGATGTTTCACGTGCCCACCGCAGACCGAGGAGGCCAGCCTGCCGCGATGGATGAGCCAGGACCGAGGAAAGGATCGGACGGTACCATCGCCCCAGAGCCCGCCTCACAGCAAGGTTCTGACCAGGTGCGCGAGCCAGTAACATCGTGCTACGCTGAGGGAGTGCTTGTGGAGTTCGAGGGCTGGGAGGTAAGCTCCGCCCACAACACCACCGCTGTGGTTGAGATGACTGCTATCCCTGGCATATACACTGAAGAACTAAGAGGTATTTTTGAGGCTGACTTAATTGACTTTTTTGGAGAGGTGATTACCCATTCCCCTGATTCCCCTGTGTTCCCTGAGTCTCCTGAGGGCTATTTTTCTCCTGACTCTCCAGTGCTCTCTATGTCTCCTGAATTCCCTGTATGCCCACCCAGCCTCCCTCTCCCGCCTCCTCTTTCACCCAGTTCTTCAGCCAGTTCCTCAGCCCCACCATCGCTACTGACCTTCAGCCGCTCTACATCTTCCACATGCCAGGTAGAGATGTCTAGTGTCTTCAGGCCACCCGCTCCATCTCACTCAGAGGATCCCGTCTCCACTTCCAGCCTCTGTGCCCCCTGCTCCACCACGGCCCGTCGACGCTTCGGTTCCACCCTGGCTCCTCCCTCGGCTCCACCGGACACCATCGGCCATACGGCTTCTCCGGGCTCCCTCGTCTCTCCGGCTCCGCCTTGGTCAGTCGTCGACCTGCCTGCACCTATGGCTCCGTCTGGCTCCTCCTTCCCTCCAGCTCCACCTCCATCCTTGGTCCCACCGGCTCAGCCTCTGCCCTCTGGATGTCCGCCTCCTCCTCGGACGCTCGTCACCATGGCTCCTCCTCGGTCTCCAGGACCATCGGCTGCGCGTGGGCTCGTTGGCTCTTCAGTTCCATCTGGGTCTCCATCTCCAGCTGCATCTCCGTTGGTCGTCCCCAGGGTGTCGTCTACCACCAAGTTGACTCCACCATGGCTCCTCCCACCTGCGATTCCACCCTGGGGCCTCGTCCTGGCTGGCTTCTGGGGTACCATCTGGCTCCTCTTGCTCCTGGCTGTCCCCACTACCCCTACTCCTAAACCTACCCATCACAGAAAACATTCTGCATTTTTACATTTTTAATAAAACATTGTTTAGTATGTTAAGCTATTTTAAATATGAGGACTCATGAAATGTCTTCATAGTTCATGTTTACGTCGTAATACCAGTGTAATACCCATGTCATTATACAAATTTGTGTCCTCATAAAGCACAAAAACGTGCACACACACACACACACACTCACTGGTTTCCATGTTTTATGTGGACTTTTTGTAGACATAATGATTTCTATACTGTACAAACTGTATAGTCTATCCTACACTAACCCTACCTCTAAACCTACCCATCGCCAGTGTTGGGGAAAGTTACTTTTAAAAGCAATACATTACAATATTACTTAAAGTAAGTAATTGCGTTACTTAGTTACTTTTTATGAAAAGTAATGCGTTACATTACTTTTGCCTTACTTTTTTCTCACCTGGGCTGGGCTTGCTTGTTTTTAATAACAACAAAAAAAGTTCTATTTTTGGCAAATGTTAAGGCTCTTTCACACCAAAAGTGAAATGAATAAGCCTTAGGCGTCTACTTTGAACCGCCCTCAAAAACTGTAGTTGTAGCTGAGGCCTGGAAGACTTTGGAGTGTGCTGTTAACATTTCGTGAAGAATCCTCTTCGCACTTCAAAATGATGAGGACTCGCACTGGAATTGATATAGAAAACCGAGTCCATAGTTTGTATCACTGTGCACTTCAAGCACTGAAGAAGCCTCTGGAGATGAAATTCAGATATGGTAATAGATGTTTAATTTCCAACATGCTCTGCAAGTGTTAGACCAATCACAAGAGACTGGGCCATCTGACCAATCAGAGCGGAGTAGACCAATTACAACAGACTGGGCCATCTGACCAATCAGAGCAGAGTAGACCAAACACAACAGACTGGGCCATCTGACCAATCAGAGCGGAGTAGGCTCTTGGAAAGGAGGGGTTTAGAGAGACTGAATCTTCAAACAAACTGGTTTCAGACTCTTTGAGAAAGGGTTTTTTTTTTTTTTACCTTGGATGCATGTAAACCTACTGGAGGTGACCTCCAAAACAACATTAGGAACCTTTAAATTAGAATAATAGGGGCACTTTAAATCCGAAATAGAGTATCGCCCATATATCTAAATTGATAATACTACATATACTTCTCCAAAGAGAGAAGAAATAAACCAACATAAATATATCATATTATCATCCACAAACTGATACACTATATGGCCAAATGTATGTGGACACCCTTTTCTGTAGTAATTCTAGTAATTTAATTAAAGGCAAAATCATTGAAAACACATCATTCTATGGAAGCCCATTTCCGCCACATAAGAAAAATAAAAAGTCGAAATTTAAATGTCATAATTATGAGATAAAAAGTTGAAATTATGACTTACTAAGTCGAAATTATGACTTTAAAAGTCATAATTATGAGATAAAAAGTCGAAATTGCTGCTCGTTGATCTGATGCGACCTGACACGACAGAATGAATTGTGAACACATTAAGGAATATTTTAAACATGGTTTTACTAATGATGAAATTCTTGCCTTATTAGCGGAACGGCATGTTATAGCTCTGAGCAAACACGCTCTTGAACGGATTTTAAGCAAGAACAAGCTTTCATGCAGAAAGAACAAAACAGATGTGGATGCATGAGGTGGTATCTTTCATTGAACATATTCTGATGTGTTCTTATGGAAATATGATCTCCAGAACACCACACCAACACCCTCCAAATAAGTTGTAACGTACGATTTCTTTAGAGAACGAATTTATCTAGCCCTCTACGTTCTCGGTTTTTTTTTTTTTTTTTTGAGAACCTATGAAATCATGATGACACGTCTAGTAACTAGTGAACTTTCTATTCATCAAATAAACCAGAAAAAAATTTACACAACTGTTTTCTACATTGATAATAATAAATGTTTCTTGAGCAGCAAATCGGCATATTATAATGATTTCTGAAGGATCATGTTGTGACTGCTACATAAGGAACATGTTTTAACCACTCTGTATATAACTGTATATTAGTGTATCAGAGTTTTAATAGGTTTTACATGTTTCATTGTCCATTTTACTCCTCTTAAAAATGTGTGTGTTCATCTTTAAGAACTGAGACTCTACCTGTCATGTGAGCAATCACATGACAGGTAGTAGGAAGTAGCCTCTCATTATAAAATGAGCAGTATGGCCTAAGATGGAGGCCTGAAAACATTTAGGTCAATGTAAACTGCTGCTTGGTTTGTGGAGTACCTTATTGTGAACACTTGCCATTCCAGGACTTCATTCTCACACTTGCACTTTGGATTATTGCACATTCTATTGTATATACACGGGTGGACAAATTGGACTATCAACACACAGAGTTTCCTATGGACTGTTTTATGGTATGGAACCGATGGACTCTATGCTTTTACCAGTCTAAGGACTCTTTATATATATATTGTGTTTTAGTTCAGTGTCATTTCTGTTGGTGTTAATACATATCTGTTATTTTATATCTGCTTTTTTCTTGTCTTCATTTTTAAACCCAAAGTACAAATATTTTAAACAATTCACCTTTTAATTGTGTTTCCTCAGCCAGTAGGGCTGAGTGTTACAATGTGACACTGAAGACTGGAGTAATGATGCTAAAAATTCAGCTTTGCCAACACAGAAATAAATTGCATTTTAGAATATATTCAAATAGAAAAATTATTTTAAATTGTTAAAAAAAATATTTTACAATATTACTGTTTTGCTGTATTTTGGATCAAATAAATTAAGCCTTGGTGAGCAGAAGATACTTTATTTAAAAACATTTAAAAATCTTACTGTTCAAAAACTTTTGACCGGTAGTGTATGTCATCTAAATTTCCAAATTCTTTCTTAATGTTTGGTGGTGATTTTAATGTTGTTTTGAATGTTACCTTAGATAGACACCTCCCCCCCCACCCCCCACTAATGCTAATTCTAACTATTTGTTATCTTTTATGCAAAGATTTTGTTGTTAATGTGTGGCGAGAAACTCATCCCTTGCAAAAAGTTTTCGCATGGAACAATAACTCACTTTCTAGTCAATCCCGACTTGACTTTTGCCTGACCTCGTTAGAATTATTAAATATAAAGACTGACATCCTTCCCTCACCGTTTTCTCACTATAAGGCCATTTCTATCTGTATTTCATTTATATTCTCTGTCTCATTGAGTAAAAGATCCTCATATTGGAAACTTAACATCTCAATATTTCAACACAACGAGGTTCTCACTAAAAATGATAACTTCCTTTATTGGGATAAAGCTAAAGAGGATATAATTTGTAGTAATTGGGACTTTCTCAAATATGAAATTGGGAAGTATTGTCAGAAATACTGTAGTATGTTAGGGAAAATAAAAAAAATTAAGATAAAATTATGGCTAGATTTACTGCTTTATCACATAAAGATGTGGAGGATCTTACGGATTCAGAGAGAATTGAGCTTATTGATCAGAAACATCACTTGGAGGATATAACGGAAGGCTGAATGTGCCTTCATCAGGTCTTGTCGGAATTGGCTAGAGGAGGGTGAGCAGAATTCCACCTATTTCTTTAGGTTGGTGAGGCAGCGTAAAAAAAAAAAATTCTATTCAACAACTGTATATTGATGATAATGTAACTGATGACTTTAAAACAATTGCAGACTTCTGTGCAAAATGTTATAATGATTTATATTCTTCTAAATTCTGCCAACAATCCACCACAGATTTTTTTTGATTCCTTATCTCACATAAAAAAAATTAATAAAGAAGATGGTAGCCTATGTGATGCACCTATTGGTCTTTGAAATTGATGACACAATAAATAATCAAAAAATTAACAAATCCCCAGGTACTGATGGACTGTCTGCAGAGCTCTATAAAGCACTTAACCAAAGATTGGCACCTTTTTTACATAAAATGTTTCTGGAGAGTATTGAGAAAACAACGCTTCCTCTCTCTTTATGTCAGGGGATAATAACATTAATTCCCGGTAACAATAAAGCCCAATAAAGACCCCTCTGCATACGTCTGCGGTGCGTCACGGCTCTGGCGAGGTTTTGTTCCATCCTCTAGGTGGTGCCGGTTTACACCAGGAGCATTGTAGGAGCGAAGCGACAGGATTTGCGAAACCACGTGATTTGCCTGTCCTACGTTGTTTTTCTCGAATTTTTTGTGTTCTAAAATGGGTAAGGTAAATGTTTGTTTTGTCCAGTTTAATTCTGTTTATTGTTGTGTTTTTGCTATCCCACATGAGTCTGCACGGGGTGTTTATTTTGAAATTGACATTTTGGACTTTCATTTTGTATTTACTGCGCGGCTTCGATGCGGCGACCGTCAAAAATATCTTTAGTGAAGCGGCGCGGCGAGTCCTTAGTTCTTAGGACAACTTTGATGAACTTTTTTGATCCACTTCAAATGTTGACTACTGTAATATAATTGATGAGTGCCAATTAGTTTTTATCCATCAGAGACATATTTCTAATAGTATACGCTTGATTTTAGATGTTAGATTACTCAGATCTTATTTACACTAATAGTTTTATCCTCTTTCTTGACTATCACAAAGTGTTTGATTTGTGTAGAACATGAATTTATGTTACAGGCCCTGCAAAGAATTGGTTTTGGTAATTTTTTTTTTTTTTTTTTTGGTAAATGTGATAAAATGTTTTATTGTAATGGGAATAGCTCTATCCGACTCAGTAACGGCACTCCTCCTAGATATTCTATAAAGCGCGGTGTAAGACAAGGTTGCCCCATCTCCCCATACCTTTTTCTAATAGATATTAAAGAGAGCCCAAAGGTAATTACCATAGATGGTACGGAATTACTTATTAGCCAACTGGCAGATGATACAGCATGGTTTCTAAGAGATGCCTCTCAGATCCCAATTGCTTTAACCTCCCTTCTTTTTCTTTTACAAATGCTTCTGGCCTTGTGCTTAATATTAATAAATGTGAGCTACCCCCGATTAAAAAATGTAGCCTACTATATCCTCTTTCTGTATTGTTCCTGTTAAAGAGAGCGTCACATATTTAGGAATTAAAATAACAAAAGATACTAAATTAACATGTCAGGTGAATTTTAACCCAATTGTCGAGAAGACCCAGAAAAAAATTAATCTTTGGTTATTAAGAGGTTTATCCTTTTTAAAGCAGAACTCGGCTTACTAAATCAGAAGGGATCTCCAGGTTGTCCTGTGCTGCTCAGTCCTTATTTGTGGATAAGTCTACTTGCAAGTTGATTGATGTAATGTTGCTTACATTTTTATGGAAGAACAAAACTCACTATATTAGAAAATCTGTTATAATAAATTCCTATAATAAACACTTCCTCCACAAGGAAAGGCCTTTGCGATGTTAAATTGCAAAGATCTTGAGTTTTTGTTGAATGGCGTGTCCGTGGTGGCCTGACAGCTGTTGTAAGTCAGGCATACAATGTGCAACCTGCCCCAAACTTCACATGTTTGATAAGAGTCCTGGCCTGAAGACATCTACAAGCAAATATTAAGTTAGTCATAGCGCCACCTGTTGACAACATGAAATGGCATGCTTTATACTGTAATTCACTCCCCGAAACACATTTAAATATGCCATGAAGTACCAAACATCCTAGAAACATGTTAAATCATGCAACACTTGGCTAAGTGCTAATGTAGGCGATTTATACCGCAAAACAGGAAGTTGTTGTAACTCAGGCATACAATGTCCAATCTGCCCCAAACTTCACATGTTTGAGAAGAGTCCTGCCCAGAACACATCTTCATGACAATATTCAGTTACAGTAATAGCGCCACCCACTGGAAACAGGAAGTGACATGTTTAACACGGTAATGCACTACTAGCAACATACTAAAATATGCAATTGAGTATTAAACATGCTACAAACATTCTAAAACATGCTAGCAACACTTAGCTGAGTGCTAAAGCATGCTATTATCGTCATTAAAAAAGGAAGTTGTTGTAACTCAAGCATGCAATGTCCAGTCTGCCTCAAACTTCACATGTTTGATAAGTGCCCTGGCCTGATGACATCTACACACCAAAATTTAGTTATAGTCATAGCACCACCAGCTGGTAGCAGGAAGTGTGGCAAATACAAATATGTATTCTGTACTTATATAATATTATATACTTAAATGCATATTGCCCACCATGCTCTATTTTCCTAAAGCCACCGGGTGGTGGTGGCACGAGTGCGAGGGCACTTTTATCACTGCTTGCAGCTTTAATTCTATTAGTATTTTTCCTATAAAATTCTCCAATTATCATCAGCAAATGCTTTTGGCTTGGGGACTTATTTACAAGCATAATTTCTCGCAATTTTTTTTTTTTTTTTTTTTTGGAATAACTAATATTCTACATAAGAGGAAATTTTAAAAAGAGGATTTTATTTCGAGATACCAATTTCCAGTATCTAGGAAAGAATTTAATCTAGTTTTCAAGACTGTCTCTTTAGAAATTTGTATGCTCTTCAGAAACAACAATAGTGACTCAATTGGATTAGGAACCAAACCCAGAAAGGGCGAAGGCCCTATTGTTTTCCAAAAAAACTTTTGGGTCCCTTAACATGCTCAAAAACTTTTGAAACTTTGCACACACGTAGGAATCGTTGGCCATCAGGACCAGGCACAAGTTGTCATTACTCTGTGGCACACCCTTTTATATGGTTGTATTTGAGGGGCTCTGTAGCACACCTCTTTTCACCTACAGTAACCAAACTTCATACAGTTATAGATCTCATTGGGCCGAACAACTTTCGCACTCTAAGTCATACTCCAGCCTAACAGGAAGTCAGCTATTTAGGGTTGTTTGAAAAACGCATGCTCTGAAATTTGATATACTCCTCCTAGGGAATTCATCCGATCACCACCAAACTCTGTCAGCATGAAGACAAGACATTGAGGATGCTAAATTGCGATTGGATTTTTGATATCTCAAACGGTTTGGCCGTGGTGTAGAAACAAATTTATGGCAAGAAAAGGGAAACAGGAAGTGTGTTATAACTTCTGCATACATTAACTGATTTTGATGAAACTTCAGCTGTGTGTTCGTTGTAGGAGGCTGATCATATGGCTGTGACTATTGTGAGTCAAAGTCATAGGAAGTGTGTCACTTTCAAAATGCTTTGAAATCGTAGATGCACACCTGTGAAAGGATTCTTGATATCTTGAATACTGTTGTCATGGCAACACATTAAACTTTAATAATGTTCTTGGGTGTTTTTAAGGCTCTTATCATGCTTCAAACTGCATGAAACTCAACACAAACATCAGTTTCCAGCCAGAAGACATGGGCAAAGCCTTAGAAATGAGCGTGAAGGAGGGTCTCTATAGCACCACCTTTTGACAAAAATTGGGGGCTTAGTCTCACCTACAATCACCAAACACGGCACATATATTGTTCTCATCAAGCCGGACAACTTTCTAATTTACAGTCATTAGCTCCGACCAACAGAAAGTCAGATATTTTTGTTTGAATGTGGATTTTTTTTGAATAATCAGTTTTTAAGAGATTTATGCAATCGCCACCAAACTCTTTCAACATGAAACAAAGACGCTGAAAATGCTAAATTGTGAATGATTATAGGATATCTTGAACAGTGTTGCCATGGTGAGAGATTTAGGTAATGACCAAAAAAGGGAAACAGGAAGTGTCTCATATTATGTAAAATCATTGTTTGATTTAAATTAAATTAAGACTGTATGTTGCCCGCCATGCACGTTTCCTTAACCTGTTAAGGCCCTTTCAAAATTCGGCGCGAATGTTCAGTGCAATGGTGCTCTTAAATCAAAACAATTGTTCTCTATGGAGCCTTTCACACTGGGCGCGAACATTCGCGATACGAAAAAGCGAGGATTTTTTTTTTTTTTTTTTTGACATATGTGTCGATTTTTCCCCATCGCTCCGTGATGAAACGGGCTGTCCAATTAGATGTGAGCTTTAGATGACGTGCCCGGAGCAGCTGCTGTTGCAAAGAAGGGAGAAAGTGGTGGCACTGTTTTGAAAACTAGTGTAAACAAACACAGAAGAAGAGTATCCAGGAGAAGATTATCATTGGTATCTGAGGACAGATTTATTCTCACATGCTCTTTATACAGAAATATAATTTCTATTTATTTTCCACTGAATTACACTATATTGCCAAAAGTTTTGGGACGCCTGCCTTTACGTGCACATGAACTTTAATGACATCCAATTCTTAATCCGTAGGGTTTAATATGGAGTTGGTCCACCCTTTGCAGCTATTACAGCTTCAAATCTTCTGGGAAGGCTTTCCACAAGGTTTAGGAGTGTGTTTATGGGAATTTTTGACCATTCTTCTAGAAGCGCATTTGTGAGGTCAGGCACTGATGTTGGACGAGAAGGCCTGGCTCGCAGTCTCTGCTCTAATTCATCCCAAAGGTGTTCTGTCGGGTTGAGGTCAGGACTCTGTGCAGGCAAGTCAAGTTCCTCCACACCAAACTCGCTCATCCATGTCTTTGTGGACTTTGCTTTGTGCACTGGAGCGTAGTCATGTTGGAACAGGAAGGGGCCATCCCCAAACTGTTCCCACAAAGTTGGGAGCATGAAATTGTCCAAAATGTCTTGGTATGCTGAAGCATTAAGAGTTCCTTTCACTGGAACTAAGGGGCCAAGCCCAACCCCTGAAAAACAACCCCACACCATAATCCCCCCTCCACCAAACTTTACACTTGGCACAATGCAGTCAGGCAAGTACCGTTCTCCTGGCAACCACCAAACCCAGACTCGTCCATCGGATTCCCAGACAGAGAACCGTGATTCGTCACTCCAGAGAACACGTCTCCACTGCTCTAGTGGCGGCATGCTTTACACCACTGCATCCGACGCTTTGCATTGCACTTGGTGATGTAAGGTTTGGATGCAGCTGCTCGGCCATGGAAACCCATTCCATGAAGCTCTCTACGCACTGTTCTTGAGCTAATCTGTAGCTCTTGGAGGTCTGTAGCTATTGACTCTGCAGAAAGTTGGCGACTTCTGCGCACTGTGCGCCTCAGCATGCGCTGACAGCATGATACCACTAACAGTTGACTGTGGAATATTTAGTAGTGAGGAAATTTCACGAATGGATTTATTGCACAGGTGGCAACCTATCACGGTACCACGCTTGAATTCACTGAGCTCCTGAGAGTGACTCATTCTTTCACAAATGTTTGTAGAAGCAGTCTGCATGCCTAGGTGCTTGATTTTATACACCTGTGGCCATGGAAGTGATTGTAACACCTGAATTCAATGATTTGGAGGGGTGTCCCAATACTTTTGGCAATATAGTGTATGCGATCACTTTCCATTTTCTTCCATGTGCGCGAGTTATATGATTATGAGAGTGCGTTTTAGATCTGTCAATCATGCAATCATTACCTCCTGCTCTTTCATATATAAAAATTCAGAGAAACATTTTTATACAGATGTAATATGAAGGCAAACAGACATATGATTATGACTATATGTTTTCTGTGTGTTTTTTATGCAGCTCATGGTATTTTTTTATAACAATAAATATAGCATAATTTCGTGTAGAATTATGCTATTATATACAGTTACGATATAACTGGCATAATCAACTTTTATGAATTTCTGTTGAGAAACCATGGGGGAAAAATGTGAATAAAGACTGAGAGGAAGAACCTGACATCCAGAAAATATTATTTCAAGAAATGTTCAGCATTTGTACTTGCTCGTCTATTTATCTCGTGTTCTGTGAGAGCTGTGAGTGGAGGGAGGGTGAGTTTTTGTTCAGCTCTGTGTTTTTCTGAATATCTGAATATGTTTCTTCATCTGTTTGCCTGTATAGTTTTGATCTATGCTGTATAGCTGTGTTTTGCAGAGTGTTCATTGTCAACCTACAAAATTATTTAAATTTGAATTTCTAAAAAAATGCTATTTTATATGAAAAAAATAATAATTATCTTTTATAGACAAAATATTTTAGTTTGTCATGTATATTTTTTAAATTAAATCAGATAACATTTTTAGCTGTCATATGTTCATGTTACAACAAGCCCCATCACATGTTACAGTGTGCCCCACCTATGGGGCATGTTGTCACATTTCACTTCCCTTCTTTCGGGGTAAATAAAGAAAAAAGTATACACTGTATTAATGAAACAAAGCCACATATTTGTACCAGACATGTGTGAAATTAATGTGGAACAAAAGAAATTCTCTGAACCCTAAGTACATTTACACAAACTGAGAAAGTCAAAAAGCGTTAGGTTGTGCCCCGCTCTCCCCTACACTTTCTGCTGCCCGTAGTAACTTGCTAACATTGCTGTCTTTATTGCAGATGAAGCTGTTTATGTATTTGTCAGTATTTGTGAAATAAACGCACGTTTCCGACATTTACGTGCAGAAAAAAAAACTTTTCATTCAATGCTTAATGTACTACTTATTTCAGTGCCTGTGTGTACAATAAAGATCAACATAAGCTTATTCTTTTTAAATATCAAAAGTCTATTTTTTCAGTTTTATTTCGATAAATATGACATACATAATAATAAAAATTGTGTTTAATATAATAATATTTCTACATGAAGACTGTTAATGTTGTAAAAACTGACTCCTGTACATGGCATTTTTACCATAGTAAAAAAACATCATCATCATTCATCTCTTTATTGCAGAACAAGACTGTCGCATAGCTACAAAAATATACAGAGGATTTACAACAGTACTCATTGTTATAGCAGCATTAAATGAATTAAATCAAATTATTTCTCCAGGGAATAACATTAAATGAACACTTCCGTTTTGTATTTTCAATACACTTCTTACAAATTATACAATCTTAATATATTGCACCCGTTCAGTTTTTAAACTGAAGATTTTTTAAGATTTTAGAACTGGTATTAAAAACTGGTATGATGTAAAATGATCTAAAATCTTCACACCATTAATTCTTCGGAGTATTATATGTGGATGTCCAGGTGTCCATTACTCGTAAATAAATCTCACAAGAACAATACAGTTATCATAGCCTACCAATTTCTAAAAATAAAGATTTGTTTTTAAAGACAATATTCTTGTTGTTCCAAATAGACTAACAGATTTGTGTGGACACACAATCATTGTGATAAAACTCTGACAGCAATTCAAGGACACAACATTGCTAAAGTTTCTGCTTGCGGAAACCCTAAGCAAGGCAGTTACAGAAAGGAAATAATAAATAACGTTACCAAAAGAACCTGACTGTGTAAATTCTTGACATAAACAGTTCGCATTTAAAGTTATTAAAGCATTTTCCCCAGAAGTCGCCGGCGCAAAGGTAAGACGGAACTACAGATCCACTTCTTTGCAGATAGGCGGAAGTTAACTGACGTCATTATGAAAAGGGCCTATTAAGAGATTGTATATTATAGGTGTGGTATTCATTGAATGTAATGTTTATGGGCACAACTCATGGAATGCCAACGCATCCATGTTTAAAGAATTTGGAGCTAAGCTTAAAAGTATACAGAGTCGCTTTATTAATGCTTATTTGATTATAGCTGGAGATTTTAATGAAACTCCTGATGATGCACAAGATAGATTTCCTACAAGAACTACTTCTAATTCACATGATATTATTTCATGGTTGTGTGAAAATCTTTCACTTGTAGATGCTTGGCATTTTCTTTAACAGTGGTTGTAGAGGCTTTACTTGGTCCAACAAATCTGGATCACTTAAAGCTAGAATTGATCTTTTTATTATTTCTCATGCTATTTTGAAAGATGTACATGCTGTTAATCATCGGTTTGTCCCGTTTACTGACCACATGTTAATTTCTTTGGATCTTGCACAATATAAAAAGTTAAATAGAACAAGGGGTTATTGGAAATTTAACAACTGTCTTTTGGAAGATGCCAATTTTAATGATAGTGTAATTCAGCTGGCTAATTCTATGTTCAGTAATACTAAAGTTGACCTTGGCTCTAGTTGGGAGTTCTTTAAATTTAAGGTTAGAGACCTTGCTGTTAATAGAAGTAAACAAATTAAAAGAGAAAAAAACATTAAAGAATTAGAACTCATTTATAGATTTATAGGTTTGTTAATGCTGAAAGAAAATCCCAGTAAAGAAGATGAGGTTGAATTGAGTGTATGTCAATTGCAAATTGAAAATATGTACACAGAGACTGTTAAAGGTGCTTTTATATGCTCTAGAGCGAAATGGATCGAGAAGGGTGAAAGAAACACTAATTACTTTTTTGCTCTAGAGAAAAGAAATCATAAAAAGACATCTCTCGCTGCCTTAAATATTAATGGTGTTTTATGTACAGATCCAGGAATGATCTCAACCTTTGTATATTCCTTTTACAAAAAAATTATATACTTCTCAGTTTTCTCAAGAAAAATGTGACGATTTTCTTTTGTGTATTCATGATAAGGTTTCATGTATTGATGATTTTAAGCAATTTTGTGACTCTGATATCTCTATAGTTGAAATTGAGGATGCACTGAATTCTATGAAGAGGGGAAAATCTCCAGGTACTGACGGCTTGTCTGTTGAATTTTATTTACATTTTTGGGACATCTTAAAACAACCTTTACATAATTTGTTTAAAGACTGTATTAAAAAAGGTGAGATGACTCCCACAATGAAGCAGGGTCTTATTTCTCTAATCCCTAAAACTGATAAAGACCCACTTTTAATTGAGAACTGGAGACCAATATCACTGTTAAATGTTGATTATAAATTACTTGCTTTAATTTTGGCAGTTCGTTTAAAATCTGGCCTTAATTGTATAATTGGCGAAACACAAAATGGATTTATGAAAAATAGACATATTAGCTCCAACATAAGATTATTTCTTGATCTCATTGATTATTCTGAGGATATTGATTCAGACACTGTTATAATGTTTTTGGTTTTTTATAAGGCGTTTGACACTTTAGAACACCAATTTTTGTTTAAATCTCTTAGCGTTTTTGGTTTTGGATGTACTTTCATTAACATGGTGAAAATGCTTTATAATGACATTAACTCCTCAGTTTTGGTTGGCTTTCAAACTACTAAACGCTTTAATTGTGATAGTGGAGTGCGTCAAGGTTGCCCTATTTCCCCATTTCTTTCTTTTTTTTTTTTTTTTCTCTAGCTGTTGAATTATCATCAATTGATATTTTACAAAATCCTTGTTTAAAAGGTATCTCTATATTTGGTAAAGAATTTAAAATATCTCAACTAGCTGATGATACTACTGTATTTCTTAAAGACCAAAGTCAAATTCCATTGAGTATCAGTATTATTAAATCCTTCTCTGAAGCCTCAAGCTTATATTTAAATTTATCAAAGTGTGAACTATTTTGTCTTTACGACACTCAACAACCATTGATACACCATATACCTGTAAAAGACTGTATCAAGTACCTGGGGATTTTCCTTACTAAAGATAGATTGCTCCGCCAACAACTTAATTTTTCACCTAAAATAATGAAAACTAGAACCATCTTTAATTGTTGGTTACAACGAGTCAATCTATGGCAGAGTTCTTATATCCAAAGCAGAGGGTTTGTCTCGCTGTGTTTATCCCTCTTTATCTTTATTTGTTAGCGACAAAATTTGTGATGATATTGACAAAATGTTATTGAATTTTATTTGGAAGAACAGATCTCACAATGTTAGGAAATCTGTTTTGTCTAATAGACGTTCTGAGGGTGGACTGGAAGTTTTAAATTTTAAGGAACTGGTCAGCTCTTTTAGAATTAGTTGGTTAAAAAAATGTTTTTGTAGTAATGACTCAATTTGGTACTATATCCCCAATGCCATATTTCATAGATTAGGTGGCTTAGAGTTTCTTTTAAAATGTAATTTTACCCCTTACCTAAATTACAGATTTCTCTCTCTAAATTTCACCAACAAGTTGTACTTGCTTGGAAATTGTGTTATGTGCACAACTTTTCTCCCCACAAAGAAATTCCGTGGAATAACTCGAATATTTTAATCCGAAACAAATCCTTTTTTATGGACAAGTGGTATGACAGAGGTATTGTTTTTGTTTTGGATTTATTTAAAAATGATGGCAGTATACTGGAATATGAAGAATTTATGTCTTTGTATAATTTCCCTTTGCCTGCTAGAACTTTTAATTCTGTCATCAAAGCTTTGTCTCCAAGTTATGTGCATTTATTTAAAACACACCTTTTCTTTAATGAGAGAAAAACAATTATGCTTAAATTTTTATTAGATGGAGTTTCCCATCTTGATAAAAAATGTAACAGTAAACATATAAAGCTATTGTTACATTACTCAGTTTATACATCCCCTAGATGTAAATTTTTCTGGAACAATTTTTTTTGACAGTATTCACTGGAAGAGAGCATGGTTACTCCCTGAAAAATATTGTATGTCCAATAAAATAAGAGAGGTACACTTTAAAATTTTAAATAATGTTTAACCCAACCAACTCCCAAATTGCCACTTTTGTTGATCTCTCTGACTTATGTGTATTTTGCAAAGTTAAGGAAGAAACTTTGCTTCATTTATTCTACCATTGCAATCATGTTAAATCTCTTTGGGAGAACTTAAGTTGTTATCTTTCTCCTTTTATCAAATGTGATTTAAACTTTTCTTTGAAGGATATATTCCTTTATTTTTCTAGGAGTGACTATGCTATTGATCTTGTTGTTAATTTCTTTCTGTTGCATTGTAAATTTTTTATTCACAAAAACAAATTTCTCAAGACTTTGCCTAGATTTGATGTCTACATTGCTGAGATTTCCCTTGTTGTTAAATCTCTTAAACTCATTGATAACACCAAGAACAGCAAGTTTCTTAAGAACTATGACCATATTTTCCTTACTGGTTGAGGTGCCATTGTTATTTGTCTGTGTTTTTTTTTATTTATTTATTTATTTTTTTTATGTTAATGTATTTAATGCAATGCTGTTTCCTTTCTTGCAAAAGATTGTATATTATAGGGAGATGGTCTGTATCTCTTACCATTGGAGAAAGCGTAACGGCTAACTTAATCACGTGCGGCACCTCTCAGCCTATTGTGTAATGGCAGTGACATCAGTGCCAGCCATTCAAAACTCCTTCCCTGTGTACCGCCTATGCGTACCGCCAGAGCCGGAGCGTTAGCATTAGCATCCTTAACTTTGAAATCAGTATGATAAACTTTATGCCTTTTACAAAGAAAGATCATACAAACTGACCAACAAATCTCATAAATTACACTTGAAATATTGTTAAAATTGTAATTGTTGATTTACCTGTGAAACCTTTTTAAAAAAATAGCAAAAAATATATTTACAAGGTAGATGTAAACAAAATCTTAATAGGTCAATGTAACCCTTCTTCTTAAATTATTTATTGTGTTTTGATAGTGAAAAAAATGGGGAAAGGAAAAATATTCCAAAACTTTCTGAAAATACAATATGAGAATTAACTGCACAATTACTAGAAATGCGTACCTTGGATATTATACAATTTGCATATATACATACAAAATTTGTGGAAAAAGACATTTTTTTCAATATGTTTCCAACTCTGACTTTGAACCAGTTCTGTAGAATGGCCCATATAGCAATATAACTGACTTAATAAAGAGATTTCAGTCCCACTTATTGGAATTTTTTTTTTTTTTTTGAGATCTTCTGAAGTGTTTATACTTCAGTGTAGATCAGGGGTGTCAAACTCAGCTCCTGGAGGGCCACAGTCCTGCTGAGTTCAGAAGTGACTCTGCATCAACAAACCTGCCACCAGCCAGAATTAAGGAGTTTACATATCTTGACTAGCTGGTTCAACCATGGAACAGTAACCATCTTGTCGAGGGTCACCACAAGACAGTAATCATTTCAACCAATAAAGGGCAGAGTTTATCTTTCATATTAATTGACTCTACATTACATCAACAAAACAAGAACCTAACCTACTGTAGGAACAAACAAATCTGAAAGTCTTTTCATTTGTTGCATTAACCACATATTCATAAATTATTTGTTAAAAATAATAAAGCCATTCCTGTATAAACCATTATCTGTAATATTTAGAATTCTTTATAAAGAAAATATTACAAATATTACATATCACAACATTTTACAAAAAGGGAAAATAATATTAGTAAAATTTTATGTTGTGTATTCCACATAAGAAGGGAAAATGCAGGAAAATCAGGATACATGATTCAAATAGTCCTTCAGTATTTTGGGAATGTCCAGACAATCTATGGAGCACATTTTGTTTTCCGTGGGAAGAAACTTCCATAAAGCAAGTCGCGTCTGAGACATCAGTGTTTTTGGACAAACTGTGTATAGAGAGGATTTGATGTTATAGTCACATAGGAATGAATGACAGAATTAAAGCAGAGCACACACAAACAATTCTTGAGGCTGTATTGAACTCCTCTCATAGATTCAGTGGTTTTCATACTAAGCTACTACAAGCTAAGGTCTACATCACTGGTTCTCAACTCCGGTCCTGGGGACCCACCGCTCTGCACATTTTGTACTGTATGTCTCTCTTACATGACACACTAGCTGCATCTGAAAATGTAGGCAGCTGACTTGTTGCCTCGCTGCCCTATCAGGCATTGAATTTGTAGGCAGCGTTTGCGTGCTGAGGTACTTCACGAAACTGATTTAGGACAGACGTCTGAGGCAGCGTAATAGCTTAATGATCTACAGCAAAATAGAGAGAGCTTTGCTGATAACTAAGTGAATATTTAATTACTAGAAATTAAATTAGAAATGACATCAAAAGTGGAAAACATCGGACAGAATGTACATTTACATACAAAGTGACCAACAACCGCATCTTTATTTATTTATTTATTTTTATTTTTATTATTATTATTTTATTTATTTTTCTGCTTAACTGTCAGAATGGAACACAGGGATGGGTGGGATGGGTGGATTGTAATGCGTAACATTACTCCTGTATTACTTTTGAGTTACTTTCACCAAAATAACTACAGAAGTATAACTTAACTGCAGAGCATTTTACATCCAGTAGAGGGCGATATGATGTAGCATAATGACTGTGGGCTATCCAGACTACTAACAATATACCTTATAATTGGCAAAGTGAAAGCTCAAGACAATGCAAGAAAGGATGACAGACAGAATCACAAACGATCCAAGTCTGTTAAAAGTATGGTAGAGGTAAAGTGATTATCTAACAAACTCGAAGTAATGCGCATACGTCCATCTCGCGAATGTACAGTCTTCTTCTGCCATCTTCACCCATTAGCCGCTTTTCCACTGGCCAGCGCGAGCACAGAGGCCGAAATCATGCCGCGTTTCCACAGTCGGGCCAGTAGCCTCGCGGCACTCCTGTAAAACCCGCCCTAAACACGCCTTCACTGGACTACGTCACACAATACAAAGTTACACCAGCGAGAGGGAGATGAATTAAATAAATCGCTAAACAAATATATCAGAAGCTGTCATTTAGTCTTTATTTACAAACTTGGACACCACACGCGCTATTGACTGACCACGAACAGGAAATAGAACTTACTTGCGGCATTTTTCATTCGTTAAAGTCCACTTTCTAATAAAAAATTCCTGATAATTTACTCACCCCCATATCATCCAAGATGTCCATGTCCTTATAGTGGACTTCAATTGGCCCCAAACGGTTGAAGGTCAAAATTACAGTTTCAGTGCAGCTTCAAGGGGCTTTAAACGATACCAGACGAGGAATATGGGTCTTAGCCTATCTAGCGAAACGATCGGTCATTTTCTTAAAAAAATGAAAATGTATATGCTTTATAGACACAAATGATCGCATCACAAGTGCTTCCACCAGACCGCGATTCCGTATTCTTCAAAAAGCTTACGCTGAATGTCCTACACCTTCCCTATTCAACTTACGGAACGAACGCGGCGCCAGTTCTGTTTTTTTTCCCGTAAGTTTAATAGGGAAGGTGTAGGACATTCAGCGTAAGCTTTTTGAAGAATACGGAATCGCGGTCTGGTGGAAGCACTTGTGATGCGATCATTTGTGTCTATAAAGCATATACATTTTCATTTTTTTAAGAAAATGACTGATCGTTTCGCTAGATAAGGCCCTTATTCCTCGTCTGGTATCGTTTAAAGCCCTTTGAAGCTGCACTGAAACTGTAATTTTCACCTTCAACCGTTTGGGGCCAATTGAAATCCACTATAAGGAGAATAACCCTGGAATGTTTTCATCAAAAACCTTAATTTCTTTTCGACTGAAGAAAGAAGGACATGGACATCTTGGATGACATGGGGGTGAGTAAATTATCAGGACATTTTTATTAGAAAGTGGACTAATCCTTTAATGTCTCGCGTTTTTTTTTTTTTTTTTTTTTTTTTTTTTTTTGTGGGGGTTAACAGTTAAATTTTGGGCTAAAGGTGTGTTGTAACGCAAGCGTTACAACACAAATAACGCAATATTATATTTGTGTACAACACAAATATAAAATATATTTTAAATACTTAAAATATTACTGAAAATTGATTAGTAATGCCTTACACTACTGCATTACAGCAAAAAGTAATACGTTACTGTAATGCATTACTTTTATATTTGCATGTTGTAAAGAAATATTCACATTATGGTAGATTACCGTCATGTTTATTTTATATAGTGATGAGCAAGGGGTCCCCCTGGTGGTTCGGGGGGGCCTACGCAGCTAAATATCTTCTTTACTGTTCTACAGAAGAAAAAACTCACCTACATTTTGGATGGCCTGAGGGTGAGTTAATTAACAGCAAATTTTCATTTTTGGGTGAACTATCCCTTTAAGAAGTTGAGATAAGTGTAGATATCACAGATGAATGTACAGACTTACCTCTCTCTTTCAGCAGAAGCATTACTGCTTCATTTTGTCTGGCTGTTTTGTCAATGATTAAAGTGGGTAGATACACGTTTGCTCCAAAGTCTATGAGCAGCTTAATGTATTCTAGCCCACAGCCATATCTCAGACACATCTCCAGAACAGTTTTAGGCTGTTTGATCCTGGTCAGCATCTTTTCCTCAGTGCAGTTGTAGTCTGGGTTCGCTCCATGCTGCAGTAACAATTTGAAGCAATCCAGATGGCCATAAACAGCTGAAATGTAGAGTGGTCCTCGGCAGGTCGTGGCATTTGAGGCCCAGTCAGGCATTTTGGGCTTGACATCTACGTCGGCTCCATGTCGCAGGAGCTCCCTCAGGATGTCCACGTCACCCTCTCGGGCTGCAGTGAGCACAGGGGAGCAGTTGTTATACAGGCTACCATTAGGGTTTGCACCAGCTTCTAATAAAGCAACAACACAGTCTAAGTGTTTGGCAGCGACGGCCGTGAAAAGTGGAGTCTGAGCTTTAACATCCAGGCTGTCCACCTCTGCCCCATGAGCCAGGAGGACCTCTAGACAGCGCAAGTGACCCTGAGCCGCAGCAGTGCGCAGTGGAGTAACTGGGATGCCCCAGCCACTGCGATGGTTGATGCATTTCCTGTACTTATCCTGAGACAGGAGATCAGTAAGGAGTTTGTCGTCATCCTTAAAGACAGCTTGATTCAGTTCCTGGCAACAGTTGGTGTCTTCCTCCTCATCCTCTTTGGGTTGAAGAAGAGAAAAGATCTTAGAGATGTCCATCAAACTCATGCTGGTGGACTTATCCAAAAGCATTCTTCAGCAAACTGCTCAAGTCTCCATTCGATCAAACAGACAGCAAGAAAGAAAGAATTAAAATTACTCTCAAGCTCTACAACATAAAAAAAGAGTAAAATTGTTTTTACATTTAAAGCAAAGAACACTCACTATCTTCCTTTTGTTTCCAATTTCACAGCCACACTTAACAGCCTTGCTGATATTTAGAGCAAGATATTGCTTTCATAAACAAAGTTAATATTGAGTAACTTACTTTTTAGACACAACATCACCAGTTACTTTGTCTATTTTTGATTACTTTGTCTATTTTTATTTAGTTCAAAACAAAACAGGATCAACCGTTGCATGTCTCTGAGCAGCAAAGTATCGGTGCTTCGTTACTGAGTCAGTGTTTTTGTGCAAATCGGGTGAGTGACAGTCACTCGTTGCCACCTACTGAAGTAGTGATTCGGTCACATTTACCCTTGCACAGCAAAATTCTGTGGGGAAAATACAGTCATCTCAGTCTTCCACAGTCATCTGGACTTCTAATAGCGGAAAAAGTGAATTTCATGTTGCATTCAAGTTTGTTGAACTTTAAAAATCCCACCACTAATGCAGAGACTGATAATCTATCTGGAGTATTCTAAACACAGACAAGCAAAGTGATACAAACAGTTAAAAGTCCTAGTGCTGCTGGATTTAATATCAGCAACTGGGCAGTCAAATTTGATATTTACTGTTGGGAATATTTGGGTTGACTGAGTACAACTGTAACATGTTTTTTTTTGTTTTTTTGTACTGAACAAATACTGACCAGAATAAACAGAGATTTTTTCCCCCCTACATGTATAATTTCTCTTGAAGATAAGGAACACTTTTTGGTAGAACTGTCCTTATGCCCGGTACAGAACTCAATTTTAATGTGCTAAATTAGAAAGTGGGTAAACATTTAAATTAGATATACTAACATATTTTATATATTTATGTATTATTTATTTATTATATATGTTTAATTTACTCTGATCATTTTTAAATATTTGTAATGTATGCTTGTATATCAGTTCAGTATTTTTTTTATTTTATTTTATTTATTCTCTTAGCTACCTGACATATTAGCATGTCCCAAAGAAGAAAAAAAAAAGTTAATTTGACAATGAAAAAAAATAAAATAATAATATTTAGAAAACAGACACGGTTCATGATCAGAAAGGAATAACAATCTATTCACAATGAAAGAGGAGGAGGTAAATTTAAAACAAAGTCTCATTTAAAACAACTTTTTGCAGGAATGTGGACTACACACTAATGTTAATGTCTGCACAGATTATGAAAATTACTGTAAATTACAGTGTTACATCTGTCTGTACCCTTTTACAACTGTACTCTGTCTACCCTATATACGTAATGAACATACACAGCTACTGTTTATAGATCAGTTTTGATATTAATTTGTTAATCAACAGATTTTGTTCATTGTAGTTATGATAGAGTCATGATGAGTTTTCATTTGGTGCATTGAACCAACAAAAATTATCCTAATTTAAGGCTAGGTGTTGGAAATCTTTGTTAGAGAAAACAAAGCATTTGTGTATGGAAATCTGACTCAAAACCATATATTTACATATATTGCCCTCTGACAACTTTCCGCTGTGATTCCACTGTGAACTAACTCTGGTGTCCACTATATATAGCTTCTGTTTGAGTGTAATCACAGTACCAAATGCCACCCATGAGCAGAAATCTAAAAACATAAACGTATACATTTATTCCAATATAAGTCACTGCCGCTGTAAAACAAACTATGCCAATGTAATTTTTAAAGTAAAGTCACAGTCTGTCAAATGCCATCATTAACAACAGGTAATAATGCAGCAACAAAAAATCCACCAAGAGAAGTTTAGAGGTCCTTTAAATGATACTTAATGCAGGTTATTTAATGCTTCTGCTAATAAAGTACAATTTCTTGTGTAATTGTAGCTTACCTGTACAGTGTGTAGTATCCACAGAGAGAAACACATGTAAGCTTTGTAGCACTGAGGGTCAGTGTGACATACAGATCTGAGCAGCCACAGGGGCTAAGTTTAGGCCACAAATGGATCAGACCAAACTTCCATTCTTGGAGGGCCAGAGGATGGAGTTATAATTAGAAAGGTGATAGACCTGTGACAGTCACAGACAACACGAGCTGTTAGTGTAAGTTCGGAATGTCATTGGAATGTGATCTATAAATGTACAATAACCATTGGGAACATTTGCAAAACAACAGTATTGTGCTGAAACTATTAAGGCTGTAGAAGTTTGTGTTATAAAAGTCATCTGGTACTTTTGTCATGATAACTGTCACAGTGAGTTGCAGCTGTTGAGCTGTCAGGGGCTATAGATGATGTCAGCTGCTGATGTACCTAAGGCCCTGACAGACAAATGTTCTGAAGTTATTTTTGTTTTCTTACTGTTTTGTAGTTCCGATTTCTACTGCTAAACAGACTATAAAGAGATTTGATGGGGAGGGGTTGGGTGTCACTGAATGCATCTTAAGTCCTAATTTGAAACCATTTTTCAAAGTCCACCACACTCACATGCTTTTTCAATAAAATACATTACATTTGTCCCAAATCAGTGTTAATTTAAAATTGTTTATAATATAATAATGTTAATGTTAACATTGTTTAATAACAATGTTTATAATTTAATAGAACAAGCCCTGGATACTGTAGTCACTGTAGCGCTGTATCATGATGAGGCTATGTAAATACTGGGTCAACAGTGGAACATTAATCTACTGTGGGTCTATACATATATGAATATAGACAGGCAGTCAGTACAAAAAGTGTTGCACAAAGTGTTGAGAATGGACACATTAAAGAGTCAAGTTTTCATGAAACAAGTGATTTATATATTGATGTATTGATTTATCATAGATTTATTTATAACAAAATTATTTATTCATTTTATGTAAAGGATAAATTGTTACATCTGTGCTTTTTTTTAATCATGTCCTATCATATACATTCTACATTTGATTTTTTCCAAGTTCTTTCGGCCTTTGAGTTCCAGTGTTTAACTATATCGATTATACATACTTGCATGTAAAATGCTACAAATAGTTAACTATCTTCAACTAACAACATGTCTGTGTTGAACCTCAACAAAAAAAATACCTAATAAAAAATTGCATAAATAATTACCGTAATTTGGTTTTTATTCATTTCTTTTTGATTTCTTCCTGCAGTTAAATTTCCTACACAAGGGTTTAATCTGAAGAGAGATTCCAGGGCTGCCATTGGATTAGAGGTACAATGGACCATATTAACTAGGGGTAATCCTAGCAAATATTGCAAGTCCTTTCATATGACTCTGACGAGAACAGACCACTACAAGAAGACAGCAGTCAGGAGCTCTAAAAATATAGTCAAATGTCTGTGAGTACTGATTATATATTTATTATTACAATAATACAGATAATTTTCCTATTTAAAAACCTTGACCTCATGTAGTACACAACTATGAATTTGTTAAATTAGTAATTAGTAATTTATTGTACTATACTTTCATTTTCTTCAAATACTGTTTTGTTTAACACACACACACATATATATATATATATATATATATATATATATATATATATGCTGAATAGCATTGCTGAATAATATATGTATATTTGGCTGCATAAATGTTTTAGTTGAATTGAATGGAATGTGGTGGTTCACAGCTTTTCTTTCCCCCACAACCTAGGATTTCTGCCCAGTGTCCACCATTTTGTTAAATTTGATGCTATTGTGAATTGTGTCAAATTATAAAAAACCAAATAAGGCTACAGTCCTAATCATAATATACTCCAGGTATGGCTGTAACAAATTCTCCAAGATCTTAATGCACCTTCTCTGAATACTGTAGTATCTTCAGTACACTTTCATCTCCATTTGTTTTGAAGTTATTATTTTTTTTGGGTTATTGATACTAGAAATTTTAGTGCAATATTCAGTTGTTCAAATTAGAGCTGTCATGGTATCAGATTTTTCACTACATGGTTATCATGGGCAAAAGAATTCACAATAACGATATATCTCGATATATAAAATGCTGTCAGTCAAATAGAAATATATATATATATATATATATATATATATATATATTGTTTTATACTATTCCATACAGTGATAAAGGCTATGTCGATTGGCATTGCATTATGAGTATACATTATCCTTATGAAAATACCCAAGATGGGTTAAAGAAAAAATATAAACCATAATACTGTTGCAATGGTGTGTTAATTATCTTCATGTTTAATCATTCAATATGTCTCTATCTGCATTCAGCTTCAGTGATCGCTGAATATCTTTGTCCATATTAGGGATTTCCTGGAACTTATTAGTCTCATTTGTGGACTTTCTGCGTGAGGGCACCCTCCAGCATAGAGTATGAATGAAACATTAATTACATGTGAGAGTTTAGTGCTCAATAATGCTCACATTGTCCTATTTTGGGTAAAAATATATTTTAAAAAATGCTCTCTAAAGATATTTGAAGTAAACATATGATGTTTAAGTTTTTATCCAAAACATCTCAGGTTACGTATGTAACCATGGTTCCCTGAGAACAGGGAACGAGACACTGCGTTTACCGCATATGGGGAACGTCACTCCTGAACCGGTGTCTGAAAGCAATGTATCAAATCCCGCCAATCCTATTGGCTGGCGACAGCCTATGACGTCATCAAGACACGGCCCGGAAGTATAAAGGAGCCGCCAGTGAAGCAGTCAGTATCTTATCGTCTGAAGGAACACAATCCGACAAGCAGTGTACTCAGTAAAAGCACCTTTTACTCCTAAAGCAAGACATCTTAAAGTAAACATACGCCAATATGTTCTGTAGGAGGCCCAAAAGGCGGGCCTACGACTTCAGACAGACAGCAGTGTTCCGGGCTCAAAGGGAGCAAACATAAGAAAACCGAGCCAAAGTGAGGTTAACTAGATAAACTCAACCTGAGCCAACAGCCACTCAGCAATGTACTCAGTAAAACACCTTTTACTCTTTATGCAAGAGGAGTACAAAGACATACACCAACGTGCTCTCAAAGGAGGCCCAGAGGGCCTACAACTCACAGACACGTGGCGCCAGCTAAAAAGTTCTAGGAGCCATAATAAAACCCGACTACTTAGTGAGGTAACTATTTAGCTCGACTAGAGCTTAATAAATCCAACACAAACCAACAGGCCATGTACTCAGTAAAACACCTTTTACTTTTAAAGCAAGAGGAGTACACACTCCGCCAGCATGCTCTGAGAGAGGCCCAAACCAGGCCTACTATAGCAGACATGGGCGTAGCCAGTGGCAGTGATAGCAAAACCAACACAGAACTGTGCCAGCATGTTAATTGAAGGAGGCCCAAGCGGGGCCTGCGACTCCAAAAGACACGTGGCGTCAGCTAGTGGTTTCACAGGTGACCAAGCTCAAAGGGAACCAGCTCTAAACCCAACAAACAATTGCGGTTAACTAGCTTAACTCAACCTGAGCTTAAGTCTACACATTCCAACAGGCAATGTACTCAGAACACTAAACCCTGACAGAAAGGGGAGCACAACAACATATGCTACCATGGTCTGAAGGAGGCCTGAAGTGGCCTACTACTTTGGACAGACACGGGCATAAACCTGTGGCAGTGCTAAATTAAGTGAGCAAAACTCATGGACATCTACCAACAACACTTGTGAAACCACAAGCTATCGTGCTCAGAAGGAGGCTCAGATTCACCCGAGCCTTCAACTCCACAGACACAATAAGCTGTTGTTGTGGCAGTGATTAACTCTAAAGGGAGCAAAAAGAACCAAACTGAAAGTGAGGTTCCCTACCACTCAACCTGAGCTATGCAATCCATCAGGTTATGTACTCAGTAAAACACCAACAACCCCAAAAAGCAAGGGGAGTACAAATAGTCACCATGCTCTAAAGGAGGCTAGAAACAGGCCTACTACTCATAAGAACAGGTGCTAACCTGTGGCAGCAAAGAGTTAAGCTCACACATGTGTAGGGCAAAACTAGAACCCAAAGCAAACACAATGCTTTGCTATTCATACATACCATCCTGAAAGAATGGATGCTTTCACCAAACAGAAATAATACATCTGTACTGAACCCTAGAGAACGGGAGCTAAACCAAGCTAACACTGTAACCTCAAACTTGAATGCTAATTCAAGGGGCTCAGGGGAAAGTCCAATTCAGTATGAATGAAGTTCTAGAAAAGTGGGGCCTAAGCAACATAGCATACACTTATCTAAACAAAGATAAGGGCCTACCACCTGAGACAACGGCACCAGGGAGGCTAGTGACAGCCTGCTACCTTAGCTGCTATCTAACTAGCACCTACACCAAAGGGGTAATGGGCATATGGCCTGACAACTCAGATAAGAGGAGGCCAGAACTAGGAACTATACAACCTGACAAGGGATAGTAGCAATAAAGGTGAATGCTTTAGTAAATCACCTAAACCCTAGATCTAGCCTAGGCCGGCTAAGCTGTGGGCCTATAGGGCCGCACGAAGCATAGATCTGCCTGGGGCTTAAACTCAACCTCTGAACTCAACCAGAGAAGAGGAAACTTAAGTAAAGCAAAGCTCAACAAGCAAACAATGCCAGGCGGCCCAGGAGGCCGACCCAGACATTAGATCTATCTGAAGTAAAGAGTGCTAACTCAAACATACTCTAACTAAAACCAGAGGAGAAGCTACTCTACCAAAGGTGGCTGAGAGACGGCCATTTTGTGGCCAACACAGTACAAATAAATCGTTCCAGCCAACCTAATGGAACTTCAGTGCCCAAAAAAACCCCTATCTTTTTCCATCTACATACTCAGGAAAAACTATACAGGAAAAACAAGGTCGACATATTTAAAAAAAATAATATAGACCCAGCTTACCTACCTGCGGCTCAAAGGCCTTCGCCTCCCTGAATTTCCCCACCACCGCCTCGACGGAGGTGCCGAAAAGTTCGGAAGGCGAAATCAGCGCATCAAGGAGAAAGCCCTTCTCTTTCTCCCCGATGTCCGCCAGGTTCAACCACAGATGCCTCTCCGTGGCCACCATCGCCGCCATCGAAAATTGTCACAATTTTTTTTTTTTACGTAGGACAGGGAGGCTTTGAAGATTCAGCAGGCTCACCTGCTTCCTCTTCAACAGCCATCTCCTGATCTCTGGGGCTAGATGCCAGAAGAGCATTCGCTGCTGGATCTGATGACGTCAATGAAAGGACGTCATCGTCATCCAGCAGCTCATCCTTGCCAGCCGCTGGGGGCTGAGAGAGATTTACACCTCTCTCAAACTCCTCAGCGAGCTCCACCTGTGAACCCCATGATTTCAGCCACCGCTCAGCCTCAGCACGAGCGGGACCAGAACCACCAGGTATAGATGTTGACGCCTCTTCCCTCGAGAAGAGTGCCAAATGAGAACGGAGCGTCCTCATAGGAAGACGCTCACAGTTCACACAGACAGCACCCTCAAGCACTGACCTTGCGTGCTCCTATCCCAGACAGAAAACACACAGATTGTGTGAGTCACCGGGTGTCAGAAACCTGGGACACGGGACACAGCTGTGTGCTGTGTTTGCTTGTGTTTTATGACAGGTGGCAACCAGCGTTAAGGTGCAATTATGACACGTACTGTACATTGGGATGTTAACCAGATACAGTATTGGTGCTGGATAATTTACGTGCCATATTATCATATGTGTACTATTCATTTAAAATAATACGGTCATCGCCAATTCAGGTATATTGCGACACCCTAACACTACAACAATATTTCATTTTTAAAATATAACGTTATCGTCAATACTGGTATATCGCAACACCCATAGCTCAAATGAAGTTAACCTTATGACGGGTCCTTTTACAATGCTTTTAACAATGGCATATATTATTGTACATGTATTTGCTCTTTTCAGATAAACGTACGGGTCACTACAATGGATGCTGAGCTGGAGTTTGCCATTCAGCCCAGTACAACTGGTAAACAACTTTTTGACCAAGTATGTATTTCATATGGAATTTAGACAAAATTCAATAAATGCAACATCAACATATAGACCATAAAGAGTGAACAATTAGTGACATCATTACGTTTGTCTTTTTGAAGGTTGTGAAAACTATTGGACTCCGAGAGATCTGGTACTTTGGACTGCAGTATCAGGACAGCAAGGGCTTCTCTACATGGCTGAAACTCAATAAGCGGGTTAATCTTGATCATACTTGCATATTTGACAATTTTTTTGCCATAAGCTATCTGTCTTGTAAACAGGGCTCTGAACCGTATCAAGAAACAAATTAAATTTTATCAAGAATATAAACAAAAAATATTATTTTCTATCTATCTATATTATTATCTTTTAACCAGTTAACAGTATTATTTTTCCACTTTGTTTGACATCTATACCTGCATATGACGTTTGTGCATTCAATGTGAAATGCCCACTTTCATTTGAGGTGTATTTGCCGACCACCACGTGCTGACTGGGACAATCACATTGTGACATCAATCAAATGGGTTAACCCTAACCCTAACCCATAATTATGTACATCATAGAATATATGTGACCCACTCTATCATTAGGCTCATTTAAATGTGAACAGGAGCTGCATTTTTTAAAGGTACCGCAGGTGCTTTACACTACCTGTGCAAACTGCAAACTCAAAGTTTGATGGGATTTTTTTTATTGCTTGAGTGAAATGCAAAAAAATGCCTCATTAGACAAAAACTTAATACAATTCCAGTAAATCCAAATAGCAGCAAAGACAAAAATACTAAAAAAAAAACAAAAAAAAAAACCTTTTTTTCTTTTTAGTCTCCATCTTCAGATGAAAATGCCATATTAGTCTTAGTCACATTTTAGTCATTTTTGTCTTTCATAGTTTTAGTCTAGTTTTAGCCGACGAAAAGTCATTGCATTTTTGTCAACTTTTCGTCATTACCTTTAGTCAAACTGCAGTTACCAACATTAATTTTGTAGTCTTTAGACAAAAATAGTGCTGTGCTGTCTGCTAATTTATAAGGTAGGATAGATAAAAGTGGTATTATAATTCAAGAATCAAGTATCAAGTAAAAATTGCCAGTAAATTCAAGAGGACAGTAATTACAACTATTGTTCTGTTAACTCTTGTATTTACAAACATAATGTGATAAATCCATTAAGGGTGTACACATTTGGAAGCAAAATAACATTTGAAGTCTTAAACAAAAAAAATTACAGGCTTACTTTGTATTTGGACTTATACAAAAGAAGGATTCATACCAGTAACTACATTTATGGACAATTTTAGTTTGTTAATCCTTCCTTTAAAAACATCACCCTGCTGTTTATGCAGCCTCCACCACGGTAAGTAAGCTAACTGTTTAGTCTTTTATCCAACTACTTTTCTTAACGTTAGATCAGTGTTACTGGATGTGTCAACATAGGTAAATTCGCTAGCAAACCATGTTGGCTTATAGTGCGTTCACACCAGACGCGAATGAAGCGTTAAGCGCGAGTGATTTACATGTTAAGTCAATGCAAATACGCGAATAGACATCCTGCGGCGCGAATGACGCGATTCGCACGAATGACACGGCGGGAATAGAGCGTTACGGGCGTTTGACGTGCGTAACGCGTGATTCGCGCGAGTTGAAAAATCTGAACTTTGGCGAAAATTCGCGCCGCGTTAACCAATCAGGAGCTTGCTCTAGTAGTGATGTGATTACGACGTAGCAAGAGGCGGCAGAAATCCGAAACAACAATGGAGGACAAAATCATCTTCGCTGTACGATACATTTTCATACTTTTATAGAAACAGGAATAAAAAGGATCTTGCTTGGAAGAAAGTGAGTGAGGAGGTCGGACAATCTGGTAAGTTGTAAAAAACGCTCTTTACTCAATTTGAGATATATATATATATATATATATATGTATATATATACACATATTGAGACTACAAGCTAGCTAAAGCCGGCAAATTGAGCTTATTCGCCGTATTTTACAACTACTTTCCCGCTGACAAGTTGATTTGTTTATTCAGAGGAAGTGTGCAGAAACGAGACTCGAGCCGCCTGGCAGAAGCCCCTCATGACGCGAATTCGCGTCTGTTGTGAAGTGAATTTCACGCGCGAATGAAGCGAGTAAACTCAAAATGTTCAAGCATCCAACTACGCGCGATTTATTCGCGCAAGTCATGTCTGGTGTGAACGCCCCATTAGCCAAGAAGCGATTGTTTTCTTGCAAAATACGTTTTAGCCTTCTGTTAACTAAGTTAGCTAACTTGTGTTAACTAACGTTAATTCAGTTCAATTTAAGTCACATGTATTTGTATAGCGCTTTTCACAATAAATGGTTTCAAAGCAGCTTTACAGAAGATGCATGACACTGATCTAACGTTAAGAAAAGTACAGTAGTTGGATAAAAGACTTCACAGTTAGCTTATTTACCATGACGGAGGCTGCATAAACAGCAGAGTGATGTGCCTTCAGATGTCTTTAAGATTTGTTGTATTCTTTCCGCATAATTTATAGCCACAGGGCTTCTCTCCATGTTCTGTGACATTGCACAATGTTTTCCCTTCAGATAACATATATCAGTTCTTCGTTTCATTCCAACAGGTGCTGAAGCCATTGTTGCAGTGAGCTCGCTAGTTCAAGTTTTGGTAGCCTGGACTACCCGTACCGGTGAAGTCAAATGTGGCGAGATTAGATTATGCAGACACCCTCAATGACAGGGACGCACATTTTTGAAAGACAGCGTAGGAAGAGATCATGTATTTTGAATGTCCGTTATTCCTCAAATAACATTCTAGAGCTGTTTGTTTCTTTGAATGCTCTGCAATCTACAGAATTTTCTTCGAGCCAGTTCTACAGGAGGAAACCTCTTTCTGTGTGTTGGCGAGACAGTACTTCAGCGGTGGCCATTCTCCGGCTGTTTTTAACAAACAGCTGTTTTCACAGCTACAGAGACTAAGTGCCTTCAATGGGCTGCTGATCATTCAGCTGTGAGTGAGCACACTGAACAGGCTGCACTTTTTCCCTGTCAGTGGCGCGTCGGCCGGTTCCTCTGTGTGCTTCAGCACTAAAAGAAAGCATTTTTCCCTAGAAGAGCTTGCATGGGTCTGAGTTTGCATCTTTTGAAAGATGACATTCAACCTGTGGGTTTCTGGATGCAGTCGTTTCCTGTCCTCATTGACGGCCATGATTTCTGTCTCATAAGCATGTTAAGACAGTATTCGTGAGTGGTTTATGTTTTCACATGAGAACATAACCACGTCGGTACACCGGTCGACTCTTCTTTTTCCGGAAAGCTTGAGTCCCCTCTGCTTTTGGCCAGCTGCCGCTTGTGTGTAAAAGCACAGCCTCAGGTCTGCTCGACACTCTGGGAGACAGAGGAGATCAGCGAGAGCTTATCCGCCGGGCAAAACTCGGACGGACCTCTCGCTTCTCTGCGTGTCGTGTGCCGTCGAGCTGCCGTACTGCAGCGTGGGTTGTCAAGGCAACCCCACATGCTTAGAGTTCTTCGCCGCGGTCTAGACTCTAGTGCCTCAAATGAGGTGGAGTCCCCCTGCCTATTTTCCATTATAGCGCCCTCCCTGGTGGCCACCAGGAGAGGTCTACTTCGGTGAAATAGCTTGGGTGACCTGAGGAGTATGGAGGGCTTCTCCTTCGGGGAACCAACCCCCTAGGGCCCCTCCCCCTCTAGCGCATTGCAAGCTGTGCAGCTTTAGAATGGATTGCTGGTCCTTCTCATGGGGAACCTAGCGTTTCATTCAGGGGTCCAGCTGAGGATCAGATGTCGGTCGCTGCATCGGAGAGAGGGCTGTTATGCTCTGGAAATGAGGATGACGCTGAGGTACCCATTGTTTTGGTGTGGGCTTTTGCTGACTCAGATTCAGAGTTGACAGCCATGTGCATGGAAAGCCTGGAACATGGAGCTATATTGGTGCCAAAATATGGAATGCCAATGGGGCCAAAATCTGCATAAAAGTTTTCCCTTCTCTCACTACCCTCGCCGATGGGGTGGCTGTGAAAAACAGTTCACCTTCACCTGCATCTGAGGTCAAGATACTCTTAAAATCCATGAGGGTAGCTCTGAGCTGGGGTTGAGCTTCGCATGTTGACTAACCGTGATCAAAGTCATGGCTCAGGCCCTCGGCCAGACGATGTCCACCTTGGTGGTCCAGAAGCGCCCCCTGGCTTGCCTTGCAGAGGTGTGAGAGCTCGTCAAAGTACGCTTTCTCGATGCTCCCATCTCACAAGTTGGCCTTTTCGGTGACACCGTCGAACACTGGGCCCATCACCGCCACCCATCTCAGCCGCCGTTAAGCGGTCAGTGAATCATCACTCTTGAGACGGGTGGCCTGGAGATGGGCGGGGGTGCTTTCCCTCGGAGGAGGACTGGGTAGAGAATCTTGAAACTGTTCTGCCACTGGCCCCACAGCCAGCAGCACCCAAATTCTCAACTAAAGAGCAGTTCCTCTATCTCTGGGTCCCAAGAGGGCACGGAGAGCAGTGGGAGGCGAAAACCTCACCACTCTCATCCTCCTCTTCCGTCGCCAGCGGGCAGCAGTGGGCGGTTCGAGAGCATGAACAAGTCTACTCACGCACCCTCTGCCCAACCATGGAAACAGGTAGTGTTGCACCGCACACTCAGACCCCGCTACGGGCTGCCTCAGAAAGAAAGCCCCCCCCGAGCTAGGTCCCTGTGTTCCACCTCGCTGCTCCACTGTCTGTGGTTCCCTTGGTCCCACTTGCACGGTCTCTGAGAGCCTGGTTAGCGCTCCCCAGTCCATCTCTCTGGCTCCTTCAGACCATCAGACTCGGCTATGCGATTCAGTTCGCCCGGCATCCCCCCAAGTTCAAAGGCATCCAGTTCACTTCAGTGAAAGCTGCCGATGCCCATGTCTTGCGAATGGACATCGCAGTCCTGCTGGCGAAGGACGCGATAGCCACAGGCTGGGGTGCCATGTACAACAGGCATGCAGTCTCAGGGGTTTGGACAGAACCCCACCTGCAGTGGCACATCAATTGCCTTCAGTTGCAGGCAGTACGTCTTGCACTGAGCCGCTTAAAAAAGCACCTACAGGGCAAAGACGTGCTGGTCCGTACGGACAACACTGTGGCCGTTGCGTACATCAACCATCACGTTGGTCTGTGCTCCCGTCGCATGTTGCAACTCACCCGCCATCTCCTCCTCTGGAGTCAGAAGCATCTGAGGTCGTTTCGTGCCATTCAAATTCCTGGCACGCTCAACTGTGTGGCCGACAAGCTATCATGAGCTGAGCTCCCAGGAGAATGGAGACTCCATCCCCAGGCAGTCCAGCTGATTTGGCGTTGTTTCGGAGACGCACAGATAGATCTGTCTGCCACTCCAGAAGCCACCCACTGCCAGTTGTTTTATTCCCTGACCGGTGGAACACTCGGGATGGATGCACTGGCACACAGCTGGCCCCGGGTCCTACGCAAATATGCATTTTCCTCAGTGAGCCTTCTCGCTCAGACACTGTGCAAGGTCAGGGAGGACGAGGAGCAGGTCTTGCTAGTTGTGCCCTATTGGCCCAAACGGACCTGGTTCCCAGAACTGATGCTCCTCGCGACAGCCCCTCCTTGCTCGATTCTTCTGAGGAAGGATCTGTTTTCTCAGAGACGGGGAACCCTGTGGCACCCGCGCCCAGACCTCTGGAAACTCCATGTCTGGCCCCTGGATGGGACTTACCCCAAGAGGTACTTAACACCATCACTTCAGCATGAGCACCGTCTACGAGACAAGTTTATGCTCTGAAGTGGAACCTATTCGTCGAGTGGTGTTCTTCTCGCCAAGGCTGTCTCCCTCTATCCTTCAAGTCTATGCTGCTGCAATTTCTGCTTATCACGACCCATAGGAGGCAAGTCGGTTGGGAAGCACGACCTGGTTGTCAGGTTCCTTAGGGGGCGAGTCGGTTAAATCCTCCTCGACCTCCCTCCATACCCTCTTGGGACCTCACTCTGGTGCTCAGAATACTTCAGATTGTCCCATTTGAGCCTTTGCAGCCTTTCCCTTGGCAGAGCCCCTCTGCTGTCTCTGCCATGTGTTGCATCGTCCCAATCCGGGTGAGAGCCATTCAGAGACCACCGTATGAAGTACGGCCCTACTGGGTTAGTCCATACATGTTACTCCACTAGACTTCTTGCAGGATGTGGCTTCCGCAGCGTGCCTTTCCTTCAAAAGGGTACGCTTTTCCAGTGTTATCAAAGTTCACTGAGTGGGCAGTGTTCTTTTCTCTGTGTAAGCTCTGTCCCATCTACGAGTGGGCATTGGAAGGCGGCAGAACCTGTGGCGCTTGGGTAGGGATCCCAATTCGTCGGTCATCCGACGTGACGTCAAGAGTGACTGACTGAAAGGGAATGTCTCGGTTACGTATGTAACCCTCGTTCCCTGAAGGAGGGAACGGAGACAGGTTGTCAACTTCGGCTCGGCTCCTCAGCGAAGACCTGATATACGCTTGCACCTGCTGCTCATTTATACCCGTGCTGCAAGGCAGAGTAGCTGAATACAATAATCACATGCCAATGTGCATTGGCTCATTTTAGTTACACTCAAAGTAGATTGGTCTCTCTAGCGAGATCCCAATTCATCGGTCATCTGACGTGAAGTATCTTTTCCTTCCTTCAGGGAACGAGGGTTACATACGTAACCGAGATGTTCTGTCTCGTCTTGTTAACAAAGAAATGGCATAATTTCATCATAGTTTTTATCATCATTTATTATCATTTAGTTTTGCTTGTCAATGTCTCGTCTTAGAGAAAAAAAGTGGTTGTTAATACTGCACATGTGTGGAGGGAGAGCCTGGTGTGACCATGACATTTACAGTGTTATCAAGTACATGCTCCAATTATTCTGAATCCACTTCACAAAAGGTGCACTTATTACAGTCCAAGTTAAATTTGTGTCTGAGAAACTCATTACAAGGATAAATGTCATTAATAATTTTAAACTTAACCTCTTTAGCCTTTGGCACAAGAGGAAAAGAGAGATCTTGATCTGATTAGAGCCACGTTATATAAAATGTATCTCTTTCTAAGTTGCAAAGGAAAAGCCTGTACATTCAAAGAAAAAAAAAACTATTATTATTACAACTGTCTTCCAAAATGTTAAGATCACAAATGATTAAATTAATTAGTCTTGGTATCACAGTTAAATAAGACAATGCATCTTTAACCAGTTGAACAATACCCAGAGGAAAGGCTTGTAACAAAGAAAAAAATAATCTTTGAGTACAAATGATGTTGTACTTTCATGACAAATTCCCTTTTCCATCCATCATGTGTACAATAGACCAAACATTTTTATCCAACCTTTCATAAAATAACACAGATTTTCTATTAATGAGGATACACCTATTATTCCACAAAGAACAACTATGTGTCACATTACGTGTTAATGGAAGCTCACGAAGACGAGGATAAACAGGAAACAGGATCTTTAATGACAAAACTCAGGAAACTCTTTACAAACACTATAACAGACACATACAAAGACGAGATCGGACAAAGACTGAGGGAGAACACAAGGTATAAATACACAGGGCAAACTAGAAAACTAATGAGACGACAGGTGAACTAAATGACTAATCAGACAGATGGGAAAAAACTAGGTCATGGGAATGAACCAAAAACACAATGAATGAGGGAGACACAGACTAGACATGTAACATTTCGCCCCCTCCCAGGAAGGCGCGTCCTCGCGCCGTAGGAGAGTCCAACTGGGTGGGGGTTCAGGAGGGCATGGAGTAAAATAAAATAAAGTCCGGGGAACAAGAAACTGTCCATGGTGGTGTGGAAGGTGGGAGGAGCCAGGAGCTGTAGAAGCCAGGTGGTGTTCCAGAGACCAGCCAGGACTAGGCCCCAGGGTGAACTCGAAGGTGGGAGGAGCCTTGGTTGAGTCGACTTGGTGGAAGACGACACCCTGGGGATGACCAACAGAGATGCAGCCAAAGATGGAGCCGATGAGCCCACGGTCCAGGAGACTGAGGAGGAGCCATGGCGACGAGCGTCCGAGGTGGAAGCGGAAGTCTAGAGGGCAGAGGCTAAGCCGGTGGGACCAAGGACGGAGGCAGAGCTGGGGGGAAGGCAGAGCCAGACGGAGCCGAAGGCGCAGACAGATCGACGGCTGACCAAGGTGGAGCCACAGGGATGAGGGAGCCCGAAGAAGCCGTATGACCGATGGATTCCAGTGGAGCCGAGGGAGGGAGGAGCCAAGGCGAATCCAAAGTGTCTACAGGCCGTGGCGGAGCAGGGGGCACAGAGGTTGGAGACGAAGACGGGATCTTCTGTGCTGGATGGGAGATGATGGCCTGAAGACTTTAGGCAGCTCTACATGGCATGTAGGATATGTAGAGGGGCTAAAGGACATCAGCGGAGATGGGGCTGACTGAGGAGGTGGGAGAGGGAGGCTGGGAGGGAATTCTGGAGATACTAGTGATGTTGGAGAATCAGAAGGTGCTGGAGATACCGGGGGACTAGGAAAAACCTCTCCACAAAAATCAATAAGGTCCTCTTCAAAAATGTCCTTTAGTTCCTTGTAATAGTTGCCAGAGAACAAACGAATCTCATCCACCACGGTGGAGTTGTGGGCGGGGCTTTCCTCCCAGCCCTTGAGCTCCACGAGCACTCCCTCATCGACGAATGATGTTACCGGCTCGCGCACCTGGTCAGACTTTTGCGAAGAAGCGGGACCATCTGTTACCATCTGACCATGTCCTCGGTCCTGGCTCATGCATCACGGCGGGGATGCCTCCTCGGTCTGCGGTGGGCTCATGAAACATCTCCGTTCGTTCACTCGCTGCTGGTGGTTGACTGGTCTCTGGCGGCACTGGAGTCAGAGCAGGGCTGGTGAGTTCATTCTCGGGGGAGCAGATGGTAAACGCTTACACGTTGCTCACCAGCACCCACTTGATGAATTCGACGAAAGATCCCCGAGGACCCACACCAGGCAGGCGAGCCTTTGTGCATTCGTTCAAACTGGCCAGGTAGAATGCGCACAGGGAACGATCGGGAAAGTCTGTAAGGAACACAGGTGTGGGCTTCAAGGCTTTTCTGCTCCTGCTCCAGGCATAGCAGTAATACAGCAGGTGAGTTCATGCTGTCTTCGGTTTAGGTCTGATCTTCTTTCAAGTTACGTGTTAATGGAAGCTCACGAAGATGAGAATAAACAGGAAACAGGATCTTTAATGACGCAACTCAGGAAACACTTTACAAAAACTATAACAGACGCATACATTGACGAGATCAGACAAAGACTGAGGGAGAACAGGGGCAAATTAGATAACTAATGAGACGACAGTTGAACTAAATGACTAATCAGACAGATGGGAGAAAACTAGGTCATGGGAATGAACCAAAAACACAATGAAGGAGGGAGACACCGACTAGACATGTAACACTATGTGGGGAATATTGTGCTTGTATAACATTTTCCAGTATAATAATACCTAACTATGAAAGGACGATAATTTGCATTTTTATTTTAATGGCTCAAAATCACACCTCAACAGGAAATTGATGCCCTTAATATATTTAAATATTTTAGAAGAAAAACTAAACCAAACAGAATGCTCATTCCTAAGGAAAGTCTGGAGCCACTTCAGTTTAAGAGTGTTCATTGAATTCATTTGTTCTTGGTTTAATATTAAAAGCAGAGAAATAGTTCTTTCAGAATTCATTTATTTTAAATTAATAAATTTAATGTACCTTGCATTTGCACCTACATTACCCCTTAGCCGACTTCTTAGGCTCACCATTGGTTTTATTTAGTTGTCCAGCTATCAAAATCTGTGTGGCACAGTTGTCTGGCACACTGCAGTACGGAGTGGATGCATTTATATTGTGGTTCAGAGTGTGGTGTTTCATTCCTAAATGAATCCTTTGAGTGAAAGATTCAATAACCCATTATCAACATTTTGAACAAAACAGTTGAATGGATGATTTAATGACTCATTCATTAGCCCAATGACTTGCCACCTCCTACTGGTGGTCATAATCTAAGTATTGTTTTATTTTGTCATTTATTCATTTTTCTATATTCAACATGTGAAGATTAATCTCAAAACATTATGCATTTGTAATTGCTGAGCAAATTGCTGAGCAGCATTAAACTGTGTACAGTAAATACATCCAAAAGCCACTTTAGATGCAACTTCTGTGCCACCTCTGCAGTGCAAAGATGCATTTTGTTGATACTGATTTCATTTGAAGAATTGAATGTACCCTTCCCTGGGTACATTATTATATTATTATCATTATGTTTACTTTTTTCAATATGTGGTATTTCAAATAAAAAAATAAATAAATAAATAATAAAAAAAAATTTAAAATCTCTGAAAGTTAGAATCTAATCGCAGACAACAGCAATCATTCATAATAGAACATTGCTCAATAAGTGTTCTCTGTTATTCATTGCTTCTGTTTTCTTTTCCCAAGTTTTATTCCGATGTTTGAATTTGTTTCCATGGTTCCTGATTATGTTCACCTGTTTCTAGTTTACTTCCTTGTTATCCTACGTATATATTGACCTGCGTTTGAGTTGTTCTTTGTCTGTAATTGTCTATGCATAGTGAAATGCTATCTGTTACATTTGATTTTTCTCGTTGTCATTGTCTTCATTTTAAGAGATCCTCTTCTTTTTTGGTTTAAACTAATTAATAGGACTGCTGCCTTCTGATCATCTGCTTCCTTGCTAAGACATTACAGCTTCACTACAACATAAAAGCACCTGTTCAGTGGTTCATGCAGTTTTGCCACACAGGTTTTGATAGCTGGACAGCTAAATAAAACAGGCAGTGAGCCTAAGAAGTAGGCTAAAGGGGTAATGTGGGCGCAGATGCGAAGGACATTAATGTTTCTGAAATAAATAACTAATATTTCTCTGGTACGTGTGGGTTGCCAAATCTTTGCCTACAGAGAAGAAAACCCTGTCTGGGCCTTGCCCCGGTACATTTTGGCCGCATTTACACTGCAGGTCTTGATGGCCAATTCCAATTTTTTGACTATATCCGATTTTTTTGACAACCCACTTACATATTTTTTTAAAAGTGACCCGTATCCGATATCTGCATTTACACTACACTTAGCGAAATGAACAAAAAATAGCATTATGAAATCAAGAAATCAATTTCAATAGTACATTGAGTTAACTTACTGACATGGAATTCATAGAAACATTTTAATGCAATAGTTTCATTCTTGCATCAAAGTAATTATATAGTACAAATTCTTCACGACAGTGATTATGTACACAGATCTGCTGGATGCGTGTCAGGTGGTAGAACTTTTGTTAAGCACGTCAGAGGTTCTGGGTTCGAATCCGCTCATTAAAACCAAATGTGTTCATCGGTGATTGTATATAAAGGGCAGGGACATTTTTGTGTGCATTTTATTTTGTGGTTTCACTGGAACGAATTGGGAGACTCCACAACGGGGCTGAAGCGTGCATCTGTGCACGAGTTGCAGCGGCAACAAGCAATTTCAAAAGCAACACATTTCAGCGCCAGATCACCTTTTATTTAACACAAATGAACAAAATGAGTGTCTGCTAGTCAACTAGATGTTTCATTTGTTATAGATATATAGATTTGTTATAGATATATCCGTACCATGAAATGTTTAAAACAAGTCACTTTTTCAATGACGTATGATTTGCATTAACCGGGGAATATCTGTCCGCTTACACGGCAGGCGCAAATGCACGTATCTGATTCATATCAGATTTATTTTCACCTATGAATGAGGCCTGAAACCGATCGGAGAATATCGGAATCCATGCGCTTTTTTTCCTGCTTGCACGTTCGTGGGTCATATCCGATTTGTGCCACATGGGAGGAAAAAATCGGAATTGGGTCACTTGAACCATGCAGTGTAAATGCGGCCTTTGTGTCAATGCATTCCTTAATTCTGTTTGGTTGGTGACAGAAAAATGAGATATAGTTGTAATAAGGCCATCACAGTCACAGAGGCCGAGACCCTCTCTTTTGTCAAGACCCATAGTAGTCCTATTCCCCCCCTTCTCTGGTTGCATCTGCTCTACCATGGTCCCCTTCCGCTCCTCCTTGGTAGTCCCCAGCTCCCTCTGCTGCTGTGTTTCCCTACTCCACCTTGGCCTTTCAACACCCTGGTCACAGCCCATGTCCCTCATGCACTGTGGCCTTCCCCTGGGGACTTTGGCATGTCAGGTGCCACCTTTAGGGTGGGGTTCTGATTGCACACACCTGTCATCAACTACCTACATATCCTGGACTGAATTTATGACTGAATGCTCCTTCATCTTCTCCATCATCTGCTCTCCATCATCTTCTCCAATGTGTTTGCTCCATTCCGTCTGGTCGCCTCGTGTGCTTATTTCATCTGCCAAACAAAGAACTGTTCCCTTTCGAGGGAACTCGTGATGCGTCGCCATGGCAACGCTTTGGGGGAATCCCTTCAGCGTAAGCGCTCCTGAAGATGTGTACAACTAGTCCAATCGTGATTGGTGAAACGTCATCCCGTGACGTATGCCGGCGAAACGCGGAAGCTATAAAAGAGCCGTCAAACACAGCTGTTTCAGCTTTCTGATCTTCAGCAAGCGTTCTGTGTCTCTGTCTGTCTTATTTGGTGTTGTTTGTCCCGTAGCAAAACACAATATATTATTAGAAATGGCGAGTGAAGGCAGTAAGCTCAACACCGGGATCCGGAAGCCCGCTCCGCGGCTTCTTCCGCCCTGTGCGAGCCGTTAATGCTGAGTCCATCTGCCTCTGAGGAGGTGGATGTTCTCAGTATTGATTGTGATATGAGTGATTTGGGTGACTCGCCAGCCCAATCACCACAGTATGAGGAGCTTGTGGAAGTTGTTTCTCGGGCCGTGGCGAAATTAAACATCGATTGGCAGGCCGAGAGACAGGAGGAGCGCAGTAAAAGCAAGCTTGATGAGTGCTTCCTCCAGTCAGAACAGCAACCTCCACGTCGGGGCTTGCCGTCCTTCCAGGATCTCCACACTGAGGTGGCGAGATCCTGGAATAAGCCATATTCATCTAGGCTTTCGAGCCCCACCGTCCATCATTATTCATCTCTGGTGGGGCTCAAACAGAACGGTTATGGGACGATGCCCAGGGTTGAAGAAACCCTGGCGGCATATTTGTCACCCGACGCTGCGTCGTCCTCAAAGCTCTGACACTGCCCACCAAACCATGCCGAACTACATCATCGTTGGTGGGCAAGGCGTATATGGCAGCAGGTCAGGCCGGTGCCTGTTTACACACTATGGCACTTTTACAAGCCTATCAGGCCGACCTGCTGAGGGAATTGGATGAGGCTGAGGAGGTGCGGCCCGACGATATTAAAGAGCTCCGTCGGGCCACTGATTTATCTCTCCGTGCCACAAAGGAGACGGCTCGTGCCATCGGCTTCTCCATGGCAGCTTCAGTGGCAACGGAGAGGCACCTCTGGTTGAACCTCTCGGGCATTAAGGAGAGGGATAGAACTTTCCTCCTTGATGCCCCGCTGTCGCCATCTGTTCTCTTCAGCGACGCCATTTCTACGCTCGTCGAGAGATTTCAGGAGTCGACAAAACAGGCGGCAGCATTCCAGAGGTTCATCCCGCTGAAATCCAAATCCCAGGGGGCTGCAGCCAAGGAGCAGCCCCGCCCATATACACCAAGCTCCTCATACCGGCAGGCACAGAAGGAGAGTGTTGTCTCTCGAGCGCCCCCTGCAAAACCTAAGGCGCAGAAGCAACACTCTCAACTGAAGCCCCAAAGGGAGAAGACTGATCTGAGGAACGTCATTCTCTCTAGACAGGCTTCGGGAAAGAAGTCCTGATGATTATGTCAGGCCTCTGAGGGCGCCCCCTCCAGGGCAGGAGCTCATTACAGCTGCTCCTCCGTGGAGCCCTCAGGAAATCGATTTGTTAACCCCGCCACCCTTGGCGCTTCGGGGCACAACGATTTTCAACGAACCCATAACCCAGTGTTCACACAATCTTGTGACACTGGGGGGTTTGCTCTCAATAGAGAGGCCTGTAGAAAAATTAAATCGGTTGAACCCTGCCGCGGACGCGCTTCAGGGCACCAAACCTGCTCCATCGAATGTGGCTGGGGCCAGCCCTGAGAGGCTGGTACCCTTAGTGAATTTCCTTTCAGCATGGGAAAATTTAGCCAATGTGTCAAGCTGGGTCACTCGCACCATTCGCAAAGGTTACAGACTTCAGTTCGGGTCTCCCCCACCCAGGTTCAACGGAGTTTTGAACACGGTGGTGGGCCCCGAGCAGGCACAAGTGATGGAGGAGGAGGTTCAGTCTCTACTGGCGAAGGGGGCCATAGACATCGTCCCCTCCCCAGAGAGAAACACCGGGTTCTACAGCCAGTATTTTATAGTTCCGAAGAAAGATGGAGGATTACGTCCTATTATAGATCTTCGTCAGCTCAACTGCTCTCTGAGGAGATTTCTGTTCAAGATGCTGACGTTGCCTCTCATCGTGAGTCAAATCAGGTCCGAGGACTGGTTTGTCACGATAGACTTAAAGGATGCGTATTTCCACATTTCCATCCTTCCGGAACACAGAAAGTTCCTGAGGTTCGCTTTCAAGGGCATAGCGTACCAGTATTGGGTCCTTCCGTTTGGCCTAGCTCTCTCTCCTCGCACGTTCACGAAGTGCATGGATGCTGCTCTAGCACCCCTCAGACTTCAGGGAATTCGGGTGCTCAACTATATAGACGACTGGCTGGTATTAGCTCAGTCTCAAGAGCTGGCGGCACAGCATCGAGATGTTGTGCTCGACCATATGAAACGCCTGGGGCTGAGGCTGAATGCGAAAAAGAGCATGCTAACTCCCGTCCAGAAGACGGGGTATCTAGGAGTAATATGGGACTCGGTTACGATGCGGGCACAGTTGTCTCCTGCACGTATCGAGTCGGTTCTGGCGATGGTGTCCAGAATCAAGCTAGGCCAACTCATCACTGTAAAACAGATTCAGAGATGTAGTGATTTTACTTTTGCCCATCCAAGGACGCAAAGCAAAATAGGGATTGGTACTCACGTCACTGCTGACGTTGTGATTTTTGGATCACACGTCTCTTAAGGTGTGGTTATGAGTACATCACATGACCACAGACTCAGAACGATATATCTGTTAATGTCTCACTCCTTACAGAGTTGAGACCCAGAACGGTATATCTGTTATGTCTTTCCCCTTTGAAGGGCAGACTCAGAACGATATATCTGTTAATGTCTCACTCCTTACAGAGTTGAGACCCAGAACGGTATATCTGTTATGTCTTTCTCCTTACAGAGTTGAGACCCAGAACGGTATATCTGTTAATATCTCACTCCTTACAGAGTTGAGACCCAGAACAAGGAGTGTCTGTTGAAAGGGCACCTTTATCCCTTTCCGAAAAGGAGGAGATTGCAATTTGGCGCTTCTCCATTCGAGTGCTGTGATTGGCTGCTGGCATCAGAGGGGACACACACACAGTGTGGCCCACCCTTCTTTCCCCTGTGGAGCTCATTTGCATAAAGCACAAAGTTGGAAGTCTTTACAGTGTCTTTAAAGTTTACCAATGCATTTCTCACTTTCCAAACCACCACCAGTATACCTTTGGCAATATTCTAAACAAATAGAGACTAAACATGATGAGAAAAGATTGAACTGTCATGCATTCATTCAATTGTACATTAACAGCTGAATTTGTGTCAGATGTTGCACTACAAATAGCTGTCACTGAGAATACTTATTCCTGTGAATAAGTATGAAATGGATGTGTAGTTTGCATCAGTTCTAAGGTTTTCAAACATAGTTTTGAATGGATTTGGATGGATCTTTGTGATCTCTCTTTGTTTCACCCATTGCTGCTGAGGTCCCGAGGAATTTTTATGGCAGTCTCTGGCCAAACTTAGGAAGTAGTCTCTAGATGGGTGAAGGGCAGAAACTGCATGTGGACCAATGAGAAGTCCTGTCCTTCCCAGGCTTGGTACAAGAGGTCTTCTTCTTGCCCTCTAAGAGGTGTCTGGATGTTGTCCTTACATCTTTATCTGATGGCGTTGGACAGTTTGTTTGTGTTAGTCCACCAAGATCCAATCAAAATGTAGCAAACCTTTGTCCGCTGTTATGGACAGAGAGGGGCCTGGCCATAAACTGGGCCCTGGAATGTGCTGTTCACTACAGAGACTATTGGGGCTCATGGCAGCAGCATCCAACGTGATACCTTTTGGCCTGTTGTACATGAGACCCCTACAGTGGTGGCTCAGGACCAGAGGGTTTTCCCCGAGGGGCAACCCATTTCGTACGATCAAGGTAACGTGCAGATGCCTTCGTTCCTTGGTCATATGGAAGAAACACTGGTTCCTGTCTCAGGGCCCTGTGTTGGGGGCGTCCTGTCATCGCAAGATAATTTCGACAGACGCATCCAGCACGGGGTGGGGGGCGGTCATGGAAGGCCACTCTACCCAAGGTCTGTGGAGCGAAAAGCATCTTTCATGGCACATAAATTGCCAGGAGATGCTAGCAGTTTGGCTAGCCCTGCGGCATTTTCTTCCAGACCTCAGAGGCAACCATGTCCTAGTCAGAACAGACAATACGGCAGTGGTTGCCTATATAAATCACCAGGGAGGTCTGAGGTCATGCCCCTTGTGCAAGCTGGCGCATCAGATCCTCCTTTGGTGTCAGGGAAAATTGCTCTCTCTGAGGGCAATGTATATCCCGGGACATCTGAATGTGGGAGCAGACGTCCTGTCGAGGCAGGGGCTGAGGCCCGGGGAGTGGAGACTGCACCCCGAGACGGTGCAGCTCATTTGGAGAAAGTTTGGACGGGCGCAGGTGGATCTCTTCGCAAGCCAAGAGAACTTGCACTGTCCTCTGTGGTTCTCCCTTGCTCATCCAGCCCCCCTGGGGCTGGACGCTATGGTACAGCCGTGGCCGAGGCTGCGGCTGTACGCATTTGTAGCCCCATGCTGGCCGGCCCGAGTGTGGTTCTCGGACATAATAGCTCTCCTCGACGGTCTCCCGTGGGAGATTCCGGTCAGGAGAGATCTCCTGACTCAGGCCGAGGGCTCAATATTTCACCCCCGGCCCGAGATGTGGAAACTTTGGGTCTGGCCCCTGAGGGGGACCAGCTCATAAATGAGGGTCTCTCTGCTGAGGTGGTAGAGACCATACTTAACTCTAGAGCTCCCTCCACGAGGAAACTGTATACTCTCAAGTGGAGAGTATTTTCTATATGGTGTAGGAGGAGTCAACTCGACCCAGTTAACTGCCCGGTGGCTTCAGTGCTGGAATTCCTCCAGGACCGCTTTTCGGCTGGTCTTACACCATCTACTCTGAAGGTGTATGTGGCGGCTATATCTGCCTTCCACACACCTTTAGATGGTACATCCCTAGGGAGACACCATCTAATAACTCGTTTCCTCCGTGGAGCTTTAAGGATGAGGCCTACGGCTCAAGTCAGAATTCCCTCCTGGGACCTGACTATCGTTCTAGAAGGGTTATCCTTGGCACCCTTCGAGCCATTGGACACAGCACCTGACAATTTTGTCACACTTAAGTTGACATTTTTGTTGGCTATTACGTCCCTCAAAAGAGTTGGGGACTTACAAGCTCTCTCTGTGTCTCCATCTTGCTTGGAGTTTGCCCCTGGCGGCGTCAAAGCTATCCTGCAATGTGGTTATCCACTAATGTGGCAAGATCCACAGTCCTCCAGGCCTTTCATCCTCCTCCAACGTCAGCTGAACGCGAGAGGCTGCAATTGCTCTGTCTAGTCAGAGCCCTCCAGTGTTATGTCAAAAAGACTTCTCATTGGAGAAAATCAGATCAGTTGTTAGTATGCTTTGGGCCCCCAAAGAAGGGTTGCCTGGCTACTAAACCTACCATCAGCAGGTGGATTGTAGAGGCCATATCCAAGGCATATGAGGTGCGCGGGTTGCCTTCACCTCTGCCTCTTAGGGCCCATTCCACTCGAAGTATGGCATCGTCCTGTGCACTATGGTCGGGGGCCTCCCTCCAAGATATTTGTGATGCGGCGGGTTGGTCTTCCCCACACACCTTCATTAGATTCTATAGTTTGGATCTACCGGTCACGCCCGGTTCCCAGTTGCTTATGTCCTAGTTTGTGCCATTTCTGCTTCACATCAGGACAGGCATTTTGTCAGTATGGCGACGCGGGTATTCGTTCCCCAAAGCGTTGCCATGGCGACGCAGCGTGAGTTCCCTCGAAAGGGAACGTCTCAGGTTACGCGTGTAACCATGGTTCCCTGAGAGGGGAACGAGACGCTGCGTCCCCTTGCCATACTTCCTGCATGCCTGTCAACTGCTTGCTTCAGATCAGTAGCTGAAACAGCTGTGTTTGACGGCTCTTTTATAGCTTCCGCGTTCCGCCGGCATACGTCACGGGATGACGTTGCACCAATCACGATTGGACTAGTTGTACACATCTTCAGGAGCGCTTACGCTGAAGGGATTCCCCCCAAAGCGTTGCCATGGCGACGCAGCGTCTCGTTCCCCTCTCAGTGAACCATGGTTACATGCGTAACCTGAGACGTTATTGTCCAGTTAAGTGTTTTCATTGTTTCTTCCATATCCGACCTACTTACCTGCCTAACCTGTCAATGCTACAAACCTTTCAATAAACCACACTGTCTCTGCCTCTGAGTCTCATAACAGAGTGTTCACTGCTTTGAGAAAAGCTGCACTTGACGATGCAATTAAATAACTCTTACCTCTGACCTGTTAATACTTAGATCATGTTTTTTTTTTTTTTTTTTTTAATTTATAATTTATTGATTGTAAATATTGTTTTTGCTATAAAACTGTGGACAAACAAGTTATATTGTACCATTTATATACTACATCTTTTTGCAGCACAAATTTGAAAAGAAATCTGACTGGCTGGTAAATTGGCTGACTGGCTCTGTTATTAGCCTGTGTTTTACTAATGATCAGTTATTTAATTGTACTTATATTTCTTTGAGTATGGAAAATTTGGACTTGAACAGTCAGATTCCTTGTGTGTGTGCAGATTTGGCCAAAAAAAACTCCTGATACTGATTTGCATGATAGCATACTCTTTTAATGATAGCATTAAAAGAACATGCATCTAACAAATACATTTGTGTTTATTTGTTAGGTGACTGCTCAAGATGTCAGAAAAGAAAATCCATTGCTGATTAAATTTCGAGCAAAGTTCTACCCTGAGGACGTGGCTGAAGAGCTGATTCAGGAAGCTACACAACGCCTGTTCTTCCTCCAGGTGAAAGAGGGCATCTTGAATGATGATATCTACTGTCCACCTGAGACGGCTGTTCTACTGGCCTCATATGCTGTGCAGATGAAATACAGTGACTACAATAAAGAATATCACATGCCTGGATATTTGTGCAGAGACAAATTGCTGCCACAAAGGTGTTTCTCTATTCTTTTAAGAGCTTATATGGATAGTTCACCCAAAAATGAAAATTATCCCATGATTTACTCACCCTCAAGCCATCCTAGGTGTGTATGGCTATCTTCTTTCAGAGGAACACAATCAGATTTATATTATAAAATATCCTGGCTCTTCCAAGCTTTATAATGGTAGTGAATGGCACTCCTGATTTTAAAGTTCAAAAAAGTGCTTCCACCTACACGGATATCCACACGGCTCTAGGGGGTTAATAAAGGCCTTCTGAAGCGAAGCAATGGGTTTTTGCAAGAAAAATATCCATATTTAAATCTTTATAAACTAAAATAACTAGCTTCTGGCAGATGGCCTACACAAATCGACTTACGCCAAAGAGTAATCTCTGACCTGACAAGTGACACATTGACGAACGCGGAAGCACAGAGGATAGAGCAAAACAAAACACCGGTTAGGAATCACAAGATTTGTTTAAAAACAAATATCGGAGGATTTTGATATAAGAGAAGAGGAGTTTGAGTTTGTTGCTCAGCCCTATTTGTTTGAACCGTGAGAGGCCTATGCTACTACATCCTACGTCATAAATCGCTTCAGAAGTTACTCTTTTGGTGCAAATCAACTTGCGAAGGCCGTCTGCTGGAAGTTAGTTATTTTAGTTTAGAAAGTTTTAAATATGGGTATTTTTCTTACAAAAACCCATCACTTCACGTCAGAAGGCCTTTATTAACCCCTGGAGTCTTTTATGGATTACTTTTATGATGGGTGGATGCTCTTTTTTGGACTTCAAAATCAGGAGCGCCATTTACTACCATTATAAATCTTGAAAGAGCAAGGATATTTATGTTGGCTTCAGAAAGCCAACATACTGATCTACTGCTTAAGCTTATTATTATTATTATTATTATTATACAAATAAAATTTCTAAATGCATCTCCTTCTAGAGCTTTCAAGCTAGAACCTCTTTGCTAACTGATCGGACTTACAGTTTTCCTAAAAATGACGTTCAACACTTGGAAAAATCCCATAGACTTACAGTGACGGAATGTTCGAATGAGCCAAGACTATTCAAACGCCAACTGTCAAAATTCAAATTTAAACTGCGGAAGCCCATTAGACTCAATTAAGCTGCCATTCTATGCACTATTTCTAATCCACTGAGACTCATTTAAACTCATAAACTCACCTATGTATCTATCTATGTATCTATCTATCTATCTATCTATCTAATATTTCTTTATCTATCTATTTCTTTATCTATCTATCTATCTATCTAATACTCTACCACATGGCAACACCCTAGCAACCTCCCAGAGTACCCTAGCAACTGCATAGCAACACCCTAGCAACCACCCCGAGTACCCTAGCAACTAGATAGCAACACCCTAGCAACCACCTAGAATACCCTAGTAACCACATAAAAGTACCCTAGCAACTGCATAGAAGCACCCTAGCAACCACCCAGAATACCCTAGCACCCGCATAGCAACACCCTAGCAACCACATAGTAAAACCCTAGCAACTACCCAGAATACCCTAGCAACACCCTAGCAACCACCCTGAGTACCCTGGCAACAGCATAGCAACACCCTAGCAACCACCCAGAATACCCTAGCAACCGCATAGCAACAACCTAACAACCACCTTGAATACCCTAGCAACTGCATAGCAGCACCCTAGCAACCACATAACAATACCCTAGCAACCTCCCCAGAACACCCTAGCAGCTGCATAGCAACACCCTAGCAACCACATAACAATACCCTAGCAACCTCCCCAGAACACCCTTGCAACCATGTAGCAATGTCCTCGAATCCACACGGAACACCATAGCAAACAGCATGATCTTAAATTTAAAACTACTTCAAACTGAAAACCTTCAAATTTCAAGCTTTTAAAACTACTTCAAACTTTCTGGCTAGGCTTTCTCAAGCCAACATAAAGTTTGTCTACAAACTTTTTATTCTAGTTTTTAATATAACTCCGATTGTGTTTGTCTGAAAGAAGATCATATACACCTAGGATGGCTTGAGGGTGAGTAATGGGATATCATTTTCATTTTTGGGTGAACTATCCCTTTAAGATCAACTCTGTTCTATTTTTTTAACACTAAGATCACTTTATAGTAAATTATTATGTTTTGAAAATTGCTGCTTTATATACTAATACCTGCCCCTAGAGTTCTAGAACAACATAAACTGACTAAAGAGCAGTGGGAAGAACGAATTCAGGTGTGGCATCAGCAACACAAGGGCATGATCAGGTAGAATCCATATTATCCATACCAACTATGTCCTGAACCTAAAACTAGTTGTTTGAGTATGGTCAATGCGGCTTTATCTCTACAGAGAGGATGCAATGATAGTATACTTGAAGATTGCCCAGGATCTGGAGATGTATGGAGTGAACTATTTCAGCATCAAAAACAAAAAAGGATCAGAGTTGTGGTTGGGTGTTGATGCTTTGGGACTCAACATATATGAACGTTCAGACAAGTATACTATCTATATTTTATTTTTAACCCTTGTTACAACTCTATGTGATTTGTTGTAAATTCTTTGCAATGGACTGTGTAATGTCAATATTTCTGTTTTTCAACAGGCTGACACCTAAGATTGGATTTCCTTGGAGTGAGATACGGAATATTTCTTTCAATGACAAGAAATTTGTCATTAAGCCCATAGACAAAAAGTCACCGGTAACTTAAAATAATAAGCTTAACCCCAGATTTATTTCTCAATAATTTATTTATTCTTTCATTCACTCCTTTTTGGAGATGGATTTTAGTTGTCTTACACCTGTTGTATTACAGTTGTATTACTCCTGTCTGAAATGTTATGACATTTCCTTTGCTCCAACCACAGGACTTTGTGTTCTATGCACCTCGTCTGCGCATTAATAAGCGTATCCTGGCTCTGTGCATGGGAAACCATGATCTTTACATGAGACGGCGCAAACCAGACACCATTGAGGTGCAGCAGATGAAAGCGCAGGCCAGAGAGGAGAAGAACAAGAGACAACAAGAGAGGTGAGAACATTTATAACAAACATATCTGACAGCACAGGCAGAACATATACAATGCTATTTTTATACCAAAGGCACAGTCACTTTATTTAGTGATGAAAGGAGATAATGTCTTTCATGCAAATTTACGAATTGTGTATTTTTTATGAAAGGAAATCACTACCAGAGTAGCTCTGTTCCAAATCCTAGTGAGCTGTGTAGCTACAGTGGATATACAAATTCTAAACACCCCTTTTAAAGGTTTTTTTTTTTTTTTTTTTTTGTCATGTAAAAAAAATAATAATATCAGATGTTTTGCATGTTTAATGTAAAAATTACAACATGTGTAATGCCAGTCAAAACCAAAGTGACATATTTGAAAGGGAAAGAAAGTGAAAGTGGCATGTGAAGGCCAAGTATGGTTCTCTGCATTTTACCCATACATGTTAGTACACACACATTAGGAGTAGTGAACACACACACACTGCAAAGTGTGGGCAGCCATTTTGCTGGGGCGCCCCGGGAGCGATTGGGGGTTAGGTGCCTTGCTCAAGAGCACCTCAGTCTTTTCCTGCCGGTATTGAGAATCAAACCTGCAACCTTCAGTTACAAGTTACAGTTACAGTTACGACTTTCTAAACATTATGCCATGACTGCCCCTATTTTATTTCAGAGAAAAATCAATCAATCAATCAATAAATGAATAACTATAATAACTGTAATAACAATAGATAACAGTATTCCAAGTTACAGTGCACGTTAGTATTTCCAAACATTACTTTTGCCATTAATTGTAATAATCCAGTGAGATTTTTGTATGCACAAGGAGTCTGACAACAGCCAGTACGCTCCGCACGGAGATTTGATCTCACCGTCATCAAGTGATTATATGAAGAAACAGAAACTGAGCCAGAATAAATCCATAAGAACTGTGGCAATGTCTCCAAGATGCTTGAAGAAACCTACCTGCAAAGCTACCTGAAAAAACTGTGCAAGTGTACCTAGGAAAAAAGTTGTTTTAAACACAAAGCGTGATCACACCAAATATTGATTTGATTTAGTTAATAGGAGTTAATGGATAAATAAAATCTATTTATGACATTACTTTTTAAAGCATACTCACTGTACAGCATTTTTAGACAAGAGCCTAAAACTTTTCACAGCACTCTTTGCAGGTAGGTTTCTTCATGTGTCTTGGAGATGTCACAGTTCTTCTGGATTTAGTCTTTCTCAGTTTTTTCATGTAATCACAGACAGACTCAATGATGGTGAGATCAGACCTTGTGTGTAGCATACTGGCTGTTGTCAGACTCCTTGTGCATACAAAAATATCACTGGATTATTACGATCAATGGCAAAAGGAATGTTTGGAAAAGTAAACTGATATTTTCTACTGACACTACAGCAAAAGATGTAAATAACTGGCTTTAAAGGGTTAGTTCACCCAAAAATAAAAATTACCCCGTGATTTACTCACCCTCAAGCCATCCTAGGTGTATATGACTTTCTTCTTTCAGACGAATACAATCGGAATTACATTAAATAATGTCCTGGCTTTATAATGGCAGTAAATAGAGGATGAGATTTTGAAGCCCAAAAAAGTGCAACCATCCATCATAAAAGATATCCACATGGCTCCGGGGTGTTAATAAAGACCTTCTAAATAAAGATGCGACTGTGTAAGAAAAATATCCATATTTAAAACTTTAATAACTAAAATAACTAGCTTCCGACAGACAGCCATACACATTGATTTATGGCAAAAGTGTGAACTCTGACCCAACGCATGACGTAATGACGAACGCGGAAGCGTGGAGGAGAGAGCAAAACAAAACACTGGTCATGAATTAGAAGTCTAAAACGAGAATTTTTAAAGAGAAATGTAGGAGGATTTCGATATAAGAGAAGAGGAGCTTGAGTTTGTTGCCCTGCCCTATTTGTTTGAACAGCGAGAGGCGTCAAAGCTTACGCTACTCCTACATCGCGTCAGGGGTTACTCTTTTGGTGCAAGTCGACGTGCGTACGGCCGTCTGCCGGAAGCTAGTTATTTTAGTTTTTAAGTTTTAAATATGGATATTTTTCTTACACAAACGCATCACTTCGCTTTAGAAGGCCTTTATTAACCCCCTGGAGCAGTGTGGATATCTTTTATGATGGATGGATATATTTTACGATTAGATATGTGTTTTGTGTTTTGAATCAATTTCATGATGAAAGGTGAAAGTTCTGTTCATTTTTAGATTTCTAGCAGACACCAGAATGTTTTGTGCTAAAACTGACTGGTACTTGAAGCTATTCATGATTCCCTCCATCCTCACTAAATCTCCAGTTCGAGCTGAAGAAAAGCAGCCCCAAAGCATGATGCTGCAAGCATGCTTCACAATGGGTATGGTATTCTTTGACTTTTGCTGATGTGCTATGTTTTTGCGCCAAACATATCTATTACAATTTTGGCTAAAGTTCAATCTTGGAGTCATCAAACCATTTCCACATGGTTTTGGGAGACTGGATAAATGCTTTTGCAAAATTTAGCCAGGCTTGGATGTTTTTTTTTTAGTTAGAAAAGGCTTGTGTCTCATAGCCCAGAGAATACAGGAGATAGTTGTCACATGTAGGGAGCAACCAGTACTTGCCAGAAAGAGCTGCAACTCTTTTAATGTTGCTGTAGGCCTCTTGACAGCCTCCCTGACTATTTTTCTTTGTCTTCTCATCAATTTTGGAGGGACACTCTATTCTTGATAATGTCACTGTTGTGCCACACTTTCTCTACTTGTTGATGACCATCTTCCCTGTGTTCCATATATAACTAATGCCTTGAAAATTGAGCGATACCTTTTAACAATAAGATCCCGTTGATGCTTCATAAGTTCTTTATGGCCCATGGCTCTTGTAGTAGTATGCAACCGAGAAGACATCAGAAAATCTTACAAGAACAGCTGAGATTTATTTGAAGTTAATCAGAGTCACTTCAGGTCAAGAAAGGTGTGTACTATTTCACATGAGGTTGATGATTAACTAATTATGAGCACAGTTACATACCCAAATATAAAAGGGTATGCATACTGATTTTACCTATATTTCACAGTGGTGAGTATGAGGTATGAGGTCACCATAGTAGCATAAGGTCTGACCTTGAACACAATCAATATGGGCTTGAGGACAAGCCTCAATGATATCAAGTTCTACGATTTTGAATGTTAGGAGTTGCAAGGCAGGCATGATCGCTGAAAGCTTCTCCCTAAGATATGACAGTAGACGCAAACAGTCATTTTTGACTGTTTTTTTTTCATGGGCCAATGTGAATAAATCTAGATTTAAGTTCAAAGAGACAGTCTATGCATGACCTGACATTTTATTCTTATCCAAAATGAGTCGATGTGAACATTATGGAGTGCTAAACATTCTCATGTAATGTATGTTTCATTCATACTGGAAGTCGGAGGGTGCTCTCGTGCAGAAAGTCAGAAATTGACTCATACAAGTACAAGTAATACAAGTAATAACTTATGACGTTCCAGGAAATCCCTTATATGGACAAAGGCATCCAGCTATCGCTGTAGCTGAAACATTTTGACGTGAAGACAATAAACACACTCTTGCGACAATATATGATTTATGTGTGTTTTTCAAGCCATCTCGATGTACACTGCTCAAAAAAAACAACAAAAAAAACAAAAAAAAAAAACACTTTTTAATCAGAGAATAGCATCAAGTCAGTTAAACTCCTGGAATATTGATCTGGTCAGTTAAGTAGCAGAGGGGTTGTTAATCAGTTTCAGCTGCTTTGGTGTTAATGAAATTAACAACGGGTGAACTAGATGGGCAACAATGAGACGACCCCCAAAACAGGAATGGTTTTACAGGTCACTGACATTTTTATTCCCTACTCATCTTTTCTGACTGTTTTTCACTAGTTTTGCATTTGGTTAGAGTCAGTGTCACTACTGGTAGCATGAGGCAATACGTGGACCCTACAGAGGTTGCACAGGCAGTCCAGCTCCTCCAGGATGGCACATCAATGCCATCAATGCCAAACACCAACCATTGCCGGAAGGTTTGCTGTACAGGGCCGTAGAAGGTCCTTAACCCATCAGCAGGACCGGTCACTGCTCCTTTGTGCAAGGAGGAACAGGATGAGCACTGCCAGAGCCCTACAGAATGACCTCCAGCAGGCCACTGGTGTGAATGTCTCTGACCAAACAATCAGAAACAGACTTCATGAGGGTGGCCTGAGGGCCCGACATCCTCTAGTGGGCCCTGTGCTCACTGCCCAGCACCGTGGAGCACGATTGGCATTTGTCATTGAACACCAAAATTTGGCAGGTCCGCCACTGGCGCCCTGTGCTTTTCACAGATGAGAGCAGGTTCACCCTGAGCACGTGACAGACATGAAAGGGTCTGGAGAAGCCGTGGAGAACATTATGCTGCCTGTAACATTGTTCAGCATGACCGGTTTGGTGGTGGGTCAGTGATGGTCTGGGGAGGCATATCCATGGAGGGACGCACAGACCTCTACAGGCTAGACAATGGCACCCTGACTGCCATTAGGTATCGGGATGAAATCCTTGGACCCATTGTAAGACCTGGTGCAGTGGATCATGGGTTCCTCCTGGTGCACGACAATGCCTGGCCTCATGTGGCAAGAGTATGCAGGCAGTTCCTGGAGGATGAAGGAATTGATACCATTGAATGGCCCCCACGCTCGCCTGACCTAAATCCAACATCTCTGGGACATTATGTTTCGATCCATCCGACGCCACCAGGTTGCACCTCAGACTGTCCAAGAGCTCAGTGATGCCCTGGCCCAGATCTGGGAGGAAATACCCCAGGACACCATCCGTCGTCTCATTAGGAGCATGCCCTGACGTTATCAAGCACATGGGGGCCATACAAACTACTGAGTACCATTTTAAGTTACTGCAATGAAATTTCAGCAAAATGGACTAGCCTGCTGCATCATTTTTTCACTTTGATTTTCGGGGTGTCTTTGAATTCAGTCCTCTATAGGTTGATAATTTTCACTTCCATCAAACGATGTGGCATCCTTTCGTTCCTAACACATTACCCAGTCCATTTCAGTATAGATATCCAGCATGATATTTTTCCCCATTGAGATCTGATGTGTTTTCAAAGTGTTCCTTTAATTTTTTTAGGGCAGTGTATTTTTATAACAATGAAGTATGAATAATGCCGTGCTAATGCACGTGTGTCATCTAGTCCAATGGCGAGAGTGAACATCACGGGCAGGTGACGTCACAACCAGGAAAGCATAAAAGCACATCCGGAATGACCAGCGTTAGCTTCAATTAGCCGGAGCAAGTCGATCACAGGGATGAAGGAAGCATGGCAGGGCGATGCAGCATCTCGTTCCCTTCTCAGGGAACTGTGGTTACAGTCATAACCTGAGACGTTCCCTTTCAAGGGAACTCGCATTGTGTCAGTGATGCTTTGAGAATGATAATGACCAAACGCCATGCTTACAAGTGCCTGTCTGTGTGAATACTGGAGAACACTAAGACATCAGCACCTGAGAACCTGGGGTAGCACCTAGGTCCAGGTTGTAAAACTTTACGAATGTGAGCGGAGAGGATCAGCCCACAAGGATACAGCTGAAATCAAGGTCTTGGAGGCCGCCATACTCCTAGTAGAATGAGCTCTGACCGCCAAATGTGACAGAGGCTTCATATGCAAGAGAAATAGCCTTGACTATCCACTTGCTTACTGTCTGCTTGGACGCAGGGAGACCTCACTTAGGTAACCCGAAGCTGATCAGTTTTCCTCTACAGGTCAGCTTGGTGGACATATGTATCCAGCGCTCTCACTGGACATACAAGGTTTAGCTTTTCCTGGTCCTGATCTTCAAAAGGTGGAGGACAGAAGGAGCCGCAGATAAACCTTCTAGCACAACAGCCAGATCGCAAGCTGGAACTCTGGTGCGAATTGCAGGCCTCAGCCTCAAAGTACCATGAAGGAAACGAGTCACCAGTGGGTTCCTCCCCACTGAAACACCACCCAAAGGGACATGATAAGCAGCTATGGCTGCCACGTAGACCTTTAGTGTGGACGGGGATAGCCCTGCAGAAAAACGGTCTTGCAGAAATTCTAATATTGAGCCAACCGGACATTTAACTGGATCCCACTGATGCATTCTGCACCAAGAAGCGAAGACTTTCCGCTTCAGGGCGTAAAGTTTCCTTGTGAATGGCACTCTGGAGTGAAGTATGGTCTCTACAACCTCAGTTGAGAGACCTGTGTCTATGAGTTGGGCCCCCTCAGAGGCCAAACCCACAGGTTCCAAATCTCTGGGCGAGGATGAAGAATCATGCCTCCTGCCTGAGACAGAAGTTCGCTCCTGATCGGAATCTCCAGGGGAGAGCCGTCGAGGAGGGATACTAAGTCCGAGAACCATATTCGGCGCTACTAGTAGCAGACTTACTCTGCACTGGTGGACCTTCTCCAAAACTCCTGGGAGCAGAACAATTGGGGGAAAAGCGTACAGACGTATCCTCTGCCATGTCTGTACCATAGCATCCAGCCCCAGGGGGGCTGGGTGTGTAAGGGAGAACCAAAGTGGACAGTGTGTCGTGTCATGAGACACAAACAGATCCACTTCTGCTTGGCTGTAAACCTCCCACATATGCTTCACCATCTGGGGGTGAAGCCTCCATTCCCCGGGCCTCAGCCCCTGTATTTTGGTATCCCGGGATGTATACTGCTCTCAGGGAGAGCAGTTTCCCTTGGGACCACAAGAGGATCTGGTGTGCCAGTTTGTATAGTGGACGCGACCGCAGACCCCCTGATGATTTATGTAAGACACTACCAATGTGTCGTCTGTATGAACAAGTACATGATGGCCTCTTAGGTCTGAAAGGAAGTGCTTCAGTGCCATGAAGACAGCCATCATCTCCAGGCAATTTATGTGCCCTGAAAGATGATGACTCATCCACAGACCTTGAGCTGAGCAGCCTTCCATTACCGCTGCCCATCCCGTGAGAGAAGCATCTGTCATGAGCGTGCCATGATGATATTGAACTCCTAACGCAGGACCTCTGGACAGGAACCAAGGCTTCCTCTATATAACCAAGGCACGGAGACACCTGTGCGTAATCTTGATCACCCGACAGCCAAGTAGCACATCCGTTCTGCTCCTGCGTAAGAAGAAATGCCTTTCCATACCAGCAGGTGGCAGTAGCTGAACAGCCAATCAGAATGATCAGATGGCCCAACTGACCGACGAGCTCCAACGCCGATTCAACATGTCGAATCGGCCGTTGTAAGGGGAACACAGGTCAGTTTAGCTCAAAGGGAATTATTAATTAATTTATAAGGAATTTTAAAAGAGTCACTTATTTTACGCCCGAGCAAATGAATCGTCCAGCGTTCATTTGGACGGGCTGTAACTATAAGCTCTGTAGCGGATATGAGTATCCAAACTATAGTGAAAAACTATTTATTAGCAAGGTAACATAGATCGGCAGTTTAAGACATTAAATTCATAAGCACATAACACAAGACACTTCTCTTTATAAATATAAATGAGACTTTATTGATTATTCTAACACATAAACTAAAATCTAACACAAACACATGCACTCACACATTCACACGAGTTGCAGAAAGAAAGAAAGGAAGGAAAGAATGAGTTTTAAGAGAGTGAAATGATGAAAACTCAAATTTCTAGCAATATATGCACTTCATAAGACCTGATATGAACGAACCATCAATCATTAATTTAACCCTTCTATCGCTTCTTAGGCAGGGTTATTAGACTTTATATCAATGCACCAGTTCAGTGAGAATCTGGAGGTATACTTGCGTTTGACGTTTGTGTCTTTAAATGGGGATTCCCTTGTCAGCGTCTTTGACTTGGAGAAAGGTGTTTCCCAGGTTCTTTTGATTTGCTGCAGGTCTTTTCAAGTCCGGATTGATGTCGTGGGAAGCCAATCACGTTCTGGTGTGCTGGCCGAGGAGTGGAGTCTCCCCGTGGCTGAAGTTTGAAGTTTTGAGGCAGACAAAAACTATATAGAGTTGTTGATTAAACTTTGCGGCAAAACTTAACTTAGAACACAAGACTCTCACGGAAAAGAAAGAAAACTAAGTAAAAGAGAGAAAAGTAAGTGAGACGAGAGTAGCTGGATGGCTTGAATGAAGCTGTTTGTTCTCATTTTCATCTGTTCTTGATCTGCTTTTGTCTTGTCTTCATCGTATTTATTGTCTACTCATCTAAATTGTCTTCTTGTCTCATCTGATTCTTTGTTCGTGTACTGAATTTTTAAACTGAGGTGTTTGTCCAACATCTTTGAGGAGTTCTGACCAATTAGGTATAGTCTTTGTTTCAGAGATGACTTTTCTCCTCCATCATAAATTATATTATCTGTGTTCTCTTAACTTTTCTGCTCTCAGCAGAGTACAGAGAGCACAGTTTAGACATGATTTCTCTAAAAATAATACGATGCATTTTACACAGATTTCATTCATGCCATCCTTTGAATTATGAACAGATTGATTTACAGATTGAACAGATTGACTCTCTGTGGGTTTTGCCTGTGGATTTCAACTCTGTGTCACTCAGAGGCCACTCAGAAGAAGAAGGCCTGTTTTGTATCTACATTTTGGGGATCAAACAACCTCTGCCGTTATCTTGGTGGGGCTCAATCTGTCTTTTACCAACTGCTTAAGGTTGACATCTTCTTCCTCAGCTAGGCTCAACTTTTACAAGCTTGCAAGGCCATAAAGTACTTAGCTGGGGGTTTTGTAGACTGAATGGAGCCGCAAATGACAGATTCTCTGATTTTGGGTCCTGCGTGTTGATTTGGGATCTGGAGTGTTGAGATGAGTTTTGTATGGAATAATGTTTGAACGAATCATCTGGAAGATTAATTTGTGTTTGTTCGTCCTCAATTCCTACATCGTTGAATCACATTGGACGAAAGCCAAACTGGATTCTGTAACCTTTTTCTACAATCTGCAGGACCCATTGAGATATGTTTGGCAGAAGCTTCCACTCTGCCAGACAATCTACTAAGGGAACCAGCCTCTCGAGGCTGGCCTCTGGTGTAGTTAGAGCAGCCACCTCGGTGGGACTGGCTGGCTCACGCCCAGCAGTCCCAGAGGGCTGGGAATGGCGAGGGAGGTAGCGTTTAAATGCTGCCTCCTGTTTTTTAGCCTCCTGAAACCTTTTGACGACCGTTTTCATAGCGTCACCGAAGAGGCCAGGAGGTGAGAGCGCCGCATCAAGGATGAAAGATCTGTCTTTGTCTTTAATGTTTGACAGATTGAGCCAGAGATGCCTCTCAGCGGCCACCAGTGCTGCCATAGACCGCCCAATGGGTCTAGCAGTCTCATTGGTGGCCCTGAGAGACAAATCTGTAGCCCTCTGTAGTTCTCGAACAGCATCGGGCCCTACCCCCTTGCCATTATCCAGGTCCCTCAGCAGGTCAGCCTGGTATGCCTGCACGATAGACATTGCTGACATGCGCCAACCTGACCTGCCGCCGTGTACACTTTACCCACTAGTGTAGAAGATGTACTTAGTGGTTTAATGGGCAGCATCAGGGCCTTCAGGGATGATGCTGAGCCAGGGGACAGATAGCTTGTGAGCATCTGTTCCACCTCTGGCATTGCCCCATAACCATATTCTTTCAGCCCTTTTATATTAGAATACACATGAACATTAGGGCTGAATAATTGTGCAGAAAATGGCTTATTCCATGACCTTGATATTTCATTGTGGAGGTCAGGAACAAATGGAAGGCCCCGTGGTGAAGGTGTAGATTTTGGAGAGAGAAAGCGCTCATCCAGCTTGCTTTTAGGACAAGCGCTCTGTTTCTCGGCTGGCCAGTCAATATTTAATTTAAACACAGCATGAGAACTCACCTCCACCAGCTCCTCATACACTGGAGATAGAAGTGGTGAATCTTCTATCTCACCAGCTTTGATGCTCAACACATCCACCTCCTCAGAGCTGGATAGTTGAAGCACCGGATTCTCTTCCCGGGCAGAAGTAGCCGCAGCGCGGGCTTCCGATCCCAGGGAGAGAGCGCTGGATCCAGTGGGTGAAGGCAGCGAAAAGGCTGGGCCCATCTCTAACCCCTCCGTGAGATCCATTTGCGAACCCCACCATCTCAGCTTCCATGCTGCCTCGGCAGCAGCAGGGCCAGAACTGCAGGGAATTCAAGCCTGATCACTCTCCTTAAAGAGTGACAGGTGGGAGCGGAGCATGAGAAGTGGCAGCCTCTCACAATGAATTAACATGTTAACTAATGAAGCCTTATGTCACTAAGTGTTACTGAACAATAACAAATAACCAGAACATTTTCAATCATTATAGGGCATGTTGTAGTCCATGTTGTAGTTTGGTGCTATAATGAACAACATTGCGAATACAAAAAAACTAAGTGGCTATTTGAAGCATTTTAGATACTGTTCAGTAGCGCAGCTGCTTTGTTTACGGGGTTTTCTGCTGTTCCATCAGCGCCCTCTGCTGTCAGAGAACGTGCACTTTCATTCAGCGTGTCTCCTTCACTTGCGCCGCCACGTGCTTCTCGTACACGTTGGGCTTGTTTATATCTGAGTGCACGTGTCCCTTTGACGCAGCATACAGCGGTGTTGTGCATTTTATACGGTTGATGGCGAAAGTATTCATAAAATGTATTATAAAAATTTGAAGCAGATGACCACCACTGCCTTGCAGACGGAACTGAAGACCCCCATGGTGGATCAGATGAATCTAGAGGCCAACAGATAGGGAGCTCAGGGACGACCTCTGTGGTCGTATCAGGGCAGACAGGGAACTCAGGGGCGACCTCCGTTGTCGTATCAAGGCAGACAGGGAATTCAGGGATGACCCGGCTGAGGGCTCAGGCATGGCAGCCATCTCAGCTGAGGGTTCTGGAGTGGACTCACGGGCTGGAGAGGGCCCTGGAACGGACTCACGGGCTGGAGAGGGCTCTGGAGCGGACTGAGGGGCTGGAGCGGACTCATTGGCTAGAGTGGGCTCTGAAGTAGACTCTTGGACAGAAGCAGATTTGGTTAGAGTGGACTCTGGAGCGGACTCACAGGCTGGAGCGGGCTCTGGAGCAGACTCACGGGCTGGAGCGGGCTCTGGAACAGACTCACGGGCTGGAGAGGTCTCTGGAGCGGACTCACGGGCTGGAGTGGGCTCTGGAGCGGACTCACGGGCTGGAGTGGGCTCTGGAACAGACTCACAGGCTGGAGAGGACTCTGGAACAGACTAACGGGCTGGAGAGGGCTCTGGAGTGGACTGACTGGCTGGAGAGGGCGCTGGAGGTATCCGAACTCTCCCATTCTTGCGGAGGTACAGGTAATTGGAAAAATTCCAGAAGTTTAAAGTTTTTAGCAGCTCCATCTCCCACTAAGGCAGAGGTTCATCCAAACAATGGTTGAAGACGTCCTTGAGGACCCCATCAGGGTAATTATACCTCTCCGCCCTGGACCAAAATTTCTGGGTGAAAGCCCGCACCTCCATTCCTCTCTGAGCCAGAGTATTCAGACCCCGAGGACAGGCCTGACCTTCCCGAGCACCACCAGATGGCTGGATTCTCCTGCTGCTTGATCTAAACATGATCGAGGTTTTTGTCACAGTGCTCTGAGACTTGGGGTAAGATCCAATAGCAGCTTTATTTAGGGATATCCAGAATCAAAATCATATGCTAGGCAAAGGGTCAAAATCCAAGAAACAGTCCACCAAAAACAAGAAAACAAAACCAGCAGAGTGCTCAGAAATACAACGTAACAATAACACAAAACTTTGATGAAGATGACTGAAAACCACTGGGTATAAATAGACAGACACTAATAATAAGAGTGATAACAGCTGTGTGCAATGAACACTGATGACTGGAACAAAGGATTATGGGAGATGGAGTCCGTGATCGTGAGACAATAGTCCGAGGTGGGGTGCCTTCTATTGGCTAACCAGGGCACTCCAGCAGGTGATCATGACACAGCAATCATCGTAACATAACAATTTGATACCGTCACATGCCTACACATAACACACCAATCATGTGTATCCACACCCGTGAGAAAACAAGGGCAGGGAGGAACACACGACTTGAATGTTTGCTTATTCGCCATATTATACTGTGATTGTGCTGTTCTATATCGGGACAGACAACAATAAATAAGACAGACAGTATGACAAAGATCGCTTACTGAGACATAGAAGCTAACGCCAGTCATTCCGGATGTGCTTTTATGCTTTACTGATCGTGACGTCACCCGGCCATGACGTTCACTCTCGCCATTGGACTAGTTGACACACGTGCTTCAGACGCAATCACGCAAAGGCGTTCCCAAAGCGTCACTGATGCAGCAGGAGTTTGAAAGGGAATAATTTTTTTTTACATCTGTTGTTCAGCAGTGCATTTGATTTCTTAGCCAGTTAAAAGCAAGATAGGAAAAAATAAAACCTGTCAATTAGACAAAGGTCAGAAAAAAAAGAAAAAAAAACTGTACACATTTCTGTCCCCCTCACTTCTGAAATGATGGCTACGCCACTGGCCAGAAGCATTATAGTGCCAAGCACTTTGCCATTGATGAACGATTCAGAGAGAGCTGGATTGTCTTTAATTGCTTTTTTGACATCAGTAGTTGAAACCAAACTCAGTGTGTATGTGGTGATGTAGTGTGGTAGAATCATGGCACGCTCTGACACTTCTCCTTTTTTCTTGGCCAGATATCAGCAGAGGTGTATTGATGTTGTATGTTCTTAAGTCTCTCCTTTAAGTTTGTTGTTTTAGTACTAAAATTTTGATCAATTCTTCTTTTGAGTGTTCTCCTTTACTTTATATTTGCACCCTTGCAAAGGCCCTATGCTAATTTCTATGAATTATTTTTGTTCAACAAAGGCCAATGGGTACATGCCTTTAGTAACAAAGAATGTAAAAGAGTCTACTTTATTTTGTGTCACTGCCATAGGTAAATGCTCAAAAAGATGAGTCTGTCTGTATGAGGTCTTGGACTTTTTTTTTTCAAGGTGCTGTCATTTCAAATGGGATTTAAAATTTGATGTTGCTGCAAGAGAGCCACATACTGTTTCCATTTAGTGTCTTATTTTAAAGTATCTGCCATCCAACATTGCACATTTGAGTTCTGGTGCAGGTTCCTCTTTAGATGTGGCAGCCTGGCAAGATTCTAATGCTTCATCCTTATCCATGGCTTGGACTTGAAACTAACGAAAAAAAAACTTACTAGCTGCAATGTAATACCCAAGTCAAATTCAAAAAAGCGCTAACATAAGTAAACACACAAAATATGGATATGTAAGCATTAGCCAGCCATTCAATTCACTTTGATGTTATTAATTATTAGTCATATTGTAAAAGTTTTTTTTTTTTTTTGGTTACATTTTAAATTAATAGCCAACTTTAGACATTCTACTAACTGTAAGTAACTTTGCAACTACATGTCAACTAACTCTCATTAATTAGCAACTGAACTATGCAAAAAATAAAAATAAACGTCCTCTCACTTTCAACTGCTTTTGTTTCCAACAAATTATTTATTGTGTAAATATTTGTATGAAAAAAAAGAAAAGAAAAAAAAAATTCAACAACTGTGACATAAACTGAACAAACTTCACAGACATTTGATGAACAGAAATGGAATAATGCCTCCCTGAACAAAGGGATGCATTATTCCAAATATCAAAAGTAGCAGTCGGTATCTGGTGTGACCCGCAATTGCTTTACATGTGCTACATCTGTCAGCTGCGGGTGCCATTATGCACCAGCAGATGGCAGCCTTGTCCCTTACTTTCACCATCGACTCTGTTATTTCCGGACTCCATTTCCCAGAACTCTGTGCTCATCATTAGTTAATCAGTTACAGCTGTGTAATGTTTAATCATGTTGTTACCTCTGTCTATTTATACACAGATTGGGCTTAGTATTATTAGGAAGTCTTGTCTGGTGTTATTCACAGCATTTCTGAGCAGGTTTTTTCGTTGTTTCTGTTTATCTCTGCCCGTGTCTTGGATTTCTCGCTCCGGTCTTGCCCCTTGGGTTTTGATGTTTGTTTGGACTGATAACTTGTGTTCTGACCCTTTGCCTGGCTTTGGATTGTGTTTTCATTTAAGTGCACTTGGATCCTCACTCTCTGTGCTCAGCGCTGTGTTTTTGTAACCGCCTTCCGCCAGACCGCCTTCTGCCAGACCGCCTTCCATATTCAACTTACGGAAAAACGGAACTAGAGTCGTGTCAGTTAAGCTTTTTCCGTAAGTTGAATAGGGAAGGCGTAGGATGTAGCCTGAGCGTTTTGAACTGAGAGCATGTGTGAGAGTTTTACACTTTCTTCGTGAGTTGAATACATTATAAGTTGTTAATATATCTCCGATTATGTTCATAAGAAAGAAGAAAGTCATATACACCTAGGATGGCTTGAGGGTGAGTAAAGCTTGGGGTAATTTTCATTTGAAAGTGAACTAATCCTTTAATGAATGGTAGTTGACATGCAGTTGCAAAGTTTTATACTTATAATTAGTAGGATGTCTAAAGTGGACTATCGAAATAGCGAGTTACCAACTTTTCATTTGAAAAGAGACACAAAGCATCTTGGTAACTATTGTAACTGAACGAGACGTCGTGTCGATGTAGTGACACTAGGGGTCGCACTTGGGAGCCCCAATCACCTCTGATACTTCAGAAAAGACCAATGAAAATTGGTAAGTGGAATTTGCATGCCACTCCCCCGGACATACAGGTATAAAAGGAGATGGCTTGCTCCACTCATTCAGGTTCGGGCTGAGGAGCCGAGACAGTGTCAAGTAGTGCCGACCTGTGGGCGTCACGTAGGCGGTTGCCTAGGGTGTAAAGTGACAGGGGTGCACTGCACGAGAGGCAGGCCTGGTTCTATGGGGGTGCTAGAGGATTTACCATAGTCAGTCAGCACATATGGAGCACTTAGCCCAAGTATAAGGGCTCACCTGAAAAGGGGCACACCACAAGTAATGGGCCTGGCAAATCTCCTGCCGAATTCGGCTACAGAGATCAGTGCTGGAGAACAGGAGGGCATCCAGGGTTCGCCAGAGACAAGGAACTCACATGAAAAAAATTATCTCATCAAAGGCGCTGATTGCAAGCGATACACCCAGTCGGTTGCCCAAAAATTACCTGTTCATACCCAATAGCACTCGGGACGAAATTGGGTCTACTCAGAGATCATAAAACCTCACTAAAGTATTAGGAATAGCCCAGCCCACTGCTCTACTGATGTCTCTCAAGGAAGCAATGTTCACTAGTGCTCAGGAGGATGCGAAACCCCTGGTGGAGTGTGCTCATACCCCAAGAGGGTAGGGCACGCCCTGGGCTTGGTATGCCAAATAACTGGCTTCCACAATACAGTGGGCGATCCTCTTTTTGGAGATAGCCTTCCCCTTCTGCTGTCCCTCAGAACATCTAAAGCTCTTAGTGCAGTCCAAATAGATGCACAGGGCACGCGCTGGACATGGTAGGGATAAGGCTGGGTCTGCCTCGATATGAAGGAGCACTTGCAAGTTCACCACCTGATCCCTGAGGTGAGCGTGGTCAGGAGGGCTGTCTTCAAAGAGAGGGAAGAGAGCAAACTAGCAAAATGACACCACTTCAAAGCATACAGCCACCTTGTGCAAGGGGCTCTGGATTGAGTGATAGTGTCTGTCACCGCTTGTGATAGTCCACTTATTCTGTCTAGGGGCCAGACATGGAGGTCCCAGAGGTCTGGGTGTGGGTGCCAAATTGTGCCCTGCCTCTGAGAAAGAAGGTCCTTGCTCAGAGGAATTCGCCAGGGAGGGGCTATCACAAGAAGCATGAGCTCCAAGAACCAAGTTCAATATGGGTGGGCCAGTAAGGCATGACCAGCAAGACTTGCTCTTTGTCCTCCCTGACCTTGCACAGTGTCTGTGCAATCAGGCTTACTGGGGGGAATGCATACTTGTGCAGACCCCGGGGCCAGCTGTGTGCCAGGGCATCTGTTCTGAGCGGAACTTCAGACAGGAAATACCACTGAGTGTTAGAAATTATATTCTCCCTGAGGTGAACTGCCTCACTCATCTGAGAACTCAACTGGGAGGAACAAGTGTGTAGAGGAATCCTCAGTGCTTGCCGCCTCGGCCTTGTGCACATTAGCTGCAGAAAGAGTGACAGATAGGGAACTGGCCTTCCAAGGATATATAGTAGAAAAATATCCACCGCAGAACAAAATAATATCACATGATTCTGGTCAAATGGATTTGGGATAAACCATTTTTTTAGTTTTCAAGGGGGTGTTCGGTTATCAACACGATCCACTCGCGGACACTGCAAAATGGCAATTTCAAGCAAACTAAAAAACAGGGTGCACAAAATATTTGTGTGAGTTTATATTATTTATTCTCTTAATGGATGAAATATGATATTTCTAAAGAAAATTGTTAGAAAAAAATATAATTGTCATCAATCGACATGAAATGTACCTTAAATTATAGGGTACCCATCCAGCAAGGGATGTCCAGATAGAGATTGCACGAAGACTGTCTTAATTTCTGTGAATAACCAGGGGCACCATAACAGTTTTCAAGGGCCCGGATCAGAGAGGGGGCCCAAATTTCTTGGGTGGCACCACTGAGCATGATTGTTTCCTTGGCCCCCGCAGCGTTGGTCTAGTTTCACGCTCAACTTGACTCAACACACTCAAGCGCTGTTTGCTAGTGCTCAGGAGGATGCAAAACCCCTGGTGGAGTGTGCTCGTGCTCCCAAGGGATAGGGCTTGGTATGCCAAATAATTGGCTTCCACAATTCAGTGGGCGATCCTCTTTTTGGAGACAGCCTTCCCCTTCTCTTGTACCCCGAAACAAGAGCTGCTCAGAGATTCTAAAGCTCTCAGTGCAGTCCAAATAAATGCACAGGGCACACAATGAACACAGTAGGGATAGACAACAAGACGGTAGACAACAAGACAGCTCACTAGATTTTGGTACCGAGCGTAACATTCTTTTAGAGGTGACACTGTTTTTTATGCATTTTAATTTTAGAGCACTTCTGGAAAATGAGAAAAAAAGAAGAGAAAATGCAGAGAAAGAAACTGAGAAGATTGCAAGAGAGACGATGGAGCTCGTGGAAAGACTTCGACAAATTGAAGAGCAGACCAAAAAAGCTCAAGAGGGTTGGAACTACAAATGTCTACCTAGAACTACAAATGTCACATTATTAGTTTATGGGTTTAAAGGTGAAGCTTGTAATATCCTTGGCATTAGTGCCATCAGATAGATTTGGAAAAAAAACTGTTTTTAAATAGGTTTTCTAAATACTCCACCTGTCTGCCATTAGTCACACAGTCCCACCACACACTAAAGGCACCCGCACACTACAAGATGGAAATCGTCAGGTTTGTGGCCTCTCACATTTTGAAAATCTGATAAGATTTTAAAAAGCTTTTAGTGTGGGCAAGCCTTAAGGCTAACAGTTGCACTGCTGTAGGCCAGGATGCTCAAACAAACAGAGACACCTTAGGTATGTCTATCATACTTTACATTTCAGGAAAGTTTATTTGAATGACATTTTAGTTCTGTTGTTTAGAGCTGGAAGAGCAGACCAAGCGAGCATTGGAGCTGGAACGGGAGAGGAAATTTGCTCAGGAAGAGGCTGAACGACTGGAGAAAGACCGCAGAATTGCAGAAGAGGTGAAATCTGCATTACTGCAGCAATCTGAGAACCAGATGAAGAACCAAGAAAATCTGGTATGAAGGAAAAAGTACTCAAAAAATCTTCTAAAGATACATTAAGATCTTAAAGGGTTAGTTCACCCAAAAAATGAAAATCCTGACAATATTTACCCTCATGTCATTCCAAATACATATGGATTATTTTATTCTTCAGAAACACAAAGATATTTTGAAGAACAATGGTTTGGAATAGGGATATGACAGAAGCCAAATACCTTATTCCAGAGGTCTTTAACCCTGCTCCTGGGGACCCACTGTCCTGCAGAGTTTAGCTCCAACCCTAATCAAACACACCTGAACCAGCTAATCAAGCTCTTCTGGATTGCTTGAAAATCACAGGCAGGTGTGCTGAAGCAGGTTGGAAATAAATTTTGCAGGACAGTGGGTCCCCAGGAGCAGGGTTGAAGACCTCTGCCTCATTTGAAAAGGCACAGATAATGGCTTCAAAATGAATAACAAATTCTGCCGAATAACAGACAAAAAACACTCCTCGTGTTTGCTGGATAACTGGTGAGCCAGGGGTTAGCACGATATTATACATAAACATCTAAAACCACTGCACAGTGAGTATGTGTGAAGTGAATGAGTGTAAACTCTGTGAATGAAATGAGCACAAATCAAATAGCCATGTTGCCGTCTCCATGTGTCTCTGAGAAATCAAAGCTTGGCAAGAAGTCAACCAAATTACTACATTATACACATTTTCTACTATTTGACATTGTCATTATTCCCCTGTGTTCCTTGTTCTAGGACTTTTATTTTGATATTATTTTGTCTTACCTTGTCTGTTTTTCTTTTCCTGTGTTTAGTTCCTGTTGTACTTTGTTTCCATAGCTAACATTGTTTATTACCGTGACAGATAATTATCTTCACCTGTTGATTGTTAGCCTGTGTGTTAGCCTGTGTATGTATTCCCCCATGTTTCAGTCTGTGTTTGTCGCTCGTTGTCTTTACATGTCTTGTGTTAAATCTGTTGCGTTTCCCTCTTTTGGATTATTGTCCCTTGCTCACCATTTGGATTATTGTCCTGTTCCCTGCCTGTATTTTTATTTCGTGCTTTGAGTATCGGCCCCTGCTTTCTTATTTGAATTATCTTTTTTGTGTTTATTTAATAAACAGCTTCACATAGATCTGTGACAGGTATGTCTATTTAAATGATTTAAACATTGTACGATATGATATACGAATGAATGCACAGAACAAAGCACAGCACAATCACAAATGGAATACATGATATTTCTCTGTCTCACTCTCGGAATTACAAGCATTTATGTGTTCTTTATAATTTGTTAAGATTTGCATTTGTATGCAGTAATTGTAGTTGTTTCAGCAATTTTCAACAACTGAATATTTTCTTTTAACTTCCATGTTCTCTAATTAGCTATATAAAATCTGACTCCTCTTATATGAGGTTGTGGATGATTGATCTGACAATTAGAAGATATTTAAATAAATTCTATAATTATAATAAAAAATAATTATTTTATAGTTATACAAATTATACAAGGCATATTTCTTAAATGATAATTATGAAGGGAAAAGATATACATTTAAAACGTTCTTCTCATATAATTTAATGAGCTTTCTGTAAAAGTCCCACCCACTTTTGGTTTTATCCGAATACATATACAGATACGAATCATTTTGAGATTTTTACAGATACAGATACAAATATTGTCTCCGCTGCACACCCTTAGTTTGGAATGACAGAAGTATGGATAAATTATGACAAAATGAAAACTGAAAATTCTGTTATTATTTTCTTGCCCTCATGTCATTCTAAACACATGAATATCTTTCTTCTGCAGAACACAAAAGGTAAAATTATAAATTATGATGTATGTACACGGTGCTCTTTTCTATACAGTGGGGATGGATGCTGTCAAGCTTCATAAAAGCATTATCATAAAAGTAGTCTGTATGGCTTGCATGATTTAAAGTAAAAAAAAAAAAAAACACCATATTTTTTCTCATTCTGTACATTGCTACAGCAGCTCTTTTCACCCACTGCCTGAAACATTCTGTATTAGTTCCTGTCTCTTTAAAGCCCACCTTTCCAAAACATCCAGTCTGCTGTGTTCAGCACACTCTGCGGTAGGCGCAAAGGCCCCCTTTGAAGGGGCCACACATGAAGGCTCCATAGCTCCAGCTGAGGGTGCCAGATTGAGCTGCCCACTCAGCAACTGCACCATCGCGGGGAACCACAATTGGCTCTGCCAGAGCAGAGCCACCAGAAGGATCGATTGTCAGGGCCACCGGAGGAAAGGCATATAGCCTCACTTTCAGCTACTCATGGGTCATCCTTCTCCAACAAGAAGAATATTGGACAGTGAGTGTCCTCCTTCAATGCGAAGAGGTCCACTTCCACTCGCCTGAAGACACTTCAGATTATCTGAACTGTCTGGGGGTGAAGTCTGAGGTTGTGCTGTGCCCACAGGAGGAGGAGTTTTGCCAGTCTGTTCAAAGGGCACAATCTCGGGCCTCCTTTGTGGTTTATGTATGTGACCACCATCATGTTGTCCAACCAGACCAGGACTTGGTGGTCTCTTAGGTCAAGCAGAAAGGTCTTGAGTACCAGGTGCACCGTCATCATCTACAGATAGTTTATGTGCTAGCAGAGCTTCGGATCTGACCAGGTGCCAAACACTGGCCTGTCATCGCAAAGCACGCCCCATCCTGTGTTGGAGGCATCTGTTGTGACCACTTTCCTTTTGAAAGCCAGCCCAGAATCCACTCCCAATCGGTACAATTGCAGTGCCTTCCAGGGTGAAAGGAATTTATTACAGCTGTGGGTCAACCTGAGGTTCAAGCGTCCTGATCGGCAAGCATGGTGCAGGACGTGGGCTTTCAACCAGAAATGAAGCAGCCGCATATGAAGCAGGCCTAGCGGAATGACTGTGGAGGCTGCTGCCATCAGGCGTAGCATCCTTTAAAATGCCTTGAAGGGACAAAGGCCCTAGGCTTTGAATGATTTCCCAAGTCGCTGAATTTTCAGCGAGCGCTCCAGTGACAGCCAGGCCCGAATCTGGGCAGAGTCGCATCCAGGTTGATTGTGAACCCCAGACACTCTGATTGGCTGAGGAGCAGAGACCTATACACACATAGCTCATCCCTCGACTGGGCCATAATAAGTCAATCATCGAGGTAGTACAGGACGTGCACCCCCTTCCATCTCAGGTGCCGCATCTACACGTTTCATGAATGTGCAGGGTGCCCGTGACAGTCCAAATGGCAAGACGGTAAACTGGTAAGCAGCGATGAGAATGAGAAGCGATGTGATGATGGGCTGACTGGATATGAAAGTATGCATCTTTCAAATCCACTCATAAAAACCACTACCCTGGGTGAATCTGCATCAGGGTTTCCACACCCCCAAATCGGGGGCTTCTGCAAGCAAACTGGAGAGAAACCTTGTTTAATCATGTTCAGGACTCAGTCTGACACCTCCTCCATGGCCTCCTCTGCCTCCGCTTCACTCCTGACTTGTCAGGAAGACTGCTTGGGGTGCTGGCCAGGGTCTAAAATTACCTGGGGGTGAGAGCCCTGACGCTTTGGGAAGGGGTAACGCTTAACTCTCCAGGAGCGATGCTGGACTTCTGGCTTTGCTTTGGGCTGGGCCTGAGCAAGTGCTGACGTGAGCTCACTCTGGTGAGGCAAGAATCAATCTGTCTCAACGAGCACTGACACAGCATGAGCACGGCCCGGGCAAGCAATGCACTCAGAGTGCTCGCTGAGGGGTGCCCAGCAAGTGCCACATTTTATAATAAACGCCGATGAAATTTGCTATTTTTAAATGCGAGATCACTTACCACCTAGCCAAAGGGGAGTGGTGTCATCTCAGCCGAGTACACTTCTTGTGATTTTCACCAAGTCCATAGTGAAATCACAACTGTTCTTTGAAGGCGCTTCAAAGCAGCCAGTAGGCGGGCATTATGCAAATGTGTAACATGGTGACGGCTAAATCATGGAAATAATGACTACAAATGAGGCGTTTCAGGTGTGTTTTTTTTTTTTTTTTTTTTTTTTTTTGGAGAGATTAACTATGGCATGGACTTTTTGCTTTGTGACTTTGCAGATTGTTTACATGCACAAACATCTATGCTACATACTAAAAGAAATGTAAGATTTAAAAAGCATAATAGGAACCCTTTAATATCTTATACAATGTCACTGCGCAAATAATTTATTTTCCGGATTTTTGATCATAATCTATATTACTTGTTTCCAGGTAAAAATTTTGTAGTGCTTTTATGGTTCTTTATGCCCTTTTTTAAGGGCTCTGGTTACTGTTGATTTTCATTGTATGGAAGAGAATTTTCGACAAAAGAAATAAGTTTTCTTCATTACATCTTTAAAGGCAACAGAGCTGGCTGAACTGACATCCAAAATCTCTCTTCTGGAAGATGCCAAAAAGAAGAAAGAGGACGAAGCCAGGAAATGGCAGAGAAGGGTGAGAGTGTAAATGTACTGTTGTATCTGTACCACACAGTTAGCCTCAGGCAAACACATTAACATCTCATAATAGTTCACTGAGATTTCTCTGTATGAGTATCTTGGCAGGCGATTATGGTTGAGGTAGACCTGGAGAGGACAAAAGAGGAGTTGAAGAGTAAGCTAATTGGGGTCCACATCCAGGCTATGTCCCAGACGGAGAATGACCATGATGAGAATGATGAGAGCAGTGCTGAGGCCAGCGCTGAGCTCACATCCACTGGAACATATCAAGACCGTAGTGAAGAGCAGCGTATAACAGAAACTGAGAAGAATGAACGTCTGCAGAAGCGCCTACAGGTGAATATGAGAGACAGCCATCATGTTTATAAAAAAGAGATGTCATAACCATAGCCTAGTGCAGAGGTTCTAAACTGTTCCATGAGCTCCCCCCAGCCTCCAAGACTTAAAATGGGTGCGTCAGACCAAAGAGACATTCAAAATGTGCACTGTTGGGGGGGCTCCAGGAAGAGGGTTGAGAACCACTGTCCTAGTTGCTAGAGCAGGGGTTTTCAAAGTCAAAGACATTGGGCATCCCTTCTAACACAACATACACAAAGGCATACATTAAATTCAGCACTAATGCGCCTTGGAAGTGCGCCACAGAAAGCCGTCTGTGAGTACTGAATTCAGTTCTCTTTCGCGGTTTATTGTGCTTTTAGTAACTCATCATCAAGAACACACCGCTCTTTCCTCTCATTCATCCATGTTTCTTTACTGCTCATGTTTGCACTGCACAGATATATTTACATACAGATATCTATATAAGTATATAAAAAAACTCTCTATCGATTGACATCGTCATATCGCCCAGCCCTACTCTGCGCCTCCCCTGACATGCTCTCTGCTCCACACTTTGAAAACCCCTGGGCTGGAATATGTGATACGGCACACTGACGCCCAGTGTTTATGCGGGTAACACAAATTCAAATCCTGCTTGTGCCATTTCACAGTACCATTCATCAATATTATTCCCTCAAATAATATCATGTATACAACGTTTGCCTCAAAATTTTATTTATCATCAATTACTGTCCCTAAATATTTATATTACTTGACCATTTATACCTGCTATCACTTTATGACAGCAGGCAACAGTTCTTTTTACGGAAATCAATGGACATCTCTTTCATTTTAGAAGCATTAATATTTAAAAATGAAGCATCACACCATTTAATAAAAAATCCAGTGATATAATCATTAAGAGAAAGATTTCTTTTTTCACAACTGGCACTACTATGGAGTCTTTTCAAAGACGAGGGAATTTAGAAAGCTGTGATGATTTATTAAAAATGAACTAATAAAAAAGCTACTCTGCACAGTTCCTCAGCAGTCTACCACCAATATGATCAAGGCCTGGACTCTTTCTAACCTTAACGTGACCAAAACAGTTACAAACATCAGCTATATTAATTTGAAATTTGACGAGTGTCTAAAATCACTGAATTCCCACAATAATCAGTTAATTCAGATGTAAAATCATGAGTGTCAAATTGTGTATAAAATGAATTAAAATCATCTGCTAATTCATGACTAAGTTTCCCTCCTAAATTAATACTTTTGGTCTTCTGTTGAGTTTCAATTATAGACATCACTTCGTCCCAAGCTAGATGAAAATTTTCCATTTGTAAACATAGTTTCTACCTTTTCCTTGTACCACAATTTCAGTAATTTTACTTAAATTCTCGCTAGTTTATGAACATCTCTATACTGAATACTATTTCCTTGTTTAAAATTAATATTCCTTAAATTAATTGTATTTTTAACATGTAAATGTGTAGTTCAGAATAAACTGATGATATCAATAAACTTTGAGGCAAACAACAAAGTACTGCATTCATAAAAAAAAAGTCCATTGCTTCTGCATAAATTGTATAGTAATGTGGAATAGATGTTTAAGGTTTACAACAAAAAAAACAAAAAACAAAACAAAAAAAAAAACCTGCACTACTTTACCTGCACAAAATGCAAATCCCCAGTTACATATTACATGAGAGGTTGTGTTACCATTTCTGTCATTTAACTAAATTAAAAAAAAGTTTGATGTATCATTCAAAATGCTTTCTATCTGGGATTACTAGTGAAGAAAACAAGAGGACAAGTTTTAAATGGCTCTGTCTGGAAAGAGAAATGAGAAGTGAGAATCCAAGTGTAATCTAGTGAAATAATTTGATAAATCATTGAATATTGTTGATTTAATCTGCTGTGATAATTAGTAGAATAGGAGTTCAGTGTCCACTGTTTTCTTCACATTGTGAAATCAGAATAAGAAAAATCCAAAAAATAACTTTATATAACATTATATATTAATTTCTAGCTGAATCCGGATAATGAAAATTCATTAAACAAGATACAGATAGAAATTCTGAAGAACAAATAATGATGATAGTCCAGCAAAAATTATACTGCTTATGCTAACTGATTTGTTCCTAATGTCTTTGTAGGCTCTGAGCTCTGAGCTGGCAGATGCCCGTGATGAAAGCAAGAAGACTCCAAATGATCTGATCCATGCTGAGAATGTGAGGTTGGGGAGGGACAAATACAAAACCTTACGGCAAATACGACAAGGAAACACCAAGCAGCGCATTGATGAATTTGAGTCCATGTGAATTCCCAGTTGCACAGATTTTCTGTCTATATCTGTGTATGGTAATCTGTTACATAACATTTTCAACTGCAGTGTTTGTGTCAGTGCCAGGTATACTGAAGTGATCTTAGTCTTTTGAGGTGAATTAAAAAGTTTAACATGAAGTTAAAACAATGATAAATGTTGTAAACCTCTTGATTGTTTGAATTTATCAAATTAGACTGTATTGAGTTTCACATGATAATTAAATAAAATTCAACAAACAAAACCATTATATACCCATACCCCTGATATACAGTCTCCAGTGTGCTCATACAGCAGCTTATAAGATAAATTGACAAGTTTCAACCACATCATCCTGTTGTTCTGGTCAGGAAATTTCCTTAAAGGTCGATATTTTCCTGTCACTGATGGTCACTAAAGACTTTTAACTAAGGTCTGAGTTTGGTTTGCTGTTGGGATATCATTCTTTTCATGCTGCAATCATCAAACATGTGCACACACTCTATTCTTAAAGTCTGGATCAAACCCTTAGTTGACAGAGGGGGGCTTGCACACTGGGCATGTTAGTTTACAGCTTTAAACAGGGTAGAGTTGTTTGGTTTCATTAAACCAAAACAATCCTCTTTAGTTGGCTTCATGGTACTTCCAGTGCATAGAGGGAGTCATGTGAACTTGGCCAGTGATGTGGGTGTAGTTTTTTTTAAAGCTTGTCCTAAAATCCTTGTGTAGTCCAAAATTTGGAGAGGACAAAAGAGAAGTTGAAGATTAAGCTAACTGAGGTCCACATAAAGGCAATGTCCCAGAACAAGAATGACCATGATGAGAATGATGAGAGCAGTGCTGTGCCGCAGTGAAGAGCAGCGCATAACAGAAACCAAGAAGAATGAATGCCTGCAGAAGTGCCTACAGGTGAGTCTAAGAGACAACCAACCATTTATTCATGAAAAAAGAGATGTCATGGCCATGGCCTAGTGCAGAGGTTCAAAATCATGGGTTCTCAAATGTAGCCCTTAGGTCCAACTTAAACTTGCTCATTTTGTGATCTTGTTGAAGAAACAGTTGCCCATTTATTTTGTGATTGTAGTATAACCAATACATTTTGGGTTAATTTAAGTTCTTATAAATTGAACCCTACTAATCTGATGCACAGTTTTATCTTTAAAGATATTACTTTTTATTACGAAAACTCAAAACCATGATCTCTTGAATATGTTGTTAATTTCTTTATTTTATATGCAAAAATTTTCATCCACAAACAAAAGTGGCTTAAATCTCCTTTATGTTTTCCTCTTTTTCTTGTTGAATTTAACTCTTGGTTCATCCCTCAGGCTTATTAAAAAAAAAAAAGAATTAAAAAAAAATGATGCATTATAATGAATTATTCAAAGATATTTAACCTTGTCATTGTGCTTTTTTTCTGTGTATATTTTTTTTCGGTGTATCTTGTACTATGATGTACGCAAACCCATGATATTTATGTTTTTTTAATCATTATTATTGTTCATTGTTTAAGATACAACCATGGTATTTACCCTGATCTTGTATGCAATTATAAGTTCTGCAATAAAAAAAGATATGATTGACAGGTGTACTAACACCTCATAGCATCAGTAACTCGACAACCCTACCTAGTATGGTTTTCCTCAGCGTTTGCAATGCTCGAAGATCTCGCCTTTAGAGAAGACTGTTGATCTTGTACTCTAAAAATGTAAGTATCACTACTTAAAAATTAAGATTAACCCAGAATGAATTGGATTGCAATTCACATTGCTAGCCCACCCCAACACTTACGCACAATAATAATGATAAATGCTGACCAATACTTAATTATACTTTTTTTTACTGAAAATGATATGTTTTAGTAAAACAAGCAAAATGCAATTTTTGTCATATGACATCCTATACATGTATACACACTAGACAAATGCAGCCAAGGTGAATACATCTCAATTTATAGTCAAACAATGAATTAATGCATGAATTAATAAAATAATTATATTTTATTTACTGGCAACAATAAGAAACATGAACAAATGAGTAAAAGAATGAATAAAAGTAACCATCACAATAAATAAATACATATACAAGTCAACACATGAAACAAAGTTTTATTCAAACTTATTGTTCTAACGATCACATATTTACAGGCGGTGAACCCCACATCCTGCTGCCATCTCAACACAGCTGTGCCCATTCTGCGGCTGACCACAGTGAACACCTTTGCCTGACTATGCCGTCCATCATGTCCCTCACTGCTGCTCTTCTCAATGGGGACACAGTTGATCCAGAGGATGAGGAAAACCTTGAAGCAAGAGTGTGAGAAGATGTGCTGGACAATCTGGCTGCCACTGTGTCTGCTCCAAACATTCGTGTACCTGCTCTCCATGAGCATGACTACCTGTAAAACATTTAAACAGGTTAAAACATTTTACAATTCATGTCAGCATTCTGTTTCGTTACAAGCTCATTTTTGTTGTAGCTTTATTACTTTTGTGGTGTAGTGGGCTAAACCACTGAACTGGTAAGCAGAAGGTTGCTGGATCGATCTCCACAGCCATCACCACCAGTGTGTCCTTGAGCAAAGCACTTTACCCCAGGTTGCTCCAGGGGGATCGTCCCTGTAATAAGTGCACTGTAAGTCGCTTTGGATAAAAGCATCTGCCAAATACATAAATGTAAATGTGATTTTTGTAAATCCTTTTTTGTAAGTGTCTCAGGCACAAACATTCAATAAAGCAGCTTATTTCTTAAAATTTATTTCTTCAAAGTACTACTATAATATAAATGCATACATACATTTCATACAATTTCTATTTGGGGGCATAAAGGGTTAGTTCACCCAAACATATAAATTCAGTCATTATTTACTCGCCTTCACGCTGTTCAATCCCTGTGGGGAATATGTGATTTTGGTTAAGTTTGTCCTGCTGGTTTCTGTTAAAACAATATCAGTCAATGGAGCCTGACTTCCAGAAGCTTCATGACATTATTTGATGATGCTTTTGAAGCTCCATTGTATGAACAGAAACCAGCAGAACAAACTTTACCAAAATTACATCCTCAATGTCTTTTGGTCTTTTTCTAGATGCTCTTGCTGGCTCTGGGCTCACTGAGGATGAAGAGACCACAGCAACATCCGGGCCAGATGAGGCAATAAGGGCAGGTGTTTAGTAAGCATCTTTAAGATGTATATGGTTTAGAATTTCTGTAAATCCACTTAAATTAGACGTGTGTGTGCTTACTAGAGCTCCCCTTTTAGCACGGTTCTTTGCAGCAAAACTTAAATTAGAATACGAGATTCTCACGGAAAAAAAAAGAAAACTAAATAAAAGAAAGAAAAGTAAGTGAAACGAGAGTAGTTAGATGGCTTGAATGAAGCTGTTCATTCTTAACCCATTTTCATCTAATCTTGATCTTCTTTGATCTACTCTTCATCTAAATCTTTGTTCTTGTGCTGAAATTTTAAACTGAGGTGTTTGTCCAACCTCTCTGAGGAGTTTTGACCAATCGTCTTTGGTTCAGAGGTGGCTGTTTCTCCTCCTCTCACCATAAATTACATGTTATCTGACTAGTTACTCAGTCTCTCAACTTTACCGCCCTTAGCAGAGAGTACAGAGAGTAGAGTTTAGACCTGATTTCTATAAAAGGAATATGATACATTTTACACAGATTTCATTCAAGTCATGTTTTGAATTATGAGCAGACAATCATACTGATACCAAGCACTCCATGCTTACATTAAACCATTCAATAGTTACAACACTTACGCAAATTATGTGTTATCTAAGCATAATAGTCACATATATAGGTTGTAGACATGATATAGAATTATGCAGTTAAACAATGTTTGATTACAAGTCAGTTTAGTCATCATTTTGGAATGCTTTGATGCATTTTTATATGTGAAAGCAGTCTCTGTTTTTTTTAAAGAGATTTCAGCCCTGTTTTTAAGAGCTCAGGTCAAACAGAGGTCTTTGATGTCACAGACACACCAGGCTCCAACACCGTCCAATCACAGCGCACTCCATCTCCTGAGTACTGATCACACACCTGCACTTCATCAGCACGCCAATCAGCACCAGTATAAAAGACACTCACACTCACTCAGTCAATGTCCGGTCTCGTTCGCATCTAGACTTACCTTCATGCTTACCTCAAGGACTCCCAGCGATCTACTTACCTGTCTCCAGCGTTTCCAAGTCTCCTCCTTTGTTCCCAGTCAGTGTGTGTGTGTCTTCTGTCTCCAGCATTGTTCGTCTCCACCAGCTTCCAGGATCTTCACCTCTACAAACACAAAGGACAGTATCATTCATCTACATATCACCATTCACTCCAAAGTTCACCTTATACTTACCTGCACGACTGTTTACTCTGCTGTATGTCAAATAAACATCCTAAACTGTGATCTCCAGTCTCTGTCCCTTCTGTACTGTAACATTTGAGAAGATGGTCTGTCTTATCTCCAGAGGTGGAAAGTAACTAATTACAAATACTTTTGTTACATTTTTCAAATTTTTCTAATTTCCTGAGTATAATTAAATTGTGGTACTTTTACTTTTACTTGAATAGGTATTCAACTTCGCTACAATTATTTTCCACCAAAAGTACAAAGTACTTTGACAAAGGTGCCAACGGATAAACAGGGCGAGCTGGCATTTGGCATCTGACTCAGGTGCAAAACCAATCAAAACTTCCAGTTCAGCTGGGGGGCGTGGTGTTCAAGCCACACTTAGTTTGACATTCAATCACTGGTGCTTGCGTTTTGAATCTGTATCGCTAACGTTTCAATATTTTAGTGAATGTAAGTGAGCCAGGGGTGTAGCACCGAATCTTGGGCCCTATGAAAAGACCATGATCCACGTTATTTATCACACTTTTTTAAATAATAGTGTACAACTATACACAGCACTCACTGATAGAAAAACGGTTGTACTGTATATCATGTATACAGTATAACACTCATATTTGTGTGTGAATTGTCCTATACTTAAATAGAGCACCCCAGTATCCCCTTAGATATAAAAATGACAGATTAACAATATTTAATTGGAATTGCCTGATTAACAGACATTGTGCTTTGTATTCCAAAACATTACAATCTTTCCAAACTATTTAAGTAGGTACCTCTACAAGCACTGTGAACATGATTGATATTACCCTGGGCCATAAATTAAATGTCTGATATTTATGCTACCATCAGTTACATGTGTATAGTTTAAGAATAATAGATGCTAAATAGTATAGTAATAATGGCACTTGTGATATTACTTTAATATATGTATGTATATATATATATATATATTAGTCACTTCTGTAAAATGTTAAGTGTGTTGGATTTGTAAACAATAGTTTAAACAACAGCCTGACTACACTCTAACTTCACTCATTCTCAGCAACATTAATAGGAGCTGCAGAATTTTGTGAGGGTTTAACCTTTTTAATGGTTTTCGATTCATATACATTGTTTAAAGTTTATCACAACGACATCTTAAATGACCAAGTTTGCTCAAATTAAAATTTTAAAGCAGGATCCACACAAACATTTACATAGTTTTCAGTTTACATTTACAGTTTATTTCTAAAGATTTGTCACACACTTTTCGTGTTACTTCCGTGTTTAGAGTATGATAAAAGTGTTAATCTCTGACTTAGAAACAAGTTGTTTCTCATTATGTAGGAAAATGCAGACTCCTGTGCAGCAAGCATCTATTTACACAACGCCGTTGCCATCGCCTCACTGTTAATCTCTGACTTAGAAACAAGTTGTTTCTCATTATGTAGGAAAATGCAGACTCCTGTGCAGCAAGCATCTATTTACACAACGCCGTTGCCATCGCCTCACTCAAACTATATAGGTTCTCACTTGGTCTCTTTGGAAAGAAATTTGTGAGGAATTGTTTTCCCTTAATTATGTTTACTTTCCTCCCCTCCTCTTTTTGCCTGATCTTTGTTTGAACATTGCACACAGCAGCGTCGCAACTCGAGGAATCACCACACTCCGGAGCCCGGCATGTCCACTCTCCCTCACAGCCAGACAACCAATCAAATCATGTGAATTACGTGCGTGCTGTGCTTGTGGGAGGCGCCTACACAGACGTGTGCCAAAGTGTGTCAAACGAGCGAACAGAAAAATAGCGCAGCCACAGTGTACGCCACATTTGTAAAATAATAATTTCAGGATTGTTGAGGGCCCCTCATTAGAGGCCTTCTCAGGTCCTAAAATCTGTACCCGACCCAAATCGACCTGAATCAATCTGAATCAATTCTTACCTGAACCCAACGTGCATAAATTATTTTTTAAAAGAAAAAACCCAACCCGAGACAGACCCGATAAAATTAGATCCGAGTCCGACCCGACCCGACCCGACAGCATTTAGCCTATTTTCAAACCCGACTGGACCCGAACTTAAACGGCACTGACGTGTCCACAGCCTGCAGCCCCACAGTCAGTCAGGAAAAACCCCAGTGTCCTGACTGATTTGGTCGCTGCTCCATTACTTTCATTTATTTATTTACTTATTTATTATTACTTTATATTATTACCTGCCCGATGGATACAAGTTATTTCTGAGTTCAGCTTTCAATTGTGACCAGTGGATTTGGATTTGTGTTGTCTGCAACGCTATTTACCTCATCTCTGGAGAAGGGCTTCTGCACACAAAGAAGAAAACCCCTGCATGAACACGCAGCGTAATGAAGCGAGTGGCTTTTCCTGATGGATCTCATAACTATAAGATGGATTTCTGTGTGCGAAGTTACAAACGTTTGTTCCTTTTCTATGTGCGTTTCTCAAAAATGCACTTGACATGAGCGCGCAAGTATGCGCTGAAGTGCTGAAATGTCAATCACTCATCACTGTAACGTCCTATTACGTCCTATAACTCTTTAGGCGGTGCTTGTTGAAACGGTAGGCAAAAATGTGGAGCAACTGAGTCTCCGGAAGCAACCATGCTTATAATCCATTGCACGTAGAAGCGCGGATTCAAAGAGAACTTAGAAAAAGTGAGACAACGTTGTCATTGAATTGTTTTAGATAATAAAATTTTGTTAAATGCCCGACATAGTTTAAAAGAATTCGGATTTTCTCGGGTCCATTTGGAAAAAGCACATTTATTTTAAACTACCCGAGACCCGAGGCCACTGATACCGAACCCGACTCGTGTCCGAGGCACTTGTCGAAGTTTTGGACTCGAACCCGCTCAGGTCTCGGGTTGGGTCGGGTCTCGAGTTTTCGGATCCAAGTGGACCCGTGAAGACCTCTACCCCTCACATGCCAGGGCCCTTACCCTTCCCCCCCCCCACTTACGACGCCCCTGAAGTGAGCTATGCTCATATTTTGATTTTAAATTGTAATTTTGGCAGCTCCTGAAATGGGTCATACCATTGATATTACTAGAGCACTGAGCAGCAACTCGGCTCACAAGGACGCAGTTATTGCATGGACAGAGCAAGAACAATGTAAGTGTCTAAAATGCTTGCACACAGTTCAGTTTAATGATAAACCTTGCTCTCTTTAACAATGCAGTTAAATGTACCAAGCTGAAATAACTTCAACATTAGCAACAACAGTGAAAGAAGATCGCATGATTTATCTGTTAATCAGATGAATGTAAAAGTGTAGTTTGTTACTATCCACCTTATTCCTGACGAGCCTACTGTGTTTTGAATTATGGGTGGCACTTCCGGTTTGGGAAACTTCCATTCAAAAATACTGAAACGAATCATTTCAAATCATAAGGCTTCCCTACCAATAAAGCTTATCCGTCAGTTTGACTGAATGAGCTGTCAATTTTCCTTCATGTCTTATTTTCAGACATAATGAGAATAACGTAACGCTTGGTATTTTAACGTGACGTTATAACAAGAATATCTATGGCAAGAGCTCTTTTCCGTCGCTGCATTCTTTTCCTAATGATTATTTTCTTTTTTCCCTTTGCATTCCACTGTAATAGTATGAAAAAGGACAACATATACTGCACATTTGCGGTCTGTGCTCCCGATTTAATTTATGATATATCCCATTAATAATTCATTGGAATGCATGAAGAATCTCTTGTTTTTCTCCTCAAATCCTCACGTCTCTTTCCAGGTTTGTTTTCACAGGTAAATACAATTTGTTATCTGTCAAAATGACGGAAATCTCTTTGAAATAGTATCACGCAATGCTGAAGTTAATGAACATTTTTGATTAAGGCGTCATATATTACATAATACAGATATATTACTACAGTGATATTTAACCCGTCCAATATTGCTGTGGAAAGAATCGCACCTTTGGGTTTATTCATGGTCTGTTGAAAGTACCTTATTGATGCTTTTACTCTTTTAAATGTCCTTTTAATGTTCGATGATTTAAGGGTGAGTAGAATAATGTCATCTCATTGTACCCAGTTAAAAAAAACGTATTATTGTGTTCTAGAGTGAGCCTTTCACTGATGTTTACAGCTCATTGGAAGTTACACCCATAATTTGCGCAAAGCGTCATGGGCCGTAGGAATAAGATGGATAGCAACAGTGGGCCGGGACATTTCCGGTAGAACGAAAAAAAGAGCATTTTATTTACCATGTTAACCCGTACCCCATCTTTATTTATTTTATTTTTTTCTGGCACTTTCATACTGTTTTAATCCCTCCTTTCTTTGATCGGACATCTCACTTACCCTTCTTTGCTTTTGCCCTTCTTAAAAACATTCAAATGATCTTATGTGCACTTTCCAAAATTAGTAATAAAACAATCGCTCTTGGCAACAGGGATACAGCTAGTACATTTGTTTAACATAGCGTCAAATATGAGAATTTATGAGAGTAATATCATGTTCTGCTCTAAAATCACTATATTGCCGATACACATCTGTCGTGTTTGAAATAACTTCAGTGGTCCATGTTGATTCTTTACAGTGAGACTGAAAATATATTAGGCTACGTTATAAAACTCTATGATACAGGCTATGTCGATTAGCATTGCATTATAGATATACATTATTCTTATAAAAATACCCGAGATGGCTTGAAGAACACAGATAAACACAGATATATCCTCGCAAGCGGGTGTTTATTGTCTTCATGTTTCATCAGTCAAAACGTCTCTATCTGCATGTTATCAGCTGTAGCAATACAGTATCTGATATCCATATAAGGGTTTTTCTGGAATGTCATAAGTTTAATACTTCTATGAGTCTCACTTGTGGACTTTCTGCGTGAAGGCACCCTCTGGCTTCCAGTATGAATGAAATTCGAAATTGCTAACATTGCCTCATTTTGAGTAAAAAAAGAAAAATAATACTAAAGTACTTTGTAACGTAGAAACTTGAGTAGTTTTTCAGCAAACTACCTATTTACTCTTACTGGAGTAATTTTATTTTTCAATACTTCTACTTGTACTCAAGTAAATTATTTCTTAACCCTCTGGGGTCTGAGGATTTTTGGGGCCCTGGAGAAGTTTTGACATGCCCTGACATTTGTGCTTTTTTCTAGAGATGCACAGATTGATTGGCCAGGGATCGGAATCGGACGATTTTTCCGCATGATCAGTCTGGACCGGTAAAAGGCCGGTCAGTCTCAGGTCTTGCCGATTCCAAGCCGGTCCCTTTTGTTGCCAACAGCACAGGCAATAACGTCAGCTGCACGTTCTCGCTCTCTTCTCTCCGACAGTGAAGTGACACACAACCGCCTCTCACTCACTTGTCATATTCGCTCCGGTTAAATAGTGCTTGTTTGGCGAGTATCCAATTAAACAGTCAGTTTTGGAATCAAATTAGTTAAGAAAGATAACGCAAGTTATGTAACAGTATATTGGGAGAAAGCCATCTAATATTACTGCTGCTGTCTGTCATGTTAATCAAAAAACAAAAGACAATCACTTTCTGCTCTTGACTGAATAACTTTTGTAACTAATTGTAAGCATTAATCTGTATTTAATTTTTACAATGAAGACTATCCAGTGTTTTCTGGACTAATTTCTGTAGTATTTCTTACCTGAATTTACTGTATACCCACGTGAAAAACTTAAAGCCATGTTTTTCATATCTCTCTTTATTCTATTGCATTTATTTGTGTTGTTGTTTGAAATTTGTTTTTTTTACTTGTTTTTTTATGAAAATAAAATTTTGCATTGAAGAAAAGTAGATTTTTGTTTGTATATAGAGATGCAGGGATTGCAATTTTCTTGGTCGATTCCAATACTTCGTGTGGAATGTGCTTTTAGAGGCAGAGGTGAAGGCAGCCCACGCACCTTGTATGCCATAGAAATAGCCTTGACAATCCACCTGCTTATAGTAGGTTTGGTAGCTGGGCAGCCCTTAGGGGGCCCGAAGCATACCAGAAATTGATTGGATTTTCTCCACTGGGAGGTTTTTCTCACATATACCTCAAGGGCCCTGACAGGGCAGAGTAATTGTTGCTTTTCACATTCAGCCGACACTTGAGGAGAATGAAAGGCCTGAAGGGCTATTGACCGGGCCACATTAGTGGGTACTTTAGGGACATAACCTGGTCTCGGTTGCAAAATAGCTTTGATGCCACCCGGAGCAAACTCCAAACAGGAGGGAGCAACTGACAGTGCTTGTAAATCCCCAACTCGTTTGAGGGACGTAATTGCTAGTAGAAATGCCATCTTTAGAGTGATACATTTGTCAGAAGCCATGTCCAATGCCTCGAAGGGTGCCAAGGATAACCCTTCTAAAACTACCGTCAGGTCCCAAGCTGGAATCCTAACTTGAGCCATAGGCCTCATCCTCAGGGTTCCACGAAGGAAACGAGAGATGCTCCCCAGAGATGCACCATCTAAAGGCGCATGAAAAGCAGATATGGCCACCATGTACACCTATATTGTGGATGGTGAAAGACCAGCAGAAAAGCGGTCTTGGAGGAACTCCAGCACTGAAGCCACTGGCCAGTTAACTGGGTCAAATAGACGCCTCCTACACCATATAGTAAATACTCTCCATTTCAGAGCATAAAGTTTCCTCGTGGAGGGAGCTCTAGAGTTTAGTATGGTCTCTACTACCTCAGTAGAGAGACCTGCATCTAGGAACTGATCCCCTTCAGGGGCCAGACCCACAGTTTCAACATCTCTGGCCAAGAGTGAAATATCGAGCCCCCGGCCTGTGTTAGGAGGTCCCTCCTGATGGGAATCTCCCACAGGAGGCCATCCAGGAGGGCTACCAGGTCCGAAAACCTGCCGAACTCTCTCTAGAACTCCCGGGGGAAATGCATACAGCCGAAGCCACAGCTGCATCATGGCATCCAGTCCCAAGGGAACTGGATGAGTGAGGAAGAACCAAAGGGGACAGTGTGAGTTCTATCGAGATGCAAATAGATCTACTTCCGCCTGACCGAATATTCTCCAAAGAAGCTGCACCATCTTGGGGTGCAACCTCCATTCCCCGGGCCTCAGCCCCTGCCTCGACAGGACGTCTGCTCCCACATTCAGGTACCCACGGATGTACATTGTTCTCAGAGAAAGCAGTTTCCCCTTGGACCATAGGAGGATCTAGTGCTCCAGTCTGCTTAGAGGGCACGACCTCAGATCTCCTTGATGAATTATGTACGAGACCACCAACGTATGTCCGAACTAGGACATGATGGCCTCTGAGGTCTGGGAGAAAGCCTCAGGGATAGCAATATGCTAACATCTCTAGGCAATTGATGTGCCAAGAGAGATGATGTTCGCTCCACAGACCTTGGGTTGAGCGGCCTTCCATGACCGCACCCCACCCTGTGTGGGACGCATCTGTCGATATTATCTTGCAATGACAAGACACTCTTAGCACAGGGCCTTGGGACAGGAACCAAGGTTTCTTCCATATGTTCAAGAAATGAAGGCACCCGCGTGTAACCTTGATCATACGGAACAGGTTGCCCCTTGGGATAGACCCTCTGGTCCTGAGCCACTACTGTAAGGGTCTCATGTACAGGAGGCCAAAAGGTCTGACGTTGGATGCAGCTGCCATGAGCCCCAAGAGTCTCTGAAACTGTTTTACCGTGATGAACTGGCCTAGCTTGATTCTGTACACCATAGCCAGAATCGACTCCATACGTGCAGGAGACAGTTGTGCTCGCATTGTGACCGAGTCCCATACGACTCCTAAATATCCCCTAAATAGTCGTCCTCTGGACGGGAGATAGCACGCTATTCTTTGCGCTAAGCCTCAATCCTAAGCACTTCATGTGGTCGAGCACAACATCTCGATGTTGTGTCACCATATCTTGAGACTGAGCTAACACCAGCCATTCGTCTATATAGTTGAGCACCCTTATGCCCTGGAGTTTGAGGGCCACTTGGGGTGCATCCATGCATTTTGTAAAAGTGCATAGGGTGAGTGCTAGGCCAAATGGAAGAACCCGATATTGGTATGCTTCGCCCTGAAAGCGAACCTCAGGAACTTCCTGTGTTCCTGAAGGATGGAGATATGAAAATAAGCGTCCTTCAAATCAATTGTGACAAACCAGTCTTCGGACTTGATTTGACTCACGATAAGAAGTAACCTCAACATTTTGAACCTGTATCTCCTCAGAGAACGGTTGAGCTGACGGAGATCTATAATGGGACGTAACCCTCCATCCTTTTTCGGAACTATTAAATACCGGCTGTAGAACCTGGTGTTTCTCTATGGGGAAGGAATAATATCTATGACCTCTTTCGGCAGAAGAGACTGAACTTCCTGCTCCATAACCTGCGCCTGCTCAGGGCCCACCACTGTATTTAGAATTCCGTTGAATATTGGTGGACGAGACCCGAACTGAAGTCTGTACCCCTTGCAAATTGTACAAAAATATAATTTAGGGGTGTCACACCAAAGGACAACAAAACTTAACACTTTTATAGTGGTTCCAAAAAAGTTAAATATTTGAACAATTCTGAGACAAAAACTAACCAGAGCTGTGTTCCACTCCAATTTTAGACACACACTCACGAACTTCCCTAAGCACTTACCCTCAGGGGAATCCCTGCCACCATTTTGAAGTGCGTTCCACTTTGTGAAGTGGACGAGGGAAGTTTATATGGACAGACCCTTGACCCCTCGATTTTGACCGAGGGAGCGAGTCTACTCTGATGTACACTTCAAGCAGCTCTATATCCTACAATTCAACTTGATTGTGACATCACAGCAGATCACACTTAACTGAAGTGTATGATATATTGATTATTTTGGGAATTAATCGCATAATAGTGTATAATATATTATGTTGAGATTTAATCGCATAGCCTTATACTTGTAGCTACCTTATATTCACAGTCAAAGTTTATACTTTTGATATTTTGTTTCATTTGTGTAATCTTATTTTACTTCAACAGCTCATACACCTAAAGGATTTTATATATTTTCTCCAACAACTTATAAGCATATAGAATGTTGCATAAAACAAATTCATAAGTACAAAAGGGGTTTAAATAATAAATCAGCTCCATGGTGAATTTCAAGTGATCAAGGGCTTAGTGCGTTCATTTAAACCTTATGCACGAGTTCCGCCAGTAGTGGGCACTCGTGCAACGTAAGCAATGACGCACATCCGAGTTCACGAGACGGAGGGAAGTTAGCGAGTGAAGGGCATAAAAATTTGGAGTGGATCGCAGCCCATGTGCACATGTCATGGGCTTCACAAGGGCTTCAGTAACATGACCTTGAATGGGGTCCTTCAACTAATTAAAGTTGTTCATGGAATTTCCCGATTTAAAATCAGGATATGGTGTCACACCGGAGGACATGGTTTTCAGTGACAAAATGTATCAAGATCCTATGCTTTTAGAAATATATTTATGAAAAAAAAAAAAATTGCCATTTTCGGTAACGCTTTAGATTACAGCCCGGAAAGTACTGTGTAATTACAACGTATTTACAGCGTAACTTTCGGTAATTATAGTGTACCTATAAAGTAAGTACGTGTAAGTATAGGGGAACAATATGTAAAGTCTGGGGAATAAAGGGGTAACAACCAGGAAAATAACAAATTATTTATACTCTAAGTATTTTAGAACTAAGGGGTACTTATACTATTATGATAGACAACAATCTTACGTTTGGGAGCAATTTAGCGAGAACATACACTGCACACCTTTTTGTAATAATAGTGTACAAATATATAAAGGGTTTTTAAAAACTTACGGGGTAGGCTACATATCAGTGCATTTACACAGTATTTTGTTTTTATTGCAAAAGTGCACTGATTGAGTTGTTTCAAGGCAAGTAAAACTACAATATTGCAACCGCTCTAACATGCCTTTTAGTCTAGGACTAGCTTAAGCCTTGTCTGTGAAATCGGGGGTAAATGTAATAACATCTCCCACTCAACAAATACAGAAATGACTGCAGAAATGAAAGTAGTAATTACATTTTTGGTAACTGGAAAAATGCAGCAGTGCACCAGTGATGACTTGGGCCCATCAGTGCACAGCAGGGTCTTAAATAGTACTATTGATCCACTAAAAACACCAAATGTATAGTAGTGGCCAAAAGTGATGTGCAAAGTTATTATTATTATTTTTTTTTAAGTTAGCTTAAACCTTCAAAATATATTTTTTTTTTATATTTATATTATTTAAATGTTTTAAAATATGAGGGAAGAACAAAACACTAAACTAAGTGAAGGTATTTATCTGACAAATTTTTTGGCAAAAAGGCAAACTACAGATACAGGTTTTAGAAAAACAAAAAAGCCCACAGGGGGAAAAAAAATGCATTGAAGGATTAGTTCACTTTCAAAACTATCCCATGATTTACTCACCCTTAAGCCATCCTAGGTGTATATGACTATCTTCTTTCAGACGAACACAATCGGAGATATATTTATACGGAGTGTCTATTTACACTAAGTGCAAATAGCGTCCCTTGTTGGCAAACGCTATTTACACTAGCTCCGCCCACCAATGTCTGATTGGGCCTCTCAAGTTTTAAAAAAGACATATGCTATTCAGTGTCATCAGTGGCAAAGCAGTAGTAAGTAAGGCTCAGAGGCCTGGCTTTTAACGCAATCGATGCAGGTTCGAATCCGCCTTTTGCCGAGCTTGCATTTATTTTCAATAAAAATCTAAATAATGTTCTAAAAGTGGAAATAAACTGCGAACGAGCATTTAATAATATTAAAAGTTTTTATTGGGTAGGGTTAGGGGAAGGTGTAGGGAAAGTTTTTATTCTAATTTTAATAAATATAATCATTTAAGATATTATTGCATCCTTTTAATGTACAAAAATACTGAGGTGCAAATAGTATCTGCCAATATATAGATAGCATCTAATTACTATTTACTTTTATTGCAAAGAACTGATACTTTTACATGGTGTAAATAGAATCTATCGCTATTTTCACCTAGTGTAAATAGCATATCGTTAAGAAAATGCTGCTATTGTCACTTAGTGTTAATAGAATATATTGCTATTTTCACTTTGTGTAAATAGCATCTACAGCTATTTGCACTTAGTGTAAATAGCATCTATTGCTAAGAAAATATGCTATTTTCACTTAGTGTAAATAGCATCTATTGCTATTTGCACTTAGTGCAAATAGCTGCTGCCTTAAAAATATCCTTAGTCCTCCAAGGTTTATGATGGTTGCGAATGGGTGGCCACATTTTGAATACAAAAAAAAATGCATCCATCCATAAAAAAATCAATCCATATGACTCCAGTGGGTTAATAAAGGCCTTCTGAAGCAAATTGATGTGTTTGTGTAAGACAAATATCCTTATTTAAAACTTTATAAAGTAAAATAATGCGCTTCCGGCTCGACAGCCATACGCATTCGACGTATGTCTAAAAAGTGTTAACTTCTGCAACGTAGTACACAATGCCATGACGTTGTGATAATTTTGCACAATGCAAAGAAATTTTTTAACATAAAATTAAATATTAATGTTTCAGTGTGTTAATTAAATAATTTTATTATAATTACTTTAAATGATTGGTGTCATGCTGCGGTGACTTCACCCTTGCAGGCTCACTATTAGCTGATTCAGAAGTTGAGGGCGGCTATTTTGGGTTGACATTATTTTAGTCCTTAATTTGCATCACTTTGTCAACTCAGTTAGCACCTAAGAGTCAGTCTTTTAGACCTTGCTGAAAGTTGCTTTTAGCTTCTTTATAAAAGTCTCCTGCTCTTACACAAGTCCTACTTTTTACTAAGAATTTTTTGACACTTAAGTCAAAGCTTAAGACTACTCTTAAGAGCATTTCTGAGAAGTTTTATACATATGGGCCCAGATTAAAGCTCTAGGAGGAGTTCGTTAAAGTACAATATCTGGAAATGGCAGAAACTGCACAAATTTTGCAAAGAAAATTCTAAATATCTGACTTGCTGTTGGTTTTCAGATTTTGTACCAGGAGACTTTTTTGTAGGCATTGGGCTGTTACATGTGTCTACCGAATTGCATACCTGTACGTGAAACGTAGCGCGAGGGGCACTTAGTTGAAATTTTGTTGGTGGTGCTATCGAGCCATTTTGCCACACCTAATTCTGAAATCCATATCAGACGTAAATTTTCACGACTTCTGACACGTGTGCAAAGTTTCATGAATTTTGGAGCATGTTTAGGCCCTCAAAAATGTAATTCATTTCGGAGAAAAACAAGATCAACAACAAGAAACGGAGCAATTCAAATAGGGTCCTCACACCATCGGTGCTCGGGCCCTAAATGGTGATTTTTGACAGGTTTCTTGACAAAGTTTTGCTTAAAAAATACTAAAATTATTATTTAAAAAGCTAAGAAAAGTGTTTAATTTTTATTTTTTGTTTTTAAATACTTAAGCACAATTAAATGTGGATTTAATTTTTTCAGTGTGTTTTTTTTTACACCTCTGAAACAAAAGTAACATATGCTATAGGTTATCTTATATGTTACATAAAAAAAAACAACAACAACAACAGTACTCATTTGTGATGAAGTGGATCTATAATTTTTGGATTCTTTTTATTACATGAACAAAAACTAGCCACAGCAAAGAACTACATCTGACATCAACACAAATAGCATGAGAAAAGGAGAAAATGTACACCTGAAAATAATAATAATAAAAAAAGTGACGGCTGCATTTACAGGAGTGTTGTCCTTTCTGTCACCTGCTTTACAGCTTTCTCCTGCACATTTAGGCACTAATGTTTTTCTGCAAAAATAATTTTGGTCATATAAACAGTTTTAAGGACTTCATGATGGGTGTACATCATCTTGGTAAACAATTTCAGTCTAAATCTATTTCTAACCACAGTGTTACTACTGGTTTTGGCTGCATTTCATAGGTAGACAGTTACATAAAGGTAAAACAGAATGCTAGACTAGAAATTATCATACAGTTAAGCCAATACTTTACAAAACTGTAGGTCTGCACAGGAAAAAGTAACTCCACAAGTTTGAATAGCTATACCAGTGATGAGATCTCTGTAAGATCTATTAAACTTCTGCATTATAAGGTCAAGGTCAAATGTTTGCTAACACTTTTTTACTATATTTTCAATTTAACCTAAAAAATAACATTTCTTTATACAATTTCAGTAAAGCCAACATGTCATACAAGTTGTTTATATTTTCTCTTGCTTCTGAAAAATGAATTACTTAGGCAAATCTCTTTAATAAATTTTGCTATAATAATCACTCATCTGAAGACAATAGTTCAGCAGTTTTCATGTCATACTGATGCCCCACAATATACACTTTTATACTTTTGGTCCTGACTTTATAATTTCTGTTTCTGTTTATCTGTGTATTTGTGTATACTGTGTGTATGGCTGGTGCAATCTTTCATGTATGCTCTAATACAGTACTACACATAAATTCTTGGAAAAATATATCCATTTTTGTCACAAAGATGTAAAAAAGAGTGGAAATGTATTTAAGTCTTAAGCACCACTGATGGTTCTGTTAAATACAAAGAAATATTACATAACATCATTTAATGTCCTCGCATGGATTCTTTTGAGGCTACATTTACATTATATAGGAAAGAAAACTAAAGAAGACTGCTTGTTACTCCCATGTAAAATCAACATTGTGTGCCATAGATACACAAAAGACACCAGCAAACTTTTTTTTTTTTTTTTTGGTTGGTTGGTTGGTTGGTTTTCTTTTTTGTACTTGTCAAAGTTTGGAAGTAACATTTTTATCTCACTCTCTTAAATTTGAGTTTGTTTGTTTTGTTTTTTCCCCCCATCAATTCAGTTCATTCCAAATCATATTTTATATTTTGGTCAAACAAACAAACAAAAATTGTGAAGATCACTGCACTGCAAACATTAGAAAAGATGAAATGCAGACATTGGGCAGAGAAACTTTTTTCCTGAAAAATCTCTCATTTAGTCATAGTAATGCAGAGTAATGAGGAGGAATGGAGCACTTTTTTAAATTCTGATAACATACAATCCTGGTGAAATATTGAATACATAGGAGTTTCCAATCTTACTCCTGGAGGGCCACCTTCCAGGAGAGTTTAGCTCTAGTCTAATTAAACACAACTGAAACCTTAATCAAGGTCTTTAGGATCACTGGAAGCTTCCAAGCAGGTGTGTTGGAGCTAAACGCTGCAGGAAAGTGGCCCCCGGAGCAGGACTGGACACCCCTGGAATACATCATTCATAATCTACTAATAAGCATATATGATAAATGAAAAAGCAGACATCCAGTAGATGTACTAAGAAATATCACAACATATAAAATACTTAATATAAACAGAAATCAGAAAAAAAAGAATGAAACACTGATCTTAGCAGGATCAATTAGTTTAATTGTTTCAGACAACAAAAGTACTTTACGATGTAATAAATCATTGACTGCATGCTGATTATTTCTCTTGCACTTTTTGTCATGCCAATAAAGCATTAAATTATTGAAAATAGTTTTCTATCAAACGCATTGGTCTTTTACAGTGTTTTTCGTTTGTTTTCGACTTTTCAGCTACCTCTGGTAAGAGAAGAGCAGGCCTAGTCAAGTTTTTTTTTCTTCTAATTTTTATAGTCACTATATATTGCCGTCTTTTCTGTCTTCCTGTTTGTAAACCATTTATCTTGTCATTGTCATTTTCAATTAAATGCATGTGACATGTTTTAACCTTCATATTGCTAGTGCAATGGCTCCAATGTTTTTATGTATAATTCCACTGATAGTCAATACCATCATCAGTTCTTAATTGAGACATTCCGTTGTCCAACACTTAGGTACTCAAACAGTTTTTTTCAGTTAAGTGTTGGGACCCAAGTTCAAGGGTAGATCGTTTGTGGTGGAAATTTTAGGTTGCATGACTCAAGGATTTCCCTGTGTGTCTTACTATGTTACGTACCTAAGCCTAAACTAGTCCAGTCTGCATGTGTATGTGTAGTGGGTAGGGGTGGTATATAAGTGGGGACTGGCCATTTGAAATGTAATAGTTACTGAAGTTGTGTTCTGTCATGTATGGTGCAGGCTGGTAGTAGCAGGTAACATTATTGGCATTAGGAATGATATTCTGCTCACCCAGGACTTTGAGTGCTAGAATGGTAATCATATTGAGAGTCTGACGGCGCTCATGCCCCATCAAGCACACAGTGCTCTCATTGACCACTCTCCGAAGTGTCATCAAGTAATCATATTTGCTTTTCTCTTCTCCAATAAAATGGTTGCGCAGATATGATTCAATCTTGCGCTGCTGCTCGTTCACATCAGGGAAGTCAATAAAAAAACGTGAACACATGTAGCGCTCAAGTGTCTTAATTTCAGTTTCACAGGCAGGTTTAAAGTCCCGGACAAGAAGATTACTGTATTTGAGAAGGCCTCCACCCCTGATCTCTTCAGGGTTGCGTGTTGCTATTAGCCGGTAACGTAGGTGATCCATAGCCTGCTCAAAGTCACCATACATGCTCTCAGCCATCACTGTAATACAAGGCAGCTCTTTGGAAGGGAGTATGGGCTTGTTAATGTCTGAAGCTGATGGATCTGATATCTTGGAAACCACCGCCTCACTTACTGAGGACATAGACGTTTCTAATGTATGTGACACTGACACTGCTGAGGGTTTCAAAACCTGTGAAAGTACATTAGAGGATTCTAGAACTTCAAAGAATACTTTAGAGGGTTCTATGACATGCAGAGATATAACTGATGGTTCTAAAAGAGGTTCTGAGATTATAGGAGTCTCTGTTGCTGTTGAGGATATGGAAGGTTCTAGTGACTTTGAAAAATGTGGTGCTGATACAGTGAGGCTTTGAACCTCTGGTAAAGAGACAAGTGGTTCTAATACACATGATAATAGTTCTGGAGGTTCTTTAGTCTGTGGACTTGCCATAAGAAGTTCCTGAGTCTGCAGAGTGGACACGGGGTAGTTGTGAATTTGAGGTGATATAACATTTTCAGAGCACGAAGAATCGGTCTCTACCACTTGTGAATCAATAGTATGGTCTGCAGACAGTGGTTTCAATATTTGAGAGGCAGAAATTGTTGCCTTAGTGACTGACTTAGTGTCTGAGGGTGGAGTAAAATATTTTGGTGATGTGGGGTCATCAACTTGGGCACAAGTCTCAGTGTCTTCCTTTTTGGGAGAGGCTGAGTTGAGGTGATAATTGTCATTTGCCTGAAGTAAAGGCTCAGAATTCACATTAATGAGAGGTACCATTGCCTGACACTGTGCTGTCTGAACGCTTTTGGTAAAAGGCTGGTTTATCCTGTTTTGATCTTTGGGGAGATTACTGGGATTGGATGTAGTGATGACAATATTGACATGTGTAGCTTCACCAGTTTCTGGTTCTGAGCTTTGCGTTCGACTTTGAAGGCTTTCCTCTGGTAATAGACTCATGTACAGTGTCTCTTCTGAATGCATACCACTCTCTGGAGCAGCAACAGTAAAAGCTCCAGTACAAGTGGCTAGTTCTTTTGACTCTTTAGAGTTTTTTTCTGAGGCACTGGATAATTCAAAGCTTTTTGTGGTGAGACCTGACAATTTAACCTGCATAGGTAATGATTCGTTTGGGTAAGCTTTAGGTGGATGCAAAACCTGACAAGTATTAATATCTGAATTATTTGACACTGATTTTTCTGGTGAACATGGCACAGGAGTTGTCTTTTTGGACATTTTACGAGGAGGTTTGGGTGAGGAATGCTTGAGAACAACCATTTGTGAATTTTGGCTGTTTTTCTTGGCAGGGGGTGGCAGAGGATACTCAGCATATGATTCTAGTGCTGCTTGTGTAAGAAATGTAATGGGAGCAGGTTGGAATGTGCATCGCTCACCAAAGGTCCCTTTTGTTGAAAGACAAGAGAAGTCAGTATGTACCATTTCTAGCCATGGTTTGGAATTAACTGCCTCTATGTCTAACATGTCAGAATCCATTTCACTAATATATGTTTTAATTGGGGGATTTGTTTGCTTAACAGACGTAGTTTTTAGCACTACCAGTTCATTTCCCCCTCCTGAGTCAATACCTGTTTCATTTGAATTTACCTCTAGCAGCGTCTCCGTATGCAAAGACACATTTTCATGAGGTTCATTCTTTTCCTCCACATGCACCATTACAGGGTGTTCTGATACTTGCTCCATAGGTACAGGCATAGTTGTAGTTTCAACCATTTCTGTTTCAACATCTTTGTCTATTTCAAGAGTTGGTTCTTGTTCTGAATATTTAGACTGTTCTTTCTGACTGATTTTACAATAACACTGAGAGTCATAGAAAGTCTGCATATCATCAGTTTTGCAGCATACGTCAGTGTCACTTTCCTGGTGATGTCCTGTGTCACAAGAGCTGAGGAATGGTTCATCTATTAGGGCTGACTGAATCCCTTTTGTTTGAGCTGAAGAAGAATCCTGGCCCTCTTGCCCTTCTACAACCTTCCTCCTTTCAGCATCCAAGTAAGATTGTAGCATGCTGTCCAGGATAATCTGAAAGGAGTCCACACTGAATTCAAACTGTCGTCGTAGAGAGCTGACAAACTTGAGCTCTACGTTCTTCCCGCTATTATTTGAGAGGGAGATAAGGCTCCAACGATCATGCTCAGTGAACACCTTGACCATTTTTTGTACATATGCCTCTTTCATGGTGAGAGCTGTGATTTTATCTTTGTTGACTCCTTTAGGTAGAAAGTCCAGCAGACAGCCCAAAACCACCTCCTTGATAATCTGGAAGTCCTCTGGTTTGGGAAGCTCCACACCAAAGATGATATCCAAGTCTTTATAGCTGGTGCCATTCTCTTTGACCAGCACATGACTGGCTGTAGAGCCATTGAGACGGACATCTCTCACCTTGATTTTCTTCAAAATCAGTCTGTCTCTGACCACATGGATTATGTCTTTAGGCTTAATTTCAAGGGTTGGAAAATTGCCCCTGCCATGAATGGGAATGACCTCTGTAAGAACTTGGTCCAAAGTCTCCACCTGCTCTTGTGTCAGTTTGTGAAACCGGCGGTCATCTTCCATCTCTATCAGGTTCACTAGATCTGGTAGAAATACAGATAGAGAGAAAATTTATTATAGATGCGCAGCATATATAACATTCTAGTTATTTTTAATAAAGTGCAACATAGTGGCCAAACTTGCCAGTAGTTGTCAAATTAGATTTTTATGCTAAATTAAAAAGTTTCCATGTACAAAACAACAACATATTATGCATGTTGGTGTACATGTAGTGTATAAATACACAATTTAATTAGCACAATATTAGCACTAAACATACTAAACTAGGTGTTACCACTGCTTTATATATTTCCTTGCAAACTTGATGAGTGAATTGATGAGTAGTCTTGTGTGTATAAGACTTTGACCCATTTTGTAGTCTCAGCTTTACAACAACACTGTGAAGGATCTGAACAAGAAAGGATATGCAGCGAAACCAAATAAAAAATCATCAGTGTTTCCATTAGCTGGTAAATGCCGAGCTGTGACTGTTAAAAGTTTGCAATGCCTGACCACTTAGCACTGGCCACTGAGATGGCATCTCCCTCAGATTTCTATGAAAAAGGAACCTGGACTGCAAAGAGGGAGTATGGCTAAGCTACAAAGCATTTGGTTCCCTATTCATGGAACCAGGGTTTCGTATGTACCTGAGACTTTCCCTTTCGTAGGTTCACTTGACGCTGTGTCAGTAGCTGACACTGTGGGAACTGTATATCATTACATAGAGGTCTGCATGGGATGTTTTTTTTTTTTGTCCCGCTCCCACTAGGTTCTATTCAGTACCCGACCGCATTCATTCTGTGTTCACCCACTATCCGCTAAGAATGATTTTCTTCTCGACCCGACCGATCCCGCTAAATACCTCTAATCTCAGATTTAAATTTCCCATAAAGAAAGAGAGAGTGATTGGGAATAACAAATAAAAAATGTTGGCTATACATTTTTGTTATTTTTGTCTTATCATGATACTGTCAACACAGTAAAAAATGTCACAGAAAAAAATAGGCTAAATTACATACGACATCTGTCACTCAAAATTATAAGCCTGAATCTGCTCACTGACTTTTAATTCATCACCGATGAGACTGATTTATGCTTTAATATATATATATTAGTGCTGTCAACGTTAACGCGTTAACGCATGTGATTAATTTTTTTCCAGTTTAACGCATTAAAAATATAAACGCAATTAACGCAGCATCCATTTTTTTTCTGTCATCCTTTGGCTAGCATTACAATATATGATCACACTATTATTCATGCAAATGCTTTTAAACCATTTACACGCGCCAAAAGAGAAAAAGAGAATGCGCTGTCTGTGAATGTCCTGTCACACACACGACGCACAAAAGGACGCGCACCATCGTGCGCATGGACGGTGCGGCAGAATTGAGTTCTCTGTCACTCTTGAACGAACAATAATTTGGCACAATAATGCCAAAAATATCCGTTTTGTTGAGTATCCTCATAAGAGCAGCCTTAAATGAGTTAAAGTCTTAAAACGAAAGTAAAGAACTGTGAGAAAGTGGGACGCATGTGAGATCTGCGTCATGTGCAGCAGCAGCAGCCCTTAAAGTGACAGCAACTACTGCCGTCTGTCATTGAAGATAATGAAAGAACAGAGGTAACAGAGAAAATTACTCACTGCTCTTGACTAAATAACTTTTGTAGCTTTAATAATGATCATCTATATTTAATTTAGGCTATAAATTATGCAGTGCAGACTGTTTGGTAACTTTATTCAATTTCTGTATTTTTCTGTATTCTGTATTTTCTGTATTGTATCTGTTAGACAGGTAAGAAAGGCACAGATAAATATGACATTTATTATGGTTCTAAGTTCACTTAAATTAAAAGTTGTCATATTTTTGAAGCCTAATAAATGTAAAAAATGATATAGCTTTCAATTACACTGTAATGTTGAATGGCTATAATTCATGTTTAAAATTGGGGAAAAAATCAATTTCATTGAGACATCAGTAGCTGTAGGCTATTAGTATCAGTGATACTGGCCTTCATTCATAAAAAGATGCCATTAAACAAGTATTTAAAATATACTGTCTTCATGTTGTTTCTTTATGTTGTTTTAATTTGGAGATTAACTGTGAAATTATTACATTATAAAATATATTAAAAACGTATAAAAACTTAAGTGTTTTTAATTGCGTTTATTCATGATTAATCACAGAAATTTTTTTTGATTAATCGAGTTAATTTTTTTAATCGATTGACAGCACTAATATATATATATATATATATATATATATATATATATATATATATATACAGGGCTTAAAGACTCTTCGCACTCACATCCACACGTTTACACACACACACCCGCTGGCTTTTTGACATTGTATGCATTGTAAAAACTTAGGTGCTTGAATGAATAGTGAGTCTGTGCCGTTTTTCCTCCTCCTTTATTTTAATTCTTTAAAGGAGCAAGTGTTTCTTTTTGTGTAAACTTCTTGGCATACTGTGGGGAGTGTTACACCAGTTCGAACATATAAGGCTGAACACTGCTACTGACCATTTCTTGACATTTTGTCTGCGTGAGATTCTCCAGTTTAGTTGCTGCCGAAGTATCCAAAGCACAAGCTGTAAAGGCTCTGCCCTCTTCTGGAAAGGGGGTGAGGAGCAGCATTTCATTTGCATTTAAAGGTACATACCCAAATAGGGGAAAATTGGACATACTACAATAAATGATCTGTGGGGCAGGGCTGCAGACAAGGACCTTCTCCTTGTCTGTTCCCTGCTGGTAGAATGACCTGCCATTTTCAAAAAAACTGCTAAAGACCTTTAAAGATCTTTTTTTGTCAACACTTGATCCAGTAATATTAGCACTTACTTTTTCTATTTCTAATCTCTCTATATTTATTTAAAAAAAAAAAAAAGGACTTGACACGGCACTTGCATACTGTTGCATGTCTATTGTTCTCATTTGTAAGTCGCTTTGTAGAAAAGTGTCTGCTAAATGATTAAATATAAATGTAAATGTAAATTTTGAGGGGCAGTGGCCCAAACCAGAAAGGGGTATTATAATTATAATAATATTTTTATTTTACACAAAACTTATTTTACGAAAGACTGCAGAGTTACCTCTTAACATGCAGGCAGCCTATGACCATGAATCATTAGATAGGTCTAAGGATTTATTATAAAATATTATATTATTATGACAAAAAAATCTGACAATAATTTATTAATTTTTGTCAGGAGGTATGCAAAATCTAAAACAGAGTCCATGTCTTCAATATGAAATATGAGCCTATTATGCATCCACTGTGGAAAATAAAACCTCTTGTACACATTTGTACGCTGGAGAAAAACATATGGATAATCATGTTTACTTCAAATTTCTATAGAGAGAAGTATTATTTTTCCTATTTTTACCCAAAATAGGATGAAGTGAGCATTATTGAGCACTATAAACACGTTTTGTCTGTTTCATTCATACTGGGAACCGGAGGGCACCCTCGTGCAGAAACTCTAATTATGCCTCAAAGAAGTAATATAACTTGTGACGTTCCAGGAAATAGCTAATATGAACAAAGGCATCCAGCTAATACAGCTATCACTGTAGCTGAATAAAAAGAAGATAGAAATGCTTTGACTGATTAAACCTGAAGACAATAAACACATGACTGCAACAATATATGGTTTATCTGAGTTCTTCAAGCCTTCTCAGGTATTTTCATAATAATAAAGTATATTTATAATACAATGCTAATCGGCACAGCCTTTATCACTGTATAGAATACTATAAAATAATATATTATCTGCCTTATGCTATGATGTGAACCACATCAGCTCACAAAAGTAAATTATTTCAAACACTTGAATGACATTATGAAGTGAGTTTGGACTAAAAACATTTTATTAAATGTTGTCTTTTGCTGGACAATGGGTTTATAAAGCTTTGCATTACAAATTTGGGAAGATATTTGATGCGTGTTGCTTTTATCAAATATACGTTATAAGTGACTCCAATTCACAGCGCTTTTAGAGATGGAGCAGCATTTACTACTGATCACAGACAGAGCTGCTCTTCACTAACACGGTGTGCATATATTTATTTAATTAAAAATAATTTTTAAAAAATCGCAACCTTTGAGGTTTCATAATCGCACTAAGCCCAATCGAGATTTCGGTTTTGTTTTGATTAATAGTGCAGCCCTACGTAGATTTTTTTTTTTTTTTTTTTTTTGCAATATTAGAAGACCAGGACCAAAACATTACCAAAAGAAATACAAAAACAAACAAACAAATTACTAATTCCGTGGATCAACTACTGTCTGTATTGTGGATTGTAATGCATCTGTCTGTATTGTTTGGATTGTAATGCATCTACCATGTCCTTCTGGTACAGCCGATGAGGGCAGAGGGGCAGTGGCACGTAGAAGCGTGGAGAAGCGAATGATGGGAGAAGCCATGGAGGAGCGGACAGCCGACGAGAGCCCAGAGCAAAACAGGAGACAGCCAGGAGGCTGACCCATGGTGGAACTGATGGAGGGAGGATCCATGGTGGAATCTTGAGCCTAACCGACAGAGGTGATGCCAGTAGATGTGGAGACCTAGGCGGAGTTTGATGGGCCGAGAGACCCAGCGACACAAATGGACCAGGAGACCAAAGGCAAAGACGTGGTGATGAGAGGCCGAGTTGGAGCCAGGGTGTCGGAGGACTGAGGCGACACCGGTGTGATTGAGGACAGAGGCGGAGCAGGAGGGAATGAGGGGTGGAGGGATGAGGTGCAGCCGAAGGCCTAGAAGTCCGTGGGGGTGGTAGAGCAACGACTGATCAAGGTGGAGCCGGTGGGATTAGGGAGTCTGGTGGAGCCGAAAGGATGTTGAGGGGGTGAGGAGCCAGGGTGGAGCCAATTGGTCGATGGGCAGAGGTGGAGCTGAGGGCTTGGAGGGACGAGGTGGAGCCAGGGAATCCCATGCCACAACAGAGCTGGTGACTGGTAGCCCCAAGGCGGATCTGGGTTGCATGGTGGAGCCAATAGGGGAGCTGAAGGGCTGAAGGGCGCCAGTGGAAACAGGGACGAAGGAATGGCTGATTTCAGTGGAGTAGGCAGGAAAGGCAGGCTGGGTGTGAACATCAATAACACATTTGGTGAACATCAATACAGGCTTTGTGCTGGACAACGAAACAGGCTTGGTGCTGGGCTGGATCAGTGGCGACGAAGAACACTCTGTGTTGGATGGGACCAGTGGTGAAGAAGACAAAAGTGTATTTATAAGAATCTATCTTTGAATCAGTTTTAGGAAGATATTATATGGAAATAATTTAGGAAGATTTTATATTTGGAAGATTTTGTTCATTTTAACAGCTTCTGAAGAGTTTTGAAGAGTTCAAATACGCTGTAACGTAACTACACGTTACCACATTGACATCCCTATATCTATGAGATTGAACCTAAAGTCAACAGAAAGCTAAAGTCAACATATTTTTCTAATAGACCTACCAATCTCTATGAAAAAATAAAATAATAATGCTGCCATCTTTCTAAAGTCATTTTTGACTGTAAATTGGCTCCAAATCTCAGGTGAAAATTGTCATTTTGACCAACCTCTACAAAATAGTGGATTACTCAGTAAATATACATCTGTGACATTTAATATTTTGGATTTCATCACTATTTATGTTTGTCTTTCTACAGAAAAAATATGAACAAAATCAAAAATTTGAACTTGGGACCTCTGGTTGATTTGACACATAATGACCCAGCATTGTTTATTAACTAAAGTAAAACTTTAGACAATCCAATATGATATAACACAAACGAACAGCATGCATAGCACAAATAATAACAGACAATCAGTTTTGTCAGTTTTATGACAGATCCTCAAAGTGGTAAAATCCTAATAACTCACAAACCCAGACCATCTCTGCTTGTTTGCAATGCAAGGGCAAATAAAGAACTGGTTCTTTGTATAAGTACAGCATTTTCTTTACCTATTTAAACAAAGCTTATGTATTAGAGGCTTATGTATTCACTTCCAATATATTCAGTCTGTTTAAAAATACAACCTAAAATATTCAACAGGCAATTTCCGGTCCATTTTATTTCGCTTTACAAATTCGCTTCCACAAATTCAGTGGTTCAAATTCAACAGAAAATTCAACAAAGGACATCCGGGAACTGCAGGAATAGCAGTAGATTACCGATGCAACAGCTACAGTAAGTCATCATTCATTCACAAAAATCAGTTTTTGTGAATGAATGATGACTTACTGTAGCCGTTGCTCTTCGTTAACAGCTGGTGAGGACGACTAACAGCAGATGGAGATCATGCATCGGCAAACTACTGCTATTCCTGCAGTTTCCAGATGTCCTATGTTGAATTTTCTGTTGAATTTAAACCAACAGTGAGAAAAATTCACCAGAAATTCATCTAACCCTAACCCTGTGAGAGAAATTTCACCAGTCTGTTCCAGTGAGAGATATTCAACAGTCTGTTCCCGTGAGGGAAATACCAGAGCCTATTCCAGTCCTAGAGTCAGCTACTGAGGATGCAGCACTGACCATTATGGCCACGGCTTTCACTCCGATACATTTCCCCAAAGCATATTCGTTACTTGCTCAAAATAAAGTCGGAAGAACACAGACTGCAAGCAAGCATGTGCAAACAAGTCCTCGCACAACCACGGTTGAGAAGGGTTCTCTGTCATTATACAATACAGAGGCCTCTAGAGGCGAAATAAAATCTATTACTGACACCTCGTGGAATTTGTTTTGATACAAGATACGAGGCTATGCGCTGCGCAGAGCGGAACATGTTTTCATATCATTATAAAGTCGAACATTATAATTAGTTTGGCTATCAAACATTATAATTAGTTTGTTGACTAGATGCTGCATTAGTGGATAACAGCAGTTTGTTTGCCGTCGAGGCTGAGAGGATGCTAACATTAGTAGACTACCTCAAGCGGTTAAAACAATGTGACAAAAACACACACAAGTCTGACCCAAATGTTTAATGTCATAATTGTTACCATCTATTTGCATTACTTTATATCCATTTGTTCGCTTTTTTGCATGAGCTATCCAGCGAAGTTGCATGAGACATGAGAAAAACTATATGTTCATGCAGCTGACAGAAACATAACAAATCAGAAATGCATTTGATTTTCGTTCTTTTTTTATTGTCACTGTAAAACATATTTTGATTAGATAATCTAAGTGTTCTAAAATAGAAGCAAATAACGTGTGAAAGTATACATATAATATCCACAAGTTTCCTACGCCCCATGAGGCCTTACGTCAAAAGCGGGACGTGACACTCATTCATTCAACAGTTGACAGTCATTCAAGATTTAGCGATCCAAAATTGTGAACGTTTGGCCTTTACTTAAAGACTTAAGATTCCAACATCAATATTTGAACAATGTTTTACAATAAAAAATGTTACAGTAACAGTAATTTATTAATTTGTATCAGGAGGGCACATCAATCATGCTGAATCAAACTGATATTTATATTCACATAAAAAGAGAACACATAGCTATTAAGTTGCACCTACTTCCATTTATTTACAATCACAAGAATGCACAAAACAACTCCATTAAGGCTTTTAAATCCAAAGGCTTACACATTTAGAAATACATAGATAAAATATCATATGTTTACCGTCATGTTCTGAGCATTTCCAAATAATTTTCCTCCAAATTATGCAATGATTGCAATCCGAGGAGGTTTGCGTGATCTCTCTATACTGTTATGCTTTCAGCCAGAGCAACAGAGGGAGTTCATGAGAAGAAAACAGGAGTTATGAGTTATACGAGTTAACCGGAGTGTGTGACAGATATGCAGATGCATTAGTCCGATATCAACAAAGGCATAGGAAAGAGACAGATAAAACATTAAACCAAATAAATACACGATTATAATCATAAATGAGTTGTCTACGTCCCTCAAGCAGTCTCTGGTATTTTCCATAAACGTGTGTATTTATTATCACAATGGTTAGCATAAGTAGACTTTAGCATCACATATATGACAGTGGAAACGCAAATATTGAGCCGAGCCAGTAGTCTCACTTCACATCATAAGGCTTGGGTGCTAGCATCAGTGACAGGTGAAGTACAGACAGCAGTTTGTTCATTGTTATTGCAAGACCAGGACGCTCTTGTAGTCAGGCAGCAGCACTTTTGTGGAAGGTCAGTAAAGTAAGGACAATTCAGGGCACGAAAATTGTTTATTGTATTGTGATATTATTAATTAACTAATAAATGTACTGAACTGAAATGTTGTCCCTGAGTGCCGTAATGACATCTCTCATAAAAGGTTTGCAACTTTACAAAGTAAACAATGATCCGAAAAACACTTAGCCTCTTTGCTAATTAGCACACAAAATACAATTGGTATACTACTTCCGCTGCCTCACCGGAAGTTGTACCCACATTCTTTTTTACAGTAGCACCCCTCGGAAACAGGTGGATACACATGTCTAATTTCAATGCTATGGCTTTTGTGTAGATATTTAAAGATGGCCATCTTTAAGCATGACTCTTTGGATTTATATGAAATGCAAAACACTTTACAATAAGAGTCCATTTGTAACATTAATAAAAGTATTGTTCATTGTTCATTTCAACATATATTAATACATTTTAACATTTTAAAGTTGTCTCCTACATTAAAGTTCGGCATATGTCCTAAGCCATAGTGGCCGAGCCTGTCTTCCATAGCAAAGCCATGAAGGCCCATCCTCCCTGGTCCCCTGAGCAGCCGGAGCCTCCCTGGTCACCGGTACCATCCTGGAGGCTTATTAGCCTGCCAGCACCACCCTGGTTACCTACTAAGACTCCAGGACGCCTGCCCTCCCTCCCCGGTTGGACTGTTTACAGCTAGAGGACACATCTTCCGGCAGGGGGGAGTACTGTCACGGTCACCAGCTCTGTCACCTGCAAACACTACATTTCCCATCATCCCTCCTTCTGTTCACCTGTACTCACTTCACAATCACCACACCTGTCTAAGATTACCCTCATCAGCACCTCTCATTATCTCACCCTTCATAAGCAGTCACCCTCCACATCACAATGTCTGGTCTTGTTGTTGTTACTTCATGCTACAACTTGACTGTGTACCTACCTGTGCTACTTACCTGCCCTGAGATTATCGTCAGTCTTCATCTTTCTTCTGTCTTCTTCGTCAGGCAATCACTCTGTAGACCAAGAAAGACTGTTCAGTTCAAGCTAATTTCTCTCCAACTATCACTAAGTGCACTGCCTTATCTGCTGCCATTGCTTGTCATGCTGAACCTGTATATAAATGACTGTGTGTGTGGAAGTTACCTGTGTTGTCTCCATCTGTCTGCTAACAGAATCATCATGTAGTTATTTCATTCTACTAAATAATGAGCCAGCAGCTGATTGTGACATTTATAGCTTTAGAGTAAAGTGATTTGTAGTTTTTGATGTCATTTTGAATTATAGAAGAGGCACATTGATAGATTCATTTACTTTTCATTTATTTTTATCATACCCCAACCTCCAGGAGTGGGAGTACTGGCACTTTATTTTTTCCACTTCAAGCACTGCAGTTGATTCCATGATTCCGCTATGTTTATACCCTCGCTAGCGCAGCTAGTCATAAAATGTCTCAGCTATTTAAACATTATAACTGTTCTGTTTTTAACTGTAATAATAAATTCCCGGCATCTGAGCTACTGAGGATCCAGTGGATTAATTTCATTTGTGAAGGAAATGGGCTCAAGAAATTCGTTTTGTTTGTGTGAATCATTGTACACTGGACTGCTTTGCAAATGAGTGTCAGTAAAACGCAGGATTTGCACAAAAGTTGCTTCTCAAAGATGAATCAAAACCAACTCTTTGTGATCCAACTTCATATCCAGAACAAGTATCACACTTTATAATGTGTGTGTTTGCAAATCACCATTCTGAATGTGCAAATGTTACTAAAGTTACCACTGTCTCTTACTGTATTCACAGAGACCAGAGCTTGTTATTTTTTAACCCGAACATGCTCACCGACTGTACAATTCAGAAGCACACTTTCATTACTTCTTAACCCTTTCAAGCGTGAGTTTAAAATATTCTAACTGACCCCCCAGAGTGAGTTTTTTTTAAGGCGACCGTTATTTTAGAACGTTTGCCCTTATTGTTTCCATGGTGACGCGTCATGCGTGTCACGTACGCTGAACGCAGCCACAATAACACTGTATGACAGATGGATCGCTATTATTTTGTTTTTCCATTTTTATTTAAAATATTCACAAAGTTGCTTACCATGTCATCAACTATCTGATATTCCGATTCTCAAATATGTGTGAGTGTGTTTTGTCATTTAAAAACCTTTATTAATGATCTTTATCTTGATCTATAACGCGAGATGGGCGCCGCCATCTTAGTCTGCTCTGCAGTCCTGTCAGTCGGATTTACAGCACGTGAATTCATCAGTTTCTCCCGAAATATATGCAAGTAAGTGGCTGGTGAACTGGAAGAATAATAGAGTAAACTTTATAGTTACTTAACCCCATTATGTGTGTCTGATATGAATAAATGTTGGCAAATAATATTTGAATGGATTGTTATTGCTGCTTCCACTGATGTCTGACATCAGTGTGTATTTTAGAAACTCTAAATGTATTGTTTTACTGGTGCTTATGCGTATTTAAATGTCTGAAACCTTAAAAGAAACATTATGTGGCTGAAAACACTGCATAGCTGAGCGCGTCCGTCTCGCAGCCAAAGCGCGAAAGCACAGTTTGAATCTGGCAGTTAAGTGACGTCGCTGAACGTTCTAAATCCCATATGTGGGACCATACACCCAGGGGCACAGAAATAAAAATCCCATATGTGGGACCGTACCGCTCAAAGGGTTAAAAATAAATCTAATGACATAGCTCTGATCTCTGTGAATACAGTTGGAGACAATGGTACTTTAGCCGTACAGAATGCTAACAAGCACATTCACAAAGGCGATTTGCGTACATTCACAAAATATTATGTGCAGTACTTACATGTTCTGAATATGAACTTGGACAAACAGTTGGTACTGACAAAGTCACTTCCTGTAACACCTAATGTAGAAGAATGGCATCTAAGCTAATATTAGTCTCTCTGTTTATTCCAAGGTTTACCGTAGTCAGCCGGATCCGGGCCGTATCCAGATCTGAAGGAGGATCTGCGCCTAAACACGAGCACAACACACCCCTGACGTGTCAGCAGAGATTGTGTCAACTAGACCATCCCCTGTGAAGGCCTCATCGACACGACAGCCAGTGGCACAGACTCCCAAGGTTATTTTTTTTTTCTTTTTCCTACATTTTTGTCACCTGATGGAGTTTGGGTTCCTTGCCGCTTTCGCCTCTGGCTTGCTTAGTTGGGGATACTTGATATTTAACAATGTTTTTGATCTGCCTGCACTGACACCCTTGTATGCGAACTGAACTGAGCTGGATGATGACATCACGGTTTTCTCCAGAGCTGCTATATAGATAAATGAACTAAATTAATAACTAATGATTTTTACAATGGAATGAATCAATACTGAACTTATTTAAGCTGGACAATGACACTATTTTCTTCTAGAGCTGCTGTACAGCCAAAATTATGTTCCCTATCACTGTAAACTATCCTTTACATTGTAAAGCTGCTCTGACACTGTCACGGAACAGAAGGCAACAGACAGGTAAGTAGAAATATAAACAGAGTTTATTGAACAGGTAGGAATGAATAACAGGATCTGGACATAGCAATGGTGAGTATAGCAGTTTGGAGATAATCTGAATGACTTAGCTGGTAGGTAAGTGGATGTTCTCTGTGCAGGTGTAGGACTGGTGCAGAAGGTTGGTGAACAGGTGAACGGCAGATCCAGGCAGACAATGACAACGGATGATGGCAGACAGAAGACAGATCAGATAATACAGGTAGGTTCTCAGGTGAGCAATGGGTAAGGTCTGTGGAACTTGTCAGAGACATAGGTACACGTTGACGTACACATTGACGAGACCAGACCATGAGGAGAAGGAAACTGTGTCATGACGGGTAATCAGGGTGATGAGGGCAGGTCGTCTCCAGGACGGTACTGGTATTTCAGGGGACCAGGGCGGAGCTGGCAGTATGGGAAACCATGGCGGCGCTGGTAGTTCGGGTTGCCATGGCGCTGCTGGCAGTTCGGGAGGCCATGGCGGTGCTGACAGTTCGGGTTGCCATGGCGGTGCTGACAGTTCGGGTTGCCATGGCGCTGCAGGCAGTATGGGAAGCCATGGCGGTGCAGGCAGTTCAGGATGCCATGGCGGTGCAGGCAGTTCAGGATGCCATGGTGGTGCAGGCAGTTCGGGATGCCATGGCGGTGTAGGCCGTTCAAGGGGTCATGGTGATGCGGCCTCCGTGGCCTTGGCCTGGACCCCAGGCTCGACCACTAAGGTCGGGAACGGATAGCCTCAAACTGACTCTCAAATTGAGAGAAAGCCTATCTACATCCTAATAGAGAAAGCTATCAAGGAGACTCCAGAGAGCCTAACAACCTGATTCTACTGGCCCACAAAGCTCTGCAGAGCGAAGGCCTCAGTACAACTCTCATAAGGAGAGGAGGCCTAGTAACACTCCACACTAAGGGTAGTATGCTCAGAACAGCTTACCAAAGAGGCTTTGCAAAGTCTAACAACATGGACCCGCTATTCAGGCAGAGATCTAGGGAGAAGAGGCCTGAGAAGAATGACTCTATAATGAGAGGAGATCTAACAACGGTAGCCAAGGAGGCTCACAGAGAGCCTAGCAACCTTGCATACTGCCTAGCTGAGCTCTGAGGATAGAAATCTCAGCATGATGACTCTCTAAAGTGAGAGGAAGCCTAACAACGTCCTACGCTCAGACCAGCTTAGCAAGGAGGCTTTTCATAGCCTAACAACTCAGACCCGCTATTCAGGTGGAGCTCTAGGGAGTGGAGGCTTCAGAAGAATGACACACGACAACGAGGAGGCCTAACAACACTCCACTACTTTAAAGGCAGTAGCCAAGGAGGCTCACAGAGAGCCTAGCAACCTAGCATACTGCCTAGCTGAGCCTTGAGGACAGAGGCCTCAGCAAAATGACTCTCTAAAATGAGAGAAGGCCTACCTACATCCTACGCTCAGGACAGCTTACCAAGGAGGCTTACAGAAAGCCTAATGCCTCAATGCTGCTATCCAGGCAGAGCTCTGCATCACACAGAATCTTGCTTACTGAACCCGCCACCCCAACCAGCCCTCTTTGGAGCCCTCCTCCTCCTGCCATTCAGTAGTGATGTAGTACATAAAGATCTAAATGGCAGGGTCGAAGCCTTCAATGAGGACGCCTCAACTATTCAGAAATAGTAAGGAGGCATCAATACATTTCCATGCTCACACAATCCTTCACACTTCACATAAAGGATAAGTGTGGGCCGAATATGGTTTTCCTTATGATCTGCCTCAGCGTGGAGATCAAAGTAAAAACAGAAGGCTTACAGGATTGGGGCAGTTATGTCCAGACAGAAAATTGTTTTCCATAAAATCTGTCTCATACTGCCAAACCAGATCTAATCCCTCACTGGAGCAGGCCATAACTTCCCACAACTCCTAATTGTTATAATAATAACAAAAATAGTATTATTTGAGCCAACTAGAGGAGCCAAAAAAGGAAACCTTCCTGTTCGACTCATCCGTGTTCTGCCTACAACCCCGCGCTCAATCCCACCTCAACTTAATTGGCGGCCACGGGACCCGGACCGTGGAGTGCAGGTGCTCAACTCTCATTCCTCAAGAGAGAGTCAAGCCCAGGTGGAACCAATTACTGTGACCAAATCGTAAAAAGCGTGCATTTAACCCCCTCAAGAGTTGAGCGCACTATTTTAAATGTCAGATTCTATCACTTTGAAAGGAGTCCTACGAGAACAGCATGAATGCGTCGCTATTAGTGGCTTCATATTCCTCGAGATCCAAATGCACTCGTGCAAAAGCTAACTACTATTCTTCCGGAAAGAATAGTAAGAAACAGTTTCTTACCTTTCTCATGTAGTCACTTTCGTGAATGCATCATACCTAGCACATACAGCTTCTTCGAAGAGTCACAGATATTCCACCCAAACGCACTCATTGAAAAATCCTCACATTCAGCTCCCTCAAAAACTAAATGCGCATGCTCCTTACACGTACTTCAAACAAACTGATCCTGAAGACAAGACAAGAAAAAGGTGCCCTTTTATACCCATGGTCACACCAGTAGTGACGTCAAAGTAGTGACACTGGTTCATTGTCATGTTTAGACTCATGCTTTAGACACCGGTCATGCCGGAGGCATTCCCCCATAGTGTCCTCTAGAGGACGCAGTGTGAGTTCTCATTTGAAAGGGACCATAATTCAGCATGCATAACATATAATAGTATAATAACAACATATTAGTATAGTAACAACATAGTTTATAACAATAACATAACATAATAGTATAATAACAATATATTCAGTGTATATGATTATATTTATTAAATCATGAATGGATGCTGCTTTTTAACACACTTTTAACACACACCACAAATTGAAGTTCTAAAAGCAAGTTCGGGAAGAGCCTAATTATTCAGTCCTGTCAATCATCATCATTAGCATATATAAGCACCAGTCATTGAGGTGCATCAGGAATGGCTTTTCCATGCAATTTTGCTCTGTCCACTTACCCATGGAAGACCAATAAGAAGTGTCACTTGCAAGTTGTTGGCTCTTCAACACCACGGTAAAAGAAATCCTACTTTTCCTGAGATGTAAACGTGTCTTTACCACTTATATTGAAAACAACACAATTCAGCAGTATACAGCCCATATACTGTTTTCCTATTTTGTTCTCCTTGAGGGCTGCATAAATGTTTGGCCAGTGTATGATTTATTTGCTTCAACCTTATGAATCACAAGGTATCAATTCCAAACTGTTTCCAACAGTTTATACTAAAGTTTTATTCAAATATATCTCACATTTGGCAAGACCATACATCACTCATCTATTTATTACTAAGCCCAGTGCCCCAGAACCCCTTTTGAGTCTCTTGCCTTCTCATTCATCTGTTAAACAAATAGCTTCTTCTGTTTACAGCAAGAGTGCTCTTTCTCTTTTTCTACTTTTACTTTCTTCACTGCCCCAGCAGTAATCTCACTTCAGCTATTTAGACATTTACAGGCCAATTCACACTGCACCAACAGATGCAGACAAACAAACACTTTGTCGGATTTTGTTGAATCAGTGTATTATCCCTGTCGGTGTCTGTTGCCGCTGGTCAGTGCTTTTTTTCGCCAATTGAATATGTTGAATCTGCATTTGTCAGGTCTTGCGATGTCTGAGAAGTGACATACTGTAATCTGGTGACTGTTGGCGTTGGTCAGTGTCTCTCAGTCAGCCTTATTGATTTCAAAAGGCTGTGCTATCTTTACAGAGCAAGAGTTTGCCTGTTGTTTGACTTCTGTGACAAAAATACATCTTAGACAACCAGTTATAAATATGTCTTAGTGTAAAACGGAGGCTTTAAGACCAAGCAGAAGCCTCTGCCAGCTGGTTGTTTAGGCAGTGTGCAGCGGGTCATTTTATTTTCAGCAAATCAAAAAACACAAAAACCATCCACCTGTGTGCAATGGCATGCATTAGCCCAATTGACACTGAGCTGGTGACAATATGCAATCTAGCTGAAGGAAGACGTAAGAAAAAAGAGAAGTCTTCATTGACTATTGCAAGTTAATGTTGTTAAATAATGTAAAGAAAAACATTTTATATTTAACCCTCGTGCACTGTTCAATTTCTGGGTACAGCCTCGATGGTGCGGGTCAAATTGACCCTATTTGGATTCGATACAATTCCCAAAAATAACACTATATATATATATATATATATATATATATATATATATAAAAAAATAAAATAAAATAAAATAAAAAACATACAATCAGGATACTTTTCACACATACAAAGAATACATTTCTGAATTTATGATTTATAAAAATGTTTTTAAACACTATTTTTTTAAGACTGCCAAACTATATATGATTTGAAAGCTTTCAGACTCTAGTTTTCATATTTGGTGACTGATTTTCAAAAGAAATGACAGAGCAATAGAGAAATAGCTATAGATTCTCCATTTATGATGCAGTGCCAATCTATGTCTCAGGTTACACATGTAACCATGTTTCCCTGAGAAGGGAACAAGATGCTGCGTCAGAGTTTTCAACGCTGTGGGAACGCCTCTGGATGATTGCATTATGAAGCACAGGTAAAATCAGTCCAATGGCATGATGGACCGTCATAGGCGGGTGACATCATCAACCAGGAAACTATAAAGCATACCCAGACCAAACAGTGTTAGCTTTTAAAAGGCTGAAGAAAGACAATCACAGGCATGCAGGTAGTATGGCAAAGTGACACAGCATCTCGTTCCCTTCTCAGGGAACCATGGTAACATGCGTAACCTGAGACGTTCCCTTTTGAGGGAACTTGCGCTGCGTTAGAGTCTTCAACGCTGTTGGAACGTTTATACCCACGCCGCTGTACTGACAAATGCCTGTCTGTGCACACGTGCACACTAATGCTTTCGAAGTAGCCATACTTCAAGGTAAAGGCTGGCCGGCTGCCTCATACGCAAGATAAATAGCCTCGACTATCCACTTGCTCATCCTCTGCTTAGATGCTGGGCACCCTTTTCTAAGAGTTGGTTGGATTTACGCCACAGGGCAGCTCTGTGGACATGGGTATCTAAGGCCCTCACAGGGCAAAGCAGATTCAACTTTTCCTGGTCCAAGGTACTAAAAGGAGGAGGAAAGAAGGCCTGCAGTGTAATGGTTTTAGCCACATTAGTGGAAACTTTAGGAATATACCCTGGTATAGGGTGAAGAAAAGCTTTCACCATGCCTGGTGCAAAGTCTAAACATGAATGAGATACTGAAAGAACTTGAAGGTCTCCAACTCTCTTGAAAGACGTAATGGCAAGGAGAAAGAGGACTTTCAAAGTCAGAAACTTTTCTGATAATTCTTCGATAGGCTCAAAGGGAGCCACAGAAAGGCCTTCTAGAACAACAGCCAAATCCCATGATGGTACTCTTGATTGAACTGAAGGCCTCAGCCTCAAAGTGCCATGAAGGAAAAAAACTACTAAGGGGTCTCTCCCAACTGACATACCACCCAAAGGAGTGTGGTAAGCAGATACATCTGCCACATACACCTTTATTGTGGATGGAGATAACCCTGCAGAGAATCGTTCCTGCAGAAACTCCAGCACTATACCAACAGGGCAGTAAACTGGGTCCTGCTGATGACCCCTGCACCATAAAGTGAAAAGTTTCCACTTCAAAGCGTAGAGTTTCCTCTTGGAGGGAGCTCTGGAGTGGAGTATCGTCTCAACAACCTCAGTTGAGAGACCTGCATCTATGAGCTGGGCCTTCTCAGAGGCCAAGCCCACAGTTTCCACAGTTCTGGGCGGGGTTGAAGGATTAAGCCCCTCGCCTGAGATAAGGTCCATCCTTTACACGTGCTTCACGACGCAATCACGCAGAGGCGTTCACACAGCGTCGAAGACTCTGACGCAGCGTGAGTTTCCTCAAAAGGGAACGTATCTTTCCGTATGTTTTTTATGTGGGATTTAGAGGTTGAATTCAAATCAAATATTCACATTACTGCCCAAACTACTTCTGAATAGGATGTCTACTTCATAAATATTTTGAATATTATGTAAATATATGGTTCAGATCACACAAACCATATATGAAAATCGAACAGTCCAGTGAAGTCGGTCACCAGTGAAGTCTGGATGTCATCTAATGGAAAAGTTTGGTACTGCACCCAAAAAATCTTACTAAAGTTCTTTTTTTGAAATATCAACCTAAAACATAACAAAATATTACCAAAAAAATCTTATTATTTTGTGTCTGTACAATTGCCTTGGAACATTAAAATATGCAGGTCAAACTGACCCATAAACATTACAAACATAACAGAAATTATCTGTGTAATATGTCAAAACACATCAGCATGTTGAAACTTTTCATGCATGTTCATGACCCTAAATGAGAAAAAGTAACAAAATGTCAAGAAAAAAACATAGGTTAACCGGCATTTCAGTCAACTCAGAAATCGAAAAGGACCAAACTGACCCGCAACAGTCCACAAGGGTTAAGTAACTTTTAGCATTTCATGGGTGTTCTGAGACTTTAGTGACATCCAGGGCTTAGCCTTCAAGAGCACAATAAATAAAATTCCTATTATTAAATGCCTATGATAGTGCCATGATTAACTGTCTGTAAGTTCTATGTTCTAAATGCTTAGAATCATCTATTTTACCATTATGCAGACAAGCATTCATGATGCGACACCTCCAAAAGTAATGTGGCTGCTTTACTATAACATGTATTCTCACTGCAACCGCTTTACTAATGTAACTTGCACACTTTTTACCACCCATTTAACAAATGGGTATTTGTTAGATATTTGTGGTCTTGCTCGCTAAACCCTGGATTTTGGAGTTTGCGATTAACAATTTGGACTCTCACAGGCAGATTACTATATGTAGCTTTTACTAGACAAGTTATTGAACCACAGAACCAGTTCAAAATTAACGAAAGCCTGCAGGTACAGATGAAAGTAGGGCTGAATGATTAATCGAAATAAAACCGAAATCGCAATTTGGATTTCGATTTCATAACGTCAGCTGAGTGTTTGAAATAACTTCCTTTTGTGAGCTGATGTGACTTCCTATCATAGAATAAGGCAGACAATACATTTAGGGGTCCAAGCAGCGAAGGTGTCGGAACCCTATTGTATTTGTACTGATTTTCTTCTTCTTATTAGGGGTTCAAGCACGAAGCACTAAAACCCTATTGTAATTGTTATATTTTCCAAGGATCATCATTCTCCCCTAAAAGTGATCGACAGACCCTAAAAGTGAGTGGCAGGCCAAACCGTAAGTCGTAGAGACTTTGGGGGCTGGTAGTACTCACACAACGTCAGCGAGGCTCGCCCCGATTGGCCTGACGGGGACGCTACAGCAGTCAAAAGCACGAAATGATTCATAACTCCTGAACTGTTAAGCATAGGCTCAAGTGTCTTATATTGTTGGAATCAGGGCCGGCCCAATCCTTTATGGGGCCCTAAGCAGAATTTTATATGGGGGCCCCTCGGTTAAAACAATTTAAGATAAACAGTATCTTCTTATATATATATATATATATATAAAATGTAAATGTACGAAACGCACAATATTAAATCAAATACTTAAATAATGACATAAAATGAACAGATCAGATGGACCTGTAACAAGATAACAATAATAAATTTATTAACATTAAAGGAATAGTTCGCCCAAAAATGAAAATTCTGTCATTTACTCACTCTCAGCCTGAATGAGTTTCTTTCTTCTGTTGAACATAAAAGTTATTTTGAAGAATGTGGGTATCTAAACAGTTGCTGGTCACCATTGACTTCTATAGTATATTTTTTCTATTAAGTCAATGGGGACCAGCAACTGTTTAGTTACCCACATTCTTCAAAATGTTCAGCAGAAGAGAGAAATTAATACAGGTATGGAACAACATGAGAAAGAGTGAATAATGACAGAATTTTTCATTTTTGGGTGAACTATCCCTTTAAGGACAAGCGGCAGCATGTTTACTATTAGGCTGCTGTCACTTTAAGACCTGCATGCATCTAAGAAAAAGACAAGCATACTATTTTCTCTCAAATGATTACTTTCACTTTAGACATAACCAGGTGTGTTTATGTAAACCTAATGTGTATTTGACAGTATTAGCGCAATCAGACGTAATGGGGCGCTGTTTGACAGGCTTTTAGTGTGTGCGCGCTTCGGGTATACGCGCTCAGAAAAAGCGCATGTCAGAACAGCACGCGAATGAAATGTTTAACTGGCAAGGCTTTAAACACATGCAAATAATGAACTTTTGTGATTGTGAATAAGTGCAGTGTCCCGTGAATGTAACTCTACTGCTGCATTAACGTGATAGGGCTGCACGATATTGGAAAAAACTGACATTGCCATATTTTGTTTTTCTGCGGATATATGTTGCAATATGAAATAAATTTAAAAGATTACTTGAATAGCTCTATTTGTAAATAATAATTCTAGAACGATTGGGGTGATTTAAATGAAATAAATGGGTGTTTTATATTCTTCAGGTAAGTATTCAGGTCCAGAATATGAATAATCAAATGTAAAATAACACTGCATAGTCTTCACTGTATAAATTGAATATAATTAATCTTTGTTAAAGCTGCAAAAGTGATTTTCTCTTTGTATTTTGTTGTTGGTTAACGTTCATTACACAGAAAGCAGCAAGCCTGCTGTGACTTTAAGACCGAATGCTTGGATCCGATCCTAATGATACACATCCGTTTCCGTTTGGGTTACCTAAGCCATAAGCAACTGTGTTTACAAGGACATTTTGACATAATTCTGCGTGTATATGTCCGTTCAAGCACAAATAGATGCGGAAGTGAACGCAATTCATTGTTCACGTGCGTCTGCGCGGCTCCGTGTGACAGGACCTAAACACATGCAACTTTGGTTAAACTTTGCAATTCCTGCGATGTGACTATGGTGGATGCGCACATCGCGATATCGATGCTAAAACCATACATCGTGCAGCTCTAATGTGATGCGAATGTATGTCGAGTTGTACAGTATTATTGGGACGGAGGCGCTAGAACTGCAACTGATTGTGCGCTGTAAAAATAAAGCTGTCATTTCATATGCTCTTGGGGGCCCCCTGGTGGCCATGGGGGCCCTAAGCAGCCGCTTAGTTCGCTTATGCCTTGGGCCGGCTCTGGTTGGAATCATTGGCTCAAGGCGGTCTATGAAATTTGAGCACCTTTTAGACCAGGTTAACAACGGCTGATCAAAACGAAACTCGGTGGGCATGTTTGAGTCATGACCCTAGAGGTCTGTGTGAAGTATGAAAGAAAACAGCCACTGGGTGGCGCTATCACGTTTGACATACTATAAATATATCACACAACTTATCACATACACACAATATTCATATCATATGTTGAAATTGCTCTTTAAATATTTGTGATCATTTAGCAATCCTATTTTTGCAAACTAGGTCCTAGGTATTTCGTTCAATCTCAAAACCAATGCAGTACAAGTTTTTAGACTCTTTAGGTCAATAATTATCAAAAACTGTTGAACTTTACCATTTGGATAGCCATAACAGTGTCATTTAGAAAATGGCCATGGCCAAATGTACCCAAAAGCTTATAAATTCTAAATGCTTGTGTTAGCCTAGATCCTAACAACATAAATAGCATAAAGGTCTTAAAACGCTTGAACCCTGTTAATTGCTGCTTGCAGCTATGTTTATTATTATTATTCTGCCATAAAAGTGTCTGGTCAGCCAAAACCGTAAGTCCTAGAAACACCAAATTTGACAGGATGGTCCCAAATGCCCCCCACTCCTCAGGTACACACACCCCGATTGGACCATAGGTGGCACTATAATAAGTACTTTTACATTTTTGCTCATATCTCCACAACCATACAGGTTACAATCAAAATTCTTTTTCCTCTGATTCTCTGAGTCAAGCTGGACAAAATGTATATCTCTGAATTTTTTTTTTTTGCCATGCATAAAATTATTCTGCCATTTTGTGCTTTTTGATATACTTTTTCAAACTCCTCCTAGACCATTTGTCAAATTAACACCAAATTTTGTATGTATCATCTAGATACCCTGAAGACAAAAAGTTGCCAAAAGAATTTGGATTCATCAAATGGTTTAGAACAATGGTTCTCAAACTGGGGTACGTGAGGTGACAAGAGGGGGTATACGAACAAAATGTTTTGGGGGTGGGTTAATTCTACCCCACCTTAAAATAACATTAAAACCGAGCACGTATTTCTAACAGGCAAAATGTCGTAAATACATGACATCCAATTTTTTGCAGTCAAAACTGACTGCATCTATACAAGCAGCGTGCAAGTATGTTGCGTGCAGAGTATGCTGTTTTAGCAAATCACGCTACATTACTGCCGTTCTCGACAACATACCTTTGTAAAAGTGGGGATTTAGCACTTACTAGCATAAAGAACAAATAGCCTTTAAACACAGGCTGAGATCGATTTAAGACTCAAACCTTGATACAAAAACCCTGTGAGTTCTTGTTTTTAATGTTAATGTTTTAATATATTATACGAGCAAGAATGCAATTTTTTCCTCAAATATCCACACGATTGCAAATGTGACACTGATTTTATATAACAGTTCAACAAAAAAAGGGTAATATTAAGTGATAAACATTTTAAATGGAGTATTGTCAGTGTTGGTTGCTTAATTTTGCAACAAAATAATAGTTCCAACGAAAGCCACAGAAGAACTGCAACACGCAGCGGTGTTTCGTGAATGAATCTGCGGCTCTGAACCAATCGTAAGAGTAAATGATTCAATAACCCATTCATAAATGCAGCCACTTGCTTCGTTGCTGAATGAATGACTCGATGACTCACTCACTAAGAAGTGTCTTACCGCCACCTACTGGTGGTTTTAGTTTAATATTTAAAAGTATCACTTTTTGCCATCAATGCATATTTCTCTTTTGAAATTGTTTTATTTAAAACATTATTTATTTTAAAAAGGTATTTATAAAGGTAAAAAAAAATACACTGGAAAATCAATTTAAGGGGGCAACTATTGTCCTTTAATGGAATAGGTGTGACTACAGTCTAAGTGGAAGAGAGGGGGTACACAGAAAGATAAATGCTTCAGGGGGTACTCCACTCTAAATGTTTGAGAACCACTGGTTTAGAAGATATAGTTTAATAAGTGTATGGAGCCATGGATACAAAATGAATGGGCTTATATCTTCTAAACAGTTTGACTAATTAAAATTATTTTGATACCTTTTTTGTCAGAAGTGTCTATGATACATGCAAAATTTCATGTGAATCAGTCAAATGGTTTAGGAGGAGTTAGAAAAAGAAATTTTTGGCAACTCAAAATGGCCGACAGACTACAACAAGTTGTAATAATATTGTCCACTAGAGGGAACAACAGGATAAGACATCTATTTTTTCCATCAGTTTGAATGTATGAATCTAAATCTCACAAAACTTCATACACATGGAAAACAAGACATTCTGAGTAAACATTTTTTTTTTTTTAATATTAGCCATTTATATCAATGGGATTCAGAAATGAAGGCCATAATACTAATATTGTCCACCAGAGGGAGCCACAGGATAACAAAACCTTTTAGATCCATAGTTTAAAGTCTGTGTAAATGGTTCAATAGATTGATTTATTTAACCAGCTTGCAGGACTGAATGTAGAGCTTCAGGACCTCAGACCAGCTCTTTGTCTGTTACGGAGGCCAGCAGAAAGAAAAGGCTGTCTCCAAGCAGAGGATGGATTCCTCCTTCAGGGAACGAGGGATACATATGTAACTGAGAGTTTTTTTGTTTGTTTTTTTTCCCACAGTGGATGCATAATAGGTTCATATTCCATATTAAAGACATGGAATCAGTTTTTGATTTAGCATACCTCCTGACCAAAATTAGTCACAGATGATTTTTATCATAATAATTTATCATAAATCACTAGAAAGGTCTTATTATTATTATGATCATAGGCTGCCACATGTTAACAGGTAACCCTGCAGTTTTTCATAAAATAAATTTTCTATAAATTAAAATTATTATTATCATTTTCTAATTATTATATTGTAATATTTATTAGGGATGTATCGGTATCGGAGCCGATACTGAGCTTGTGTACTCGTACTCGTAAAATTGGGAAAATGGCATTGACAGAAATTGCCCACGGAAATGCACAAAATATATCTGACTGTTTCTCTTTGCAAGACACGCAAAAACTTGCTTGAGCAATAGACACATTTACTTGGCCAATAACGTCTGCCCAGATATATTTGGCGTCCCATTTTTGCATGACAGTATTAACTAGGATAATCAGCGCTTCCGTGTCGTCTCTCTCCCCTGGTGACCGTGTTATTATACAAATGACAAAAAACAGGTTCTCTTGTAATTTGATGTTATTTTGTTTGAAATTTTGTATTATTAATAAAGTAATTGGAGGACAAGATGGGGTTGTTCTTTGTTCAAAACCAATATTGGAACACTCCTCATACAATTGTTTCCCATAAATAAACAATAACACACTGTAATATTTCACTGTTGGTATAATTATTTGATTATTCCTTTGGTTTGGTAGTGAAGTGGAAATATGTTTGAGCTTTGACATCTTTGTGACAAGAAGATAAAAATTATTTTTCATAATATCTTTTCAAGTTACAGTTATTCATAAGTATGAGCAAGCTGGCCCAAAATAATTAGTCTGTGTACTGTTTTAAAAAATGATCACGACAAAAAAGTACAGGTATCGGAATCGGTATTGGCGAGTACCAGAAAGAAAATATCGGTACTCATACTCGTCCTTAAAGTGGTATCGGTGCATCCCTTATATTTATTCTTTGTCACATGTAGTTAAACACGCAAGAGTCAAAGATAAGCCAATAACAGTCTTTTAATCACAAAGGGGAACACGCAGGAGAATAGGAGTCAAAACTACACACTTAACACAAACACCGGAACTAAGGACAAAGGAACTAACTCAAACTGAGGGCTTATATAAACAGAGCAAACAAAGGGAGTCAATTAATGAATAACAGGTGAGTGGGATGAATCAATCAAAGGAACAAACAGACACACACAGGGAAACATGGAATGAAAACATAACCCTGACATTATTAAATACTCTATATTTTTAATAATGTAAGTGTTATTACAATAATAATATTTCTTATTTTGTTTAATATTTTATTTAATAATAATCATAATTATTATTATTATTCATATTAATATATAAGCACAACATTTTGGGCCAAATTGTGCAGCCCTACAAACAAGCACAACAAACCTGGTGGTCTTTTTTTTTTTTTTGTTAATTTGTTTTAAAAATTACATTTTAAATTGCAAATCGCAATTTTAACCAGAAAATCAAAATCTGATATTTTCCCCAAATCATGCAGCCTAGTTGAAAGTCAGCTTTTTGGTCCTGTCCACCTTAAGAAAGAACTGAGCTGGTTCTAACTAACGAAGATTTCCAAGAATTACCAAAAGTCTAACAAGTGCTGATACTTTGTGCAAGTCTGAGGTACATACTGGAAATATACTTATGACTAGCATTATTATTAAAATATGCAAAAGACTTTCTGTTAAAAGATGTACTGTAATAGGTGCAAAAAGATAATGTTGTAAACTTGTCCAAGGTACAGACTGCTAGTCAGTCATACAGTTTATGCTATTCGACATGCAGGATCATAGAATGAAACTGTGACAACACTTAAGTTAACACCATTAACTTAAAGGCAGGGTAGGTGCTTTGTTCCAGAAACATTTTTTGTTATGTTGGTTGAAAGTCTCTTCACATCCTAATAGCAATCACTAAGTTAAGTGGTCTAAATGTATATATATATATATATATATATATATATATAAAATATCATCTGTGGAAGGTGTAGGACTGTAAAATGTTCGTCCATGTGTTTTGAAGGAGGAGTGGCTTTTGGAGATGCTCTGAAGGGAGGGTGAAATCTTAAGAATTTTAAGCTAGCTCACTATTGTTAGCCTCTCCGAAAATTGCCTACCCTACATTTAAGCAAACAAAAAGAAATCAGCAATTTGCGTTCACACATAGGCTTTATTTGACTTTATATGAGTTGTTAGAAATATGTACTAGTGACGTCATTGTGTGATGATGTAAAAGAACTGCTTAATGTTTTTTTTGGGGTTTTTTTTTTTTTTTCATGGTTCATGTAAACGAACCATCCGAAAGAACTGGTTTATGGAAATGAATATCATTCTTGCCATCACTATTCTAGGTTATAAAAATGCCACCACTAGAAATACTCGAGGACCAGATATGCACAATGCTGTTGTAGTTCCTTTGTCATTGTTCTATGCTGCAGTCTTCATGGTACGGAAAGTTCAAATTAACGTGTGGGAGCATGTTTAACCAGATAACCAATAAAAATGAAACAGACTGCACTTAAATAAAAAGTGCTTTTGTAGTCTATTAACACTAGGCAGCCAACTCATCTTGACTGAGGGGGCGGGGTAGACTGGGTGAGGGGGCGTCGCCTAGTGACGCCGGTCCTATGACTATGGCGTCATTAAACATGTACGTCACGGCAAATCAATCTCAAATGCAAGACTGACATATATAAACTGAAATCTCTGTCTCACTTTAACTGTCCCCATGATTACTCACTTCGGCAAAAGAGCTTTATTAAGATCTTTGGTGCCATCTGTCTGCTAGACACACACATGAATGTGGACATTGGCCGTGACGCTGCAGCACGATGATGTTTTCCTCCCCCGCCCCTCTCGTGCGCACTCTCCCGCAAATAAACCGCTGTGAGTCATCGAAGTACTTCTGCTCATCCATTCAAAGATATACGCCAGCAGGTTCCAGAAAACCAGCCTATTCTTTATGCAGTTTAACGCGTATAGTGTGTTCCAAACATAATTATCGATTCACAATTTGTCTGTATTGTGTAGAACATATAATTCTCTTTGTTCACCAAGTGCAATAGCTGCTTACAGACGAAGTATATTAAAAGTTCTGCTCAGTCGAAAACAAAATCGATATGAGGAGCACATGCGCGTGGCATTCTCAAAAAAAAAAAAAAAAAAAAAAAAAAATTAAAAAACACAGGAAGACAAACGAATGCCTCTTAAACGTTAAAACAAACATGAATCGACAGGTCAGAGGACATTGCTATGTGTGCGCGTGTTAATAAAAAATTATATGTGGAATCAACATAACAGAAAAATGCTGTCGTCATGGCTAGGCTACCCTAAAAGTATTCACTTACAACTCACAGTTTCTTTCACTGGCATTCACTGATACCATTGTTGCATTGCTAGTCCAACATCATACGGTTTTTCAAACTTTGGCAGTGAACAGCTACTGTAGCGAACTAGCCATTCAAACTTGACAGTTGTCAAACCATTAAGTAAAACAATAGGCCTAATAATAATAATAATAATAATAATAATAATAGCCTAATAATAAAACAGTCGCTAATGCATCATTAAATTACACATATTTAGCTATGTGCCGAGATTAGAAGTCATAGCCAAGTCGAATGAGTTCAAGTCCACACAAAGATGGGACTTTTCAACTCACCACTCGATGTGCAGAAACGTTAGAGTGGCGGCACGTCAATGTTGATTTCCAGGGTTAATCCGACAGTGATTTTGTCATCGGGTCAGTCGTTTATGGTTCATTAGGCTGAATTCCAAAGCTGGGGAGAGCTGCAGGAGTGCGGTCGCTGTTCAGGCAGATCGTGGTTCTGAAACTCTTAAATATCCCACACCTTCTGCTCTCTCAGAGCCCGGAGCTTAAAGCAGTTTCCATGGCGACCTGGCGTCAGAGTTTTGAGGTAGTCCACGTAGTGCGAGTCACAACAATGGCACATATCAAAAGCCCGCGGAACGAGAGTTAACAGGTGTCAAGAGCGCGCACATGTATGTGCATGTTATGTTGTTAGACGATAATGACACTTTTGATGGGTTATCTATTCTAAACAGACTCCAGCTGTTTAAAAAAAGTCATTACATAAAAGAAGGTTACCATTATGGCATCTGAGAGAGAGGGAGAAAAAAAAAAAAGAAAATCGCAGTTTACGTTTGTTGATTGTTCTTCGTATAAAAATGTGATTATATCACAAGCCTCGGTTACAATGTGCTCATGTATAGATGATTACACTTATTTCTGTGTAAGACTGCATTTCTAACGGGTAAACAGGCTGTTCGGGAAATTCAGATGAATAAGACTTTATCTTTAATCTCTGAACATCTTGTTTTACAAATCATTGATGCAGTTGAAATTTGTACACAATTTATAATTCCCATACTGACATTGGTTCTTCTGCATTACAAATAACATACTTTTTGGAAATTCCCTCACTTTATTTTACTTATCTAAAATCATTGTTTTAGCTAATGCTCTCTACCTTTTAAATTTAGTTTAATATTAATAATATTGTTAAATACATTTAATACGATTAATCTATCAAGTATAAACATTTTATTGTTCACAGAAATACTTGTAGTGTGAGGTGTTTTACTGGCAGTGAGCTGCACAGGCGCTGCAGTGCTATGTTATATCAGCCAGCTAGTGACTCATCCCTCTCTTGCTCTCATGATGTAGAGACGCAAAACCAACCATCAATCAACCCCTCCCTCCTGTACACGTCAAGGATAGATCTCTGCAGTGAAAGCCCGGACAGACTTGTCATGTCCAATACATTAGGCACTCCTCACCGAGACTCCAGTTTAGTTGCATTTCTAGACATCCCACCAGAGTATGGATTACAGCCTGATCAAACACGCTAATGTGTAATATTGTACTGAAATAGAGACTATAGCTATATTAAAAAAAAAAAAAAAAAAAAAAAGTGCTAAGATTTCTCCCCTAAAGAGAGAATTTTTAAATAGCCTTGCCTATTCCATGCAGTAGCAGTCCTATTCTTTAAAAGGCTTATGGCTAGGTTACGTTTTAGTTATGTTCAAGCAAGCCTCTCGGTAGATTATGGCAATTTGCGAATTTCCATAAATAAATCCGACGTCACTACGCCTGTACCTAAATGGACTCCAGCACAGTAGGCTATATTAGAAAATGTCTTGTTGGCGCCTGGGCTTTCGCTGAGCTCCCGCCCCAGTGCGTGTGATGTCACGGAGGACGCCGTCAGTGACGCGGATGATTGCTCTCTGATGCTTCTCTGGATGTGAGCCGTTTGCTCTGTGAAACCAAAACAAGTTTTTTTCTTGTTTTGGTAAGTAGACTAATTAATTGTAATTGAGGCGGCTCAACGGACATCTCAGTTGTTCCTTTGCTATTTGACGGTGTAATTCGGTGGGGTTATAAGAATATCTGTGAGTGGCCAGAGTTTTGATTTCAATCTGCGTGAATAGGCATTAAAACATTAAAAAGCTCCGTTAACCGTTAAAATGCAGTCTCTTTTGTGTAAAACTGTAAGTCATAAACTGTTAGCTTACACAAAGCTCTTGTTTAAGGGTTATTTAACAGTTTTAAAAAGGCCTAATTATGTATAGCCTATCATTAGTCATGGTCTGCACAAGTACGAGTCCTAAACAAAAGATTTGCTTTTGTTCTCTGCTAATTAACCTATAGTCAAATCGATTCATAGATTCCTCCATATCAAAAGAATAACATGTAATTATGAAAAATTCTATGAAAGTAACAACAAATGAAAGTCAAAATATTTTTTTCAAAAATTACAAATAGCCTATTCCAGTTCTTCCGTGGCCAAGCGATTGATTTGTGGGGAACAGTATGAGGACGAAACCTGCAAAAACAATAAATAAAAAATAGCCTACGCTTCAGAGGCAAATTTGGAAAAGAGGTTGCTTCCTCTGCAAAAAAGTTAGGCCTAAGATGTTTTTGACTCTTTGTATAGCAGTCGTTTATTATAAATTTTAAATGTAGAAGATACATATAATAACTGTATGAAATGTAGAGTATATGTTAGATATATATAGCCACCATAGACATTTAGAGGGACTCCTCAAAAAATTAGAAATGGCCAAATTGTCCCTCAATATTTTATATTCTTGATGCTGCTCTGCTGCACTTCACTACGCGCAACTCTGTTTGTTATTTGGATGACAAAAAGTTTTTAGGTTGCTCTGTCTCAATAGTCTAACAGCGCTCGCGTCAATGTCAGAATGAGTGAGATGGCCAATCAAATCAAAGAAGGCGGGTCTTACAGAAGACGAGTATGAATTCCAGCGCAACGCTTTAGTTTCATCTCTGAAAGAGTGAAAAATTAGCAGCTAAACATTAATATTTAACTGTTTTACGAGAGGAATGTTGAACGACCGAGAGTAATATCCAGGGATGCAAGCAACTCAACTTTTTAAAAAATGTCACGGTTTTGAATGTAAAATATGGTATAATTTACATTTGATTGTAACTCATAACTAAATGTGACAAGACAAGAAACGTTTTGCGTTTTCGACATATCAGATATCAGTAAGAGTGAACGTGTGCATATTTTAAAACAAAATATTATTTGCAAATAGTTTAAATTGATTAGGCCTACTTCACAACTGTAGTGGAACATATTTGACAATTTTACTTTTATTTATTCCCTTAATCCTTTATAATAATACTTAATAATTATTTAAGTCCTTTACAACGAAGTCCTTTGATTTTTTTTTTTTCTTTTAACCGTTTATTAATTTTTGAATGTAGCTCCATATTTATTTAACAACATGCTAATGAGAGGGTGTCAATCAAACATCAGAAGGCGGTCTCTATGCCTCCATTGGCTGATCATTGTAAAAGTGCTATTGCTGATCAATAGCTGATCAATATTTGATCAATAGCTGGGTTTCCATCCAAACATAAAGTGAATCTTTTCAAAGTTTGCAAAAAAAAGAAAGAAAAACAAATGGGAATTAGGTCTGTTTCCATCAAGTTGTTCGCACTGCAAATTTTAAAGAGTGAATTTAACTCCCTAAGAGATGTAGTGTGTAAAATGTAGTCTCCATTTCAGTTACCAAAAAATAAACTTCGGTTCTCAGAAATATACAAACAATCTTGTTGAACACAGGCAATTCATCAATAAAATCTGTACAAACAGCAAGACCTGTGTGATACTCAGTGTCATTATGTTTAACCCAAGTTGTGACACTTACTTCACTTGACATATCAATCTGAAAATGCTCTGAAATCAAATCTCCATTTTCAACATCAGTCAGTTTCTTTAATTTGATAGGCCCAGACTCAATGCCTTTAGAGGACAATGATTCCCAATGATAAGCCACAGCTATTTGGTGTTTCTTCGCAAGGGACTTGCGAATTTTCAAGCTGGACTTTGTGTTTGGCTTCATATCTCATACTCCAAACGTGTACTAAAGGACCAATTTGGCGTATACTCTCAGGATAGTGTATCATGAAATGATGCTTCGGGATTAAATTATTTTTAAATAATATACAGATACAGATTTTTAAATAACCGATGATGCTCTTCAATGAGATGTTTCAAAAATACAGTCATTCCCTCTGTAATATCATTGTAACCTCACTGGTTAATCTGGTGCGCAATACTACACGCGGATCATTTTCAGTCAACAGCAACATATGATGTTATATTAAAGTTCGGGAGGAGCAGGTTCAGATAATTAACCTAATTAGCACAGGTGGAGAGCATTCAGTTAATCAACTCAACCAATGACAAGAGGTATAAATTCAGCAGACTTACCTCTGTTCATCTGAGAGTTTATCAGCATCCCTCCTCCACCCCATCTCCTCACTTCCAGTTCTATCTACTTTTACCACACCGGGGGGAGTACTCTGGGCTCGGGCCAAAATTCAGAGCTCGGAGCCCTCTCCCCGGACAGCACGCCAAATATGCATAACTTTACTCTATTTAATTATATGGATATATGAACTTGTGAATGTCATGTGGATAATGCCTTGTCTCTCATCATCTCTGAGCCATCCATTACAACGCTGCTACAGCTGTCCTCCTTGTGCAAGGACACTTCTGCATCTCCTCCCAAAGTCTCATCCTCCACTGCACTCAATGACAGGACTGAAGGCGACCTCTGACAAGAGTTGGATGAATTCTCCATGTTCACTGGTAGGAAATTCACCAACATCAACAGGTTTCGATGAACAACTTTTTCCTGACCTGTGGCTGGATTACGGATCCTGTAAGTGTGAGTGTCTGGTTTACGATCCACAACAGTGTAAACTGTCAACTCCCATCTGTCAGCGACTTTCAACTTCTCAACAGCCTGGTCCTGCGCTTGTGTCCAGTCACTAGGTTTCAGCTTCCTATTCTGGCGACCATGATCCAGCTTCCTTAGATTTTCCGCTCTTGCTTTCTGACCTTCCAGAAGATTAAAGGGAGGCTTGGCTATGGCAGAATAGTTTGGAATAAAGTGCTGGTAGTAATTCACCATTCCCAGGAACGATCTTATTTTCTTCTGAGAAGGAGTTGTTCCATCAAGCTCCATCAAATCCAAACTGCTTATCTTAGAGATGCTTTCAACTTTGCTTGGATCCGTGGATACACCTGTCTGATCAATCATATGCCCAAGGAACTTCACTGATTTCCTCATCAGTTGACATTTTTTTGGAGCCAGCTTAAGATTGTATGTGTGAAGTCTGGCAAACACCATTTCCAAGTGATCAAGAGCAGTTTTCTCATCTGGTCCGAAGACAATCAGGTAGTCCAGATAACACAGGAGACTAAGAAAGTTTTTGTCCCCAAATATGTTGGTCATCATATGCATGAAGCTGCCAGGACTGTTGCAGAGGCCTTGGGGTAAACGATTGTATTCGAAATGGCCCATTGGCGTTGTGAAGGCAGTAAACTTGCGGTTTTCCACATGCAGCGGCATATTATAGAATCCGGACGTCAAATCCATTGTGCTAAATAGGGCGTTACCGCCAAGTGCTGCCAAACAATCCACCTGATGTGGAAGATGGTGCACGTCCTTCAGCGTTCTCTGGTTCAACCAGCAGAAGTCAGTACACACACGCAGGTCTCCACCAAAACGAGAGGAGAACTTCCTGGGGAAACAACAGCAGATTTGGGCAGCTTCCCCCATACTAAGTACTCCCAGCCCAGCTCAAGATATACAGCTGACTATCATCTTACTGTTCCTATCTTCCCAGGTATCTCCTCTCCTCTCCAGCAGTTCAATCCAGCAAGCATTGACAAGAAGCTTTCACACTCAGGGTCTGGTGAAGTTGGACTAGACACAGCTTGCCAAAATTCACCACACAATTTGAAGTATCTGAGAATGTGTTTAATAACATTAGTCCCAAGTATTAGCTCATCATGTTGCCCAGGAACTACTAAGGTAGGTACTACCATCTTTATACCATACACTTCCATGGTAAGATTGAATGATGAGTTGGGTTTCACACGCAGCCCTCCACAGCCTACAAGGATGACATCAGTTTTGAACTCACCACATTCATCCACTGCACCAGCTGATTTCAGTTTCATCTTAGCAGACTCATTTATAGTGCAGGCCATCGAACCACTATCCAACAATGCACTCATGAGGTTGTCACGTCATGCATGTTCTGATAAATGACTTCTGAATTATCACAACTTCCTTTGGCTAAAAGATATGCATTCTCAGACTCACAATCATCAAAGGCTTGGGAGTTACAATGAGGACCCCCACTGCCTCCCTCTGAATATGGGTCTGCTAGTTTCCCTCATGTTGTGTCTGGGCAGAGGAATGTTTAGGACAGTCCTTCTTTGTGTGCCCTGGGGAGAAGCATGCAAAACACAGTTTGTCTGTCATACAGTGTGTCACCGTGGTATGTTTGCTGTCATTTCAGACTCAACAGGCACTGACAAAACTGCACTGCTGTCTGGAGCCATGTCTTGGGTTGGAAACATCACGAAATTGCACCCTGTCCATGAGCTGTTCCATCATCTCCATCATACTAGTGAGCAACTGACTCTCAGACTGTTGTGTGTGTTGAGATATCGCTGGGGCCAGAGTTGAGCTGGAGGAGGGCTGACGCTGTGCCTGACTTGGCGCTGATGTAGGCTCTGGTTGGTGGCATACCTGAGCATCAGGTAAAGAACAGAATGATTGGATTGGAACAGCAGCCGACTCTGACTTGGAGCCATCATACATATGCTCACTGCTGAACACTGCAGTTGTGTGGCTCCGTAAATTCACACTAGTATTTCCCCGGCTCCTAAATTCTCTGGTAATCATCAATCCTGCTCTGTATTTCTTTTGCACTCCACTCTTGAATAGGCTTGCATCTGAATATTTTCGCTAAACTGGGGTCAGGACAGAATTTACCTCCTCTCCTATGTTGTCGAAACGTTTGCCTTGTCTCCGCAGTCCCTCATCTGCCAGATCAGCCGCTTTGTTAATTCGAATCCAGTAGTCCACAGGATTCTCCTTGGCTTTGGGGAGAGTGGCATAAAAATCTAAGAGTGGCAGGCAAGAGGGCGCTTCACTGAAGTATTGCATTAGAATGCCATAAATTAACTCAGGGTTCTGTCTGATGTTGAGCATACCATCACTGCGCAGGCTGACCTTGACAACATCCCTTGCCTTTCCAGCCAGTCTACTCATTATTTCTTCAGCTTGATCTTGAACAGGGCACATTTGCTTTCTTAAGCAAGCTTGTTTCCTCACCAGGAACCCACCCAACAGGAGTACCACCCAGGGTCTGAATTAACCCAATACCCATATCGTTCTCAGCATGTAACTGTGGACGTCCAACCCCTTCACTGAAAATACCACCCTCTGTGTTACCAAGTAACCATGTACCCCTTCCTCTAGGGAAACCCATGTTACCATAACATGATGCATCAAGGTCACCATCATACTTGTGTTTTTCAGTCATAATGGTAACAAAAATTTAGCATGAAAAAGTAAAAAAAAAACAAGAAAAATAACAATATTGATGAGACAGCACACTATTTGAAACTAAATCTTGAACATGACAGCAGTCAAAGCAGAACTATGTTCCATGTGTCCATGTGTTGTGTAAGTGATAAACTAATGCACAGTCCCAATAACGTGTGAGTATGTATATACTGTCCTAATCCAAAGCATCGAAGACTTGACCCACTGACAAACTTGACCTGCTCACAGCATTGAAGACTAGATCCACCGATGAACTTGTCCCGCACACAGCAACCATGGTCGGTCTGCCCTGAGCTGATCAAAGAATCCAAGGAGGCATGACACCAGTGTAACGGATGTGGAAGGACATGCTCACATATGGGAATCTTTCAACTTTGTTTTATCCGCAGCAGCGAATAAAACAAACTTGAAAAACTTGAATCTTTTTGATTAGAAAAAGAGTAGAACAAATCACATACTGCAATACTGTACTGACAATACTGCAGACACACACGAAAGACCGCAGCGACACTTGAATCTGCTGCTTACAGCTGAACTCATATTACAATGTGGAAAATTATAATTAATAACAGGAAAACAACTTGCTAAATACCATCAGTTAACATTTATAACAAAATAAACACGAAAGCAACATACCTTTATGGATAGAAAAGAGTAGAACAAATCACATAGGCTGAAGACAATACTGCAGACATACATGAAAGACTAGAAAAATTACAAGTACACTCAACTCATAATACAATTAATTGTCATACATTTAAGACATTGACACAATTACCACAAGAAATAAACTCATTCACACTCGTGTGACGCACGTGGAAATACAATACATTTTTTTAACAATTTCATCAACTGTGTTTAAGTGTTAAATGTATTATCTAGTGATGTTACACCTGATACTGAGGCTTTGAAGCTTGTGTCAAGAACGTCAGGTCCTTCCTGCTGGAGCTCCTTATTGAGGCTTGTATCGTTTTAGTGAAATGACGTCACCGGTGACGTTCAAAGCCTCATTTGAGTGCAGTGCTTCGAGAAGGGGTTCACTTTTGGCGGAACGATGTTTTCCCTCTCATATGTTACACAAGCACTTCCAGTGCTCTCTGTCCAGTCCACCTTCATCACATTTCACCTTCTTTTATCTAAATAACTCCATTTCCCTCTGTTCAACAAAAGACACTGCCCAGTCACAAAATTATGAAACATTACGAACAACACTGAGCATAAATACCTCAAAGAATGAATGAATAAATTAATTTATGAATTTATTTATTTAACGTGTTTATGTGTGTATCTGTTAATGTATTAAGCCTTTGTGAAACATGTAGCACACATTTTGGCGCTGTCACACTCCTCACAATTTTTTTTCTGCACCATTTCCATTGACCAGCAGGTGTCTCTGCGTGCATTCGAAGCCTCGAGAAATTAACCACTTTTCAGCACATCAGACTGGAAAGCTTCAAAGCTTCATCTTGCCACCACTAGTATTATCTGTATGTTAAAATACATATATGAAATAAATTGCGTCGAAAAGATTAACTTAAAGCATATTATTTTCACAATTAATCTGTTAATGCAGTGAGAAAAATCGTACACTTGAATTAGCCTTTTTCACACTTCCAGGTTTTTGGCTTCCGGAATGACCCAAGCCGGGTAAAAGTTTTTCCGGTAAAAGTGAAAGATAGCCGAGCCTAAAAACCAGTTCAGGAATTAAAATCTTTTTATGAATAGATGTCATGAAAATGTTTGAATGGTCTTGGTGATTGGTGAGACTACAGAGCTCTCATTAATCGGTCGTGGCCTAATGGATAGAGAGTCGGACTTGTAACTCAAAGGTCATGGGTTTGAGTCTCAGGTCCGGCAGGGATTGTCGGTGAGGGGAGTGAATGTCCAGCGCTCTCTCCACCCTCAATACCACGACTGAGGTGACTGCTCCCAACTGCTCCCCGGGCGCCGCAGCATTGGCTGCCCACTGCTCTGGGTGTGTGTTCACGGTGTGTGTGTGTTCACTGCTGTGTGTGTGTACACTTGGATGGGTTAAATGCAGAGCACAAATTCCTAGTATGGGTCACCATACTTGGCCACATGTCACTTCACTTTCACTTTTAAGAGCTACATTTAAGAACTAATTCGAAGTGATGGCGCTTAAATTGGTTATATTCTCCGTGTCTGTTTGGCGCTGCTGTGCATTATCGCACTCCATGTGCTGTAAAGACAGTGCCTCTCAATGTGCATACTATCCATCCTAAATAGGCTATGTGACATTAGTAATATTCAATACTATTTAGGGTGGATAGTATGCACATTGGGACGCAGGGAATGTTTTTCGCAAAGCGCTGGGGAAATGATCGGTTAGCAGCTCCCTTATCACGCAGACCTGATCCTCTGATTCATTATGAGAAGCAGGACCGCTCACCCCCTTGATGTTTCTGGATATATATAAACATTTTTGTCATCTCTCAATGATATTTCATCTCATTCACTCCTATTTTTCTGTCGTCATAATCTTAAAGTCTGTATATGCACAGTATTACAAACCCATAGTATTGTTGCTGTTACAACATTAGTCATTCAGCTTCATTTCCCTACTGGTGGAACTTAGACTAGGCTATGTCAGTCTGTAAGCATGATGTTTTTCTTACTATGACAATCCTCCCACCTGATTTGAAAATTCAGTCCAAAACCAAATTTGTAAATGGAAAAATTGTGAATGAAATTTGGCAATGTGATGAAGGCTGTGGCTGTACTAAACCCAAAATGATGTATAATCAGAACTTTTTAACAACATGACCTATTAGGGAAACCATGTTTCATCTTACTGTTTTAGTTACATCTTTACTGTTATAGTAAATAATAGTAAATCTGTTGTGCAGCACTTTGCCAAAACATAAAAGAATAAAAAAAAAGTTAATTTTTCGTTTGATTACATTTTAAAACATTAATTAAATTGTTAAAGTTTTATGCATTAATTTCATTACCACCATTTTTGATAGTATATTTAAATCATAAAATCCAGACGAATTGTTTTTTTTTTTAATAAATTACTCATGATAAATATTATTAAAAGTTGTTAATCTAATCCATAATCAGTTATTAAATTTAATTGATGTTTTTTGATTACTGACATTTGAATAAACAAAACAAATAAATGCTTTCAAGTTTGTTACAATAAAACATTTGTTCAAACCAAATGGTAAAAACCAGTTTGATTCAGCATGATTGATGTCCACTCCTGAAACAAATTAATAAATTACTGTTACTGTAACATTTTTTATTGTAAAACATTGGTCAAATATTGATGATGGAATCTTAAGTCTTTAAGTAAAGACCAAACGTTCGCTTCTGTCATGCTCATTTTTGCAATCTAGCTTGAGTCAGCTGGTGAAATGGTGAGGTCGTGTGACGTTGTTCTGTGGAGGCATGTTAAGGGCGGGTTTTAGGGAAGTGCTGTGGGGCTACTGGCCCGACAGTGGAAATGCAACTTGATTTTGGCCTCGGTGCTTGAGGTCCGGGGCTATTGGCCCAGCACGGCACATTGTTAGCCCTGGCTCACACTGGCCCGACAGTGGAAAAGGGGCTATTCATTTATTGGTCATTTTAACTGATGATGATAATAAAAATAGATTGTTTAGTACAGTATACGCGTGAAACTGTGATATTTTTCAAGACGGTTTTCATACTGTGAAAATCTCATACTGTTACAACCCAACTCCCACATATTGTGATGTCCTGTCACAACAAAAGCGTAACCAGTGAAACAGGACCACCAGCTGCAAAATAACTGATCTGATGTTTCTTCTATTTTGTTACAATGCAAGTTATGTTTTATCCACTTTGTTCTGCAGATGGAAAAAGTGAAACTGCATGTTGTATCAATTCTGAATAGGCAGTGATTTCTCTCATTTTAAAAATAATACTACCAAGCATTATTTTATTTCTATTTACAGTCTAATGAAAGTTAAACAGAATTTTTTTTTTACCTGTTTCTGAATATTTCTTGATCTAAATAGCCTACATAATGAATAAAAATCACAAGCATGGCAGAAAATAATTTTATATACAAAATGTAATAATATATACAACATATTCTCACTCCAAAGTCTTCAAAAACTGAAGCATGCGCAAGCATTTTGCGCGTCACTTTTAAGACCTCATATCCACCAAAGTGTTTTTTTCCTGAGGCCAGCATATTTTATATATATATATTTTTTTTTGCTTGCAATGGGAGTGACACATATTTAAATAAGGCAGCAGTGTATCAAGTGTCTATTCCATGTTGAGTGCTGTGCTCTTGTCATTTTTTTCTGGTCACAAAGAGCTGAAAAATGTTCAGCTTTGGGTAATATGGCACTTTTTACCCAGCCATCCAATCACAGTGGAGGAGGTGTGGGATAAACAGCCCTATTGCTAGCCTCTGAGTATCCATGACTGTACCAAATTACACCCCTGGACTACCACAATACTAATATGAAAAATAATGCTTAACAGAACTTAACATTTTGGGTCTGCCAGGTAAGCAGAAGCCATTAAAACCCAAGAGTCTCAGCTGAAAAAACATTGTACATCCATAGCGCCCCCAGCTGGGTGTTTGCAGAAGAGCTTATGGTATTTTTCAGCTAAAAAGTAAAAACATTTTGGTGGACATGACACGTGCCCTGAAGGAACCCCTAGATGTCGCTATTGACAAACTAGGAACTCCACAGTTTTCAGTTGTTTGCCTTATGCCTCTCCTAAATTATAATTTTGTTGGCTAAAATGTCTCCACACTTGTGTTTATTTGCAAAGTAAAATTGATTATGAACTTAATTCTTTGCATGCATTTGTATTTTTGAGCACCTAACTCGACCCCAACTCTAAACCAAAACAGATAAAAGGCAGATAAAAGTACAGTCACAGATATTTATTGCAAATAAAACAAAAAGCAGTATAAAAACTAACGGTGCATTTCAAGTTAATCACTGAAAATCTTCCCACATTTATCTCATTCTAAAGATAAAACCGGAACTTTAGCATTTTGCAATCGGTCACTAGACACATGAGAGACAATGGCATGATACAAAAGATGAAGCGCTATGTACATATTTAAAGTGCCCCTATTATGCCTTTTTTAAGGTTCCTAATATTGTTTTGGGGGTCTCCTACAACAGGTTTACATGCATGCAAGGTCTTTCGTTTTCTCATAATATACATTTAATTACATTTAATTTCACCTCAGTTCTGTAAAAGATTCGTTAGAAGCAGTTCAAAGAATCAGTCTCTCTAAACCCCTCCTTTCCGTGAGCCTACACTGCTCTGATTGGTCAGATGGCCCAATCCTTTGTGATTGGTCTACTGCGCGCACCGCGCGCCCAGAGCCGTTAAATATTTTTCAGCGGCTCTACGCGTGCCCATTGCCATAACTGAATGACAGCTATCAATTCGCAAGAAATTGTATACAGTGTATGGACAGAAAAGATAGCACTGATTTTACCGTATCAATTCGAGCCCGAGTCCAACGATGAAGCGTCTGAAGTAGTCGATCAACCAGAAACTGATTCGCAATCACGACTGGAGTACAATGTTTCTATATGGTAAGTGTCACCTTAGTTTGCGTCATATAAGACGTGATAGCAGCGTCACTGTTACACTTTATGTAGGTGCACCTGTGGGAACTGTATCAGAATGCCAAGCGAAGCTGAAAACGTCTAACATAAGATAAACATTTAGGCCAGATGTGTAGACAGACTTTTTCGTCATAACTATTAACAAAGTAAAAAATGACTATATCATTGTTTGACTACAATGTTTACAGAGAGAATGCTTCAACTAGTTAGCGTGGACTAGCATCTTAACATCCTATTACAATACAGATAGAGCTCCACTCTAATAAAAACAGTTTGTTTAGTTATGCAAGCGAACCGGGCCCACAGTTATGTTGTAAACTCCCACGTTAGCTGAGCACAAACGTGAATAGCTGATAATGCATTATTGTAAACAAAAGTCGTGAGTTAGCCGGTTAGTAGTAGACATACAGACAAGGGTGTATGTTACATAACATACAAAACTACGAATTTTGAACGATCTCTAGAAAACATAAACATCAATTATTAATCATACTTACAGGTTGAGATTCAGAGGAGCAAGCTGGTCAAAATAAACTGGGCATTGATCCATATTTTAAGACCAAGCATTTTGTGAATCCTGCGTTAAACACCCCAAGGTCTGAGAAGCAGTCGTCAGTAAAATGATGGGAACACAACAAAAGATTGTACTGCTGTAATATTGTTGAAAAAATTCATTTTCCTTGGCGTCTGCGCGCGCAATAAGTGGGCAGGCAATATGCTAATGTTTTGTTGTGACATCACAACGAAACGGCTTGGGATTCGTTTTACAAACGACTCGTTTAATTGACTCAGAGTCGACTCTTATTTTTGAGTGACAATAACTTTATATACGGTGCACTTTCAGATTTAAAAATTTGCAGGATGTTTTCATTCACTTAGAGCTACACTATATTGCCAGAAGTTTTGGGACGCCTGCCTTTACGTGCACATGAACTTTAATGACATCACATTCTTAATCCGTAGGGTTTAATATGGAGTTGGCCCACCCTTTGCAGCTATAACAGCCTGAACTCTTCAGGGAAGGCTTTCCACAAGGTTTAGGAGAGTGTTTATGTGAATTTTTGACCATTCTTCTAGAAGCACATTTGTGAGGTCAGGCAGTGATGTTGGCGAGAAGGCCTGGCTCGTAGTCTCCGCTCTAATTCATCCCAAAGGTGTTCCATCGGGTTGAGGTCAGGATTCTGTGCAGGCCAGTCAAGTTCCTCCACACCAAACTCGCTCATCCATGTCTTTATGGACCTTGCTTTGTGCACTGGTGCGCAGTCATGTTGGAACAGGAAGGGGCCATCCCCAAACTGTTCCCACAAAGTTGGGAGCATGAAATTGTCCAAAATGTCTTGGTATGCTGAATCATTAAGAGTTCCTTTCACTGGAACTAAGGGGCCAAGCCCAACCCCTGAAAAACAACCATAATCCCCCCTCCACCAAACTTTACACTCCGCACAATGCAGTCAGGCAAGTACCGTTCTCCTGGCAACGGCCAAACCCAGACTCATCTATCAGATTGCCAGACAGAGAAGCGTGATTCGTCACTCCAGAGAACACGTCTCCACTGCTCTAGAGTATAGTGGTGGCGTGCTTTACACCACTGCATCCGACGCTTTGCATTGCACTTGGTGATGTAAGGCTTGGATGCAGCTGCTCGGCCATGGAAACCCATTCCATGAAGCTCTCTATGCACTGTTCTTGAGCTAATCTGAAGGCCACACAAAGTTTGGATGTCTGTAGCTATTGACTCTGCAGAAAGTTGGTGACTTCTGTGCACTGTGCGCTCAGCATGGGCTGACCCCGCTCTGTGATTTTACGTGGCCTACCACTTCGTGACTGAGTTGCTGTTGTTCCCAATTGCTTCCACTTTGTTATGATACCACTAACAGTTGACCGTGGAATATTTAGTAGTGAGGAAATTTCACGAATGGACTTATTGCACAGGTGGCAACCTATCACGGTACCACGCATGAATTCACTGAGCTCCTGAGTGTGTACTCACACTAGGCACGGTTGCCTTGAACTGAGCCCGAGCGCGTTTGTCCCCCCTCCCCGCTCCCCCGCTGGCCTGTACTCATATTGCACTTAACGTTCCGGGCTGGAGCACGCTTACGTCATATACGATGCAACTTTTTGTATGGAAGAAAACAGGAAGAAAAGCACTTTCGCTAAGATAATAGATTTATCATTTATGCCACACAGCGATTTTCACTTGCACGCATCAGAGGATTATTAGGAAGGCAGCTGACGTTAATGGAGGAATTTGCAGCTTTACTCGCAAACTACAATTCCTGTTCATCAAAAAAGTGAGAACCAGATCCATTATAAACCCAAATACACTCAAATTAATTATATTAATTGAAAAATGTACTATCCAAGTAGTAATAAAGACGTTTGCCATCGTAATGATGACAGTATCGCACACAAAACTAGTAGCTGTTCCATGCTCCAGCACGATTAGCGCTCACACTGCATGTGTACCACGCTCGAGCCCAACTGAACCACGCTCTGGCCCACCTCTTCCAAACGGGCCAGGGACGGCTAAACGAACCGCGCCAGGGCACAGTACAGAGCGATCACACTAGTCAACCGAACCAGGCTTTGGGGGTCAAACGTGCTCAGGCATGGTTCAGAGCGCCTAGCGTGAGTACACCCTGAGAGCGACCCATTCTTTCACAAATGTTTGTAGAAGCAGTCTGCATGCCTAGGTGCTTGATTTTATATACCTGTGGCCATGGAAGTGATTGGAACACCAGAATTCAATGATTTGGAGGGGTGTCCCAATACTTTTGGCAATATAGTGTATGTTACACACTACATGAAAGGTAATTTTTAAAAATCTATAATAGGGGCACTTTAAAACTTGCTTCAACTAGATGGCAAATAGCAGACTAAGAATATTCTCCACTCTTCAAATACAAAGAACGTTAGCTTTAATGGACATAGTGTTTCTTGAATAAAGAAAACGTTGTACTTAAGGAAACATCAGTTCTTAATTTAACCTTGCATGCAAACAAGCAGATCTCCAAACTTCTTCTTCTTCTTCTTCTGATTTTTAATGGCAGCTTGCATCCTTTATGTTGCACTACTGCCATTTTCTGGAGTTAACTAACTCCTACACACAGCAGTATGTCATATCCTCATCCTTAGTCTTATATTTATTAGAAAGCAAAACAGATATTCCCTTCCTTTTCTTTCACTACATTCCAATATGTCCTTTAGTCCACATCCAGTTATTCCTATACTTTCCACATTTTTAATCATGTCCTCTCTCTCTCTTTTTCATATTTTCTGCAATTAACAATCACATGTTCTACTGTTTCTGGGGTTTGACAATGTTCACAGAATCCAGTTGGATATTTCCCCATAATATGGAGTGTGCTATTTAATTTACTGTGTCCTATTCTTAATCTATTCATGGTTGTTTTCTCTCTTCTATTTCCCCTTTTGCTTTCCACAACACCCACTCTTTTTTTAATCGAATACAGATGTCTTCCTTTTGATTCTTGATCACACTGTTTCTGCCATTCTTTGATAACTTTTTCCCAAACAATACTCCTGCCTTCTGGTCTTGAAATGATGTTCGTGTCTATAATTTCTTTTTTCAAAGCTTGTTTGGCTAATTTGTCAACTCTTTCATTTCCCATTATTCCTTTATGTGCAGGGATCCAAATTAATACAACCCCAGTACCTTTCTGCTTAATTCTTGAACAGATACTCATTATTTCATATAGTAACTCATGATGATTTCTGGTCATACCTAACTTTAGAGTACACAAAGCAGAGACTGAATCACTACAAATAAGAACTTTGTCCAGTTTACTTTGTTCAACCCATTCTAACACTATCAGGATGGCATACAACTCAACAGTATGTACACTCAAATTATTTGAAGTCCGCTTACATATCTCAAATCTCTGGCTGGGAATTATACTGCAGAAGTTTCCCGATTTTGGGTCTTTTGAACCATCTGTAAAAATATGCTTATAATTTTGGTACTTGCGCTTCTCATAACTACTAAACTCATTCACCAAATCAGCAAGTTTATTGTTTGCTTTAATTTGTAATAATTCCAAGTCTACCACAGGATTGTCTAGTTTCCATAAAGGGATGCTAGGCCACACTACGGTCTGGCAGAACTCTTTCTCATACACCCCCAGGTCTCTGGCTGCATCATCTCCTGCCCAACCAAAGCTTAATTTCCATGTTTTCTCTTTCCCAACTTGCCTGTAATATCCTTTTGTTGGGTGATTATCTCCATGTCCCCTCAAGTTAATCCAATAGTTAACTAGTAGTTGCTTCCGGCGGAGAATTAATGGCATTTCTCCTGCCTCAACCTGAAGCGAACACACTGGTGATGTTATTGTGTCCAGCCTTTATATCACTGATTTCACTGCTGATCCAAATGCCAAGCTCCCATAATCTAATCTTGATCTTATTAGGGCAATGTATATACATTTTAACAAATTAAAATCAGCTCCCCATTCCATTCTTGCAAGATACCTCATAATATTTAATACTTTCTTACATTTGTCCTCCACATTTTTAATATGCACTCTCCATGTTAGTCGTGTGTCAAACCATACTCCCAAAAAACGAAAACTTTCAACTTTATTTCCATATAGTTTCAAATTAATCCCTTCTCTGACTTTTTTCCTTGTTTTTTGTTTTTTCTACAGGAAACCTAAATCCCCATTTCATCCCCCACATTTCAACATTTTGTATTTCTTCTTGCATTTTCTTAACTAAATATTCTATATTTTCCCCCCTTTTCCATAATGCCCCATCATCTGCAAATAGTGATCTTCTCATGTCAGTTGGTACTTTGGCAAATATATCATTTATCATCACAGAAAATAATGTAGGACTTACAACACTCCCATTTTCTACCTTATGTTTGCTTGAAATTTCTGTGCCTACTTTAACTTTTATGGATCTTCCTTTAAGAAAGTTCATAATCCAGTTTAAAAACTTTCCTTTTACCCCCATATTGTGAAGTTTAATCATTAACCCCTCTCTACATGTCATACGCTTTCTCTACGTCTAAAAATACTGCGACCACCAACTCTTTATTTACTTGAGCTTTCCTAACTTCATCTTCTAAACACAATACTGCATCCATTGTGTCCCTTCCTCTCCTAAATCCACTATGAAATTCTGTTATCATACCTCTTTTCTCCAAATTGTACATTATCCTCTCATTAACCATTCGTTACATCAATTTACAAATATGTGAAGTCAAGGCTATGGGCCTATAATTTGATGGATTACTAGCATCCTTACCAGGCTTCCTTATCGGGATAGTTATTGCTTCCTTCCAACTCTCTGGGATTTCCCCCTTTTCCCATACTTTATTATATAACATTAATAACTTTTCCTTTCCTTCTATACTTAAATGTTTCAACGTAACATAACTTATTTCATGTTTCCCTGTGGCTGTTTTACTAGTTTTAGCAAGTGCTCTATCTAATTCGCCCAAATTAAATTGGACATTTTGTCCATCCTCAGAAATTTCCTTCCTTCTCAATGCCTCCAGATTTTTAGATTTAGTGCTCTCTCTGCCCTTTCTTCCCTCTTCTGACAAATTATTGGAACTGAGTATATTAACAAATGCATTTACCATCAACTCAGTCTTTTCTTTATTAGTAACTGCTTCTTTATTTCCATTATAGGATAGTTCCACTCTCTTATGTCCCCACTCATCTTTTTAACCATCCCCCATACTTCTCCTATTTGAGTGGAGCTCCCAATTGATCCACAGAACTCCCTCCAGTATGTCCGTTTTGCTTGTCTTATTGTTCTCCTTACAACTGACTGAGCTTGTTTGTACTGAATCATATGTTGACAATTATGGGTTCTTTTTATTAACTTAAAGGCTTTATTTCTGTTTCTCACAGCTGTTTTACACTTATCATCCCACCACAGCACTGTTTTCCTTTTTATTTTTCCTTTACTTTTAGGTATGGCTTCTATTGCTGCTGATAATATTCCTTGTTTTACTTTACAATCCAATGCTTCTAATTCTATACAATAATCAATCTGATTCAAATATTTATCACTATCTACCTGAAACTTCTTCCATTCAGCCTTTTCAAATATCCAATTTCTCCTCCAACTTCTATATTCTGTGCCACCGAAATATTGACTCTACATAGAATTGGATAATGGTCACTCCCTATAGTTCCTTCTTTATATACACACCAATCACACACTGATGCCAAGTTGTTAGATACCAATGTAAGATCAAGTACTGACTCTTTTCCTGTATTAAAGGATTAGTTCACTTTCAAATGAAAATTAGCCCAAGCTTTACTCACCCTCAAGCCATCCTAGGTGTATATGACTTTCTTCTTTCTGATGAACAAAATAGGAGCTTTATAATGGCAGTGAACAGGACCAATGAGTATGAGCTGAAGAAAATGCTTCCATCTACATCCATCCATCATAAACATGTACTCCACATGGCTCCGGGGGGTTAATAAAGGCCTTCTGAAGCGAAGCAATGCGTTTGTGAGCTTCCACCAGTCCGCCTTCCGTATTCAACGTACGAAGAAAGAGTAAAACTCTTGCAATTCACAAAGCTTACGCTACGTCCTACGCCTTCTCTATTCAACTTACGGAAAAAGTGTAACTGACGCGACGCCAGTTTACACTTTCTTCGTAACTTGAATACGGAAGGCGGTCTGGCGGAAACTAGATATTTTACTTCATAACTTGTTTAAATATGGATATTTTTTTACACAAATGTGTCGCTTCACTTCAGAAGGCCTTTATTAACCCCCTGGAGCCGTGTTGAGTACACGTTTCATCTAGCTTCCGCCAGACCACCTTCCGTATTCTACTTATGAAGAAAGTGTAAAACTCTTGCAGTTCAAAACGCTTATGCTAAGTCCTACTCCTTCCCTATTCAACCTACGGAAAAAGCTTAACTGACACAATGCCAGTTCCGTTTTTTTCATCTGGCGGAAGCTAGATATTACACCTAGCTAGATATACACCTAGGATGGCTTGAGGGTGAGTAAAGCTTGGGGTAATTTTCATTTGAAAGTGAACTAATCCTTTAAGTGGGGGTCATTTTTTAGGATTCTTTACCTAACCTAAGTCTCTGAGGTCCTGACACCTTGCACTTCTGGAGACTCCAGGTAGGTTGCAGTTCTGGAAAATTGTGGCGCTGGAGACTAAAGGGTTTCTGATGGTTTCACACTTAAATCTTAATTCTTTTGCAGTTATCATGCGTCTTTTCTTCTCCACCTGTTTTTGTCTGACCCTGCTGACCCAATGAGCGTTTTGCTGTCCATTGGTCATGGCTTAACTGCAACTTCTAGTATTGCATTAGTATTGCATCCTTCTCATGAGCATTTAATCATTTTTTGACTTTTCAGTCTGAAAATCTCTTTTTTTTGGCTCATTTTGCCTGTAAAAGAAAACCTGCCTAATAATTATGCACACCAGAATTTAAGGCGTTTTTCACTTCCAGCCTTCATGAACAATTATATATCACTTATAAATGATTAAATACAAAATTAATAGTAGTTATTAAGATTGATGTGGTTTGGAATTGGTAAAATGTGCTTGGAAAAAAAATATGATCAAAAAATCAACTTGCCTAATAATTTTGCACACGGTATACAGAGTTTTTATGTAAATTCAAGTTCCCAGTAACTCCCGAGGAATTCTTCATAGTTATATTCCTAAGGGAGTTGTTAGGGACTGTTAAGAGTTTGTGCATGCGCTAGAGAGGAGTGCACGTCAGACTGAAAGAGAGTGCGGTTCAAAACGGGAGTTAAAAAGAGGAAGAAATAATTGATAAAAATCTTAAGGAGAGGAAATTTCCAGTTTTATATCAACTTGTGAATGTGTGGTGATTACAGTTGTGTGATTTTATTGAGTGGATGGGTTAATTCGCTGTTCATACGAGCAGCGAATTAATGTGTTCCTACATGAGAAATCTCCTGTGGGGGAGGAGAATTCAGACCACGATAACAGAGATTGAGAGTGAGTTAATCTTAAATATGTTGTGAAAGTTGTTAAAATACGCTGTTTATTTCATATATTAACTGAACATGCAGTAGGCTAATTCTTGTCCTTTATACTGTGTTAGAGGGGAGAGCAATGATATATGAGATCACACGTGTGCCAATTACCACGTGAGCTTCTTCTGTGTACTTCAGAGACTCAATAGGCCCTATCATACACCTGGCGCAATGCAGCGCCAGGCACGACGCAAGTGTTTTTTGCTAGTTTCAGCCAGACGCATCATTTTCACGTCCTGTGCCACGATGTTTAAATAGCAAATGCATTTGCGCACATTTGTGTGCCCATGGGCATGCTGGTCTGAAAACGAGGTGTGTTCAGGCACATTGTTGGCGCGTTGCTATTTTGAGGCAACTGAAATAGACTGCACCATTGACCAACTGAAACCTGGTCTAAAGTTAATGGTGAATATACACTACCAGTCAAAAGTTTGGAAACATTACTATTTTTAATGTTTTTGAACGAAGTCTCTTATGCTCAGTAAGGCTGCATTTATTTCATTATAGATACAGAAAAAACAATAATATTGTGAAATATTATTACAATTTAAAATTATTGTTTTCTATTTTAATATACTTTAAAATATAATTTATTTCTGTGATGCAAAGCTGAATTTTCAGCATCATTACTCCAGTCTTCAGTGTCACATGATCCTTCAGCAATCATTCTGAAATGCTGATTTGATACTCAATGTTGTTATTATCAATGTTGAAAACAGTTGTGTTGCTTAATATTTTTTTGGAACCTGTGATACTTTTTTCAGGATTCATTGATGAATAAAAGGTTAAAAAGAACAGCATTTATTCAAAATATAATTTTTTTCTTTACTATCACTTTTTATCAATTTAACACATCTGTGCTGAATAAAAGTATTCATTTCTTTCAAAAAAAAAAATAAAAGTAAAAATATTGCTGACCCCAAACTTTTGATCGGTAGTGTATATTGTTACAAAAGATTTCTATTTTAAATAAATGCTGATATTTTTTAACTTTTTATTCATCAAAGAATCCTGAAAAAGTATCACAGGTTATAAAATAATATTAAGCAGCACAACTGTTTCCAACATTGATAATAAATCAGCATATTACAATGATTTCCAAAGGATCATGTGACACTGTAGACTGGAGTAATGATGCTGACAATTCAGCTTTGCATCACAGAAATAAATTATATTTTAAAGTATATTAAAATAGAAAACCATAATTTTAAATTGTAATAATATTTCACAATATTATTATTTTTTCTGTATTTATTATGAAATAAATGTAGCCTTAATGAGCATAAGAGACTTCGTTCAAAAACATTAAAAATAGTAATGTTTCCAAACTTTTGACTGGTAGTATATATATATATATATATATATATATATATTGTTATTTAAAGAGCGCGTTAGTAATATGCGCCTATAGGTGAGTGCACAACGCGCGTACACTCTGCTTATTACACACACAGCAGCACACAAACATGCCAAATATTAAAAATAAAAGGATTACAATGTAAAACATTATTATTGTGTGCATAAAGATAAAAATGCTTTGGTGGAATCCGGCTTGTCCCGTAGATGGTCTGCTAGCATGCTTTAAACTCGCGCATGAGCAGATCCGTTTAGAGAAGCGTTCAGTTTTTCCGCTTGCAAATTCCGCCATATAAATAATGAATCCGCCATGGCGTGGATTCATTATTTTAAAAGGAATGGGAGATGAGATTCTGACTGGTTTATTGCATGTTACGGCCAAAACATTACTCATTAAGAGAATAGGGACAACCCTTTTAGACCATGCACCGGGCACGTCAACCATTTTTCCCGTTGTTAAACTAGCAAAAGTGGATTCGGACATGCCCTAAGTGCACTTGCGCCGTGCGCTTTAGACCAAGCACTTAGATGGTTAAAATAGGGCCCATAAAGTGTGAGTTTTGCTCATTTTATTCTTATAAAATGTGTTTGTTTAAGACATGAAAAGTTTTGTATTCTGTATCAAGTGTATACTGTTATCTTTAGTTACAGATTAATTTGTACAAAAGGGGTTGAAGTGTGAAATGTAATGTGTGATGTATTAATGTGGTGAAATGTGCTGATTACTCATTATTCTGTCTTCAATTTGTTTTATTAGGCACATATAGCCCACTACCATTGTTTTGCACACCTTTATTGGTTCTTTAAAGGGGTCATGAATTAAGAAATCAACTTTTCCTTGAGCTTTTGATATATAAGACATCATCATACAAATACTATATAATATCCTGTAAGTTTCAGAACTGAAAACTTCCTTGTTAGTTAAATAAAAGCATTTACTGACACCATGCCCATTGAATGACTGATCCTGGAATGTGCTATAGATAGGATCCAGAATCTATAGATAGGTGAAACGCCGCCTCCGCAGAAGAAATCAACGCCTACTTCATCATTGCAACGTTAGCCCCGCCCACTGGCGTGTTAGTGAGATGAGGAGGAGAGAATAGCGATACAACAGGACAAAAATAAAATTACCTTTCAAAGGATCCTTATGCTAGGTATATGGTTATTTATTTTCAACAATGTGAATGTCTCAGTTGAGCTTTATTTATTAGTATTCTTTATTTCACTGTGGATTCTTTGGTAAATCAATCGCATTTTGGCGCAGGCTTTGCAAACAGACTTTTACGATATGGACTCGACAGTCCATGTTAGTAACTGTGTTAATTCTGATCTGATGTGTAATGATTCATGTACAGTCAGATGTTCCTTGTCTATGTGTCAGTAAATCAAAACAGTGACTAAACGGTCAACTTCACTTTGTTTCTCTTAGTAGGATGAAAATGATCTGTTATTTAAACAGTGATTAAATTATATAAAGAAAGCGATCAAAGAACTCTCCCTTTGCAGTCGCTGGAGCTGTCAATCGTGCTGGAGCTGTCAATCAAACAGTGCGTGTTTATCAGTGACTGAGTTCTGGACACGCGCCAAAACTCCCATTTTATTCAAAGAATCTCTTAGTTATATCGCGTTTGCACTTAGTTATGACGAAAGCATTCGTTAGTATGCAGAAATTGAGCTGCAATGACGAGATCACTGCTTTCATGCGCTCAACAACATGTCTGTGATCGGCTGTTCATCACTGCAACCTTTCATTCCACGATCTAAATATACCATAGATCTAAATGTAATGCAGCACTTTTCACGATTAGTTAACCTTGAGAGCTGTAATAGTAAAAACATGCTAAAAAGAGAGAGTACTTGGCTATTTCAAATGGAAAGATGTTAGCCAATCACAGCAGTGGGTGTTTACACTGAGGGGCAAGTCTCACAGTAGACATGCCCCTTAAAACAGAGCGTTCAAGAGGGCTAAAATCATGGTAGCAAAAATGCCTTTTATTTCTAAATATGACAATTTTTGATGTAAAAAGCATACTAACATTATATGTGCACCCCAGGAAACATAAAACAATAAAACAATGCAGTTCATGACCCTTTAATATTGTTTGCACTATTTCAAGTGAAATTGGACTTGTGATCAGGTGTTTTGAGTATAGATTATCAATGTAAAGAACTCATTTTTATGTTTTAGAATCTTCTACTACTTCCTTTCCTTTTTTGATACCAACTGACTATATGCACGGAGCGTTCTGTAGAACTTCTGCAATAAAATAAGCCAGCTGGAAAACTTCCGGTGAAATGTCACTTGCTGGTGTGTTGAGCATCAATAGTATAATACTTAGCTTATAATCAAAATATAGTCACTTAAATAGTCAGGCATAGTATTAATTTAGTTTTTCAAACGTAAGACGCCATAAAAAAATAAAAATAAAGACGTACCTCAGTGTTCCTCCTCGGCTAAATTCAGTTTGACCATCAGTTTTCAGACTTAAAAAAAGTGTTAAAAAAAGCATTAAATCAAATATTTAAATAAAATATTTGAATAAAATGTGAGTTTTCACAAGTGTGCCAAAATCATTGAGCTTGCGCTGCACTGACTGACAGCTGCTGTGATTACAAAGGGAAAGTGCCGTGCTCGCTTTCTGTGTATTTCATTCACAAGAAAAGTTATTGTTTTCCATGAGATTTCATACTTCACATTGACAAAATGTATTTTTAAATCTAGTTATTTTATAATGTTTAATATTTATTCAAATGTGAATCTAAGTAAAAAACTATTACAGGAAATGGCTGATATATGCGCAAAGAAATGCTACTCTGCCGCCATCTACTGGTTATAGTGGTAATTAGCCTAATGTCTTTTTTATTTTTAAATAAGTGTTTTCTATCAAATGATGGATTTCCTACATTTTGAATCGTTCCGTTTTACAAATGGGGACAATCTCAGAAGGATGAACAAATAATGTTTGTGGTCATCACATTAAAAATAACATTTGAAGTGCTGGAAAAAAAATGCGTGTGCGTGTCTAATTACAGACATGAAATTTCTTAAACGGTCCCAACAGCTTCGTCTTTATTGCAATCAATAAAACTGGTTTATTGGCAAATTAGGTAAATGTGATAACTGCATTAAAATATGAATACATCATTAAAAAGGATACGCCCACTGAGTGGCAAAAGACTGAGTGACAGGGCAGCATTGGTTTTCAGCGTGAATGCCGCGAAAAACACACAAAACACATCCAAAACGGGAAAGAGCTTTGCGACTGACTGTACAAATAGCTTTGACACAAAATCTGAGGTATATTTTTACAGACTGCTGAAAGCTACAGAAGAAATAAGCAAATAGGTCACTGCAATTCACAGAAACAGCTGGACTCCAGGTAGGGCTGGACGATTATGGCCTAAAATCAAAACCTTGATTAATTGAACATTTTACCTCGATTACGATTAATGAACGATTATTTTGTTTCCGTTTTTTTTTTTTTTTTTTTTTGCCCTCGTAGTTCACTGACAAGGTTTGTACTGTAAATATGATTGACTATTAAAGGTGGGATATTTTTTCCTATTGAAAGATTGATCTGAAATAACAGCTCACTTTCAGCAGTTATTTTATCTATGGTTCGTAACATTTCTTACAGATTTCTGCTCGTTGTAAATCAGATAAAGATAAATTAGCACAGTACCTGTACGTAATGAGAGCGATTGCCTGTGTGAATTAGTCATACCGTCTCTCTATTAATTGTGAAGCTGTGGGTTGTAAATAGTTCCTTCAAAAGTAGAAAAATACATGCTATAAAAAGTTTTGAGTTTCTAAGCTACTTTAGTGATAAATCACAGGACAGCGCAGACAACTAGTTTCTGCGTTCCTCTCTGTGCACACGATCTTCACGTTTTGCGCAGCTACTGTTTGCATGAGTGTTCGTGCCACAATGCAGCTGCGCGAGCACGGTAGCTCGATATAATACACATCCGATCGTCTAAAATCGCTTGAATGTCCAAACTGGCAAACCTTAAAACACATACAACTGACAAAGTTTAGTGAAGAGGTAAGGCTCACCGCTCGCATTTAGGTATTAATGGAAGGAAACATGATGCATTAAGAGTCGGGGGGGTGAAAACTTTTGAACAGGATGAAGATGTCCAAATTTTTCTTATTTCGTTTAAATATCAATTTTTTTTTCATTTAGTACTGCCCTTCGGAAGCAACAGAAGATACTTGCATGTTTACCGGAAGACAAATAAGTACAATTTACCTTGATCTTCGAATTCAAAAAGTTTTCACCCCCCAGCTCTTAATGCATCGTGTTTCCTTCTGGAGCATCAGTGAATGTTTGAACCTTTTTAAATAGTTGTGTTTGAGTCTCTCAATTGTCCTCAGTGTGAAAAGACGGATCTCAACATCATTCAGTCACTGAACCCTGTAAAGGGTTCAAATATGCAAATAATGCTTGAAAACTGAAGAATCTGCAGGACCTGGAGGATTTTTCTGAAGAACAGAGCTCAGTTTAACTTGGCTCAGAACAAACAAGGGACTTTTGAACAACCATCACAAAACAAAAAAAGTCGTAGATCATCCAGGTAACCACACACACAGAATTAAGAATCAATGGTTCACAAACTTTTGAACTGGGTTATTTTAATAAATTCAGCTATTTTTTTTGTCTTGTGGATTATATGTAAACATATTTTATGTAAAATATCTTACTCAGGACAGTACTAAATAAAAAATAACATGCATTTTGTATGATCTCTCTTATTTTGTTAAAATTATTCACATACTTTTTCTTGCAACTGTATTTAGAATAAATGACTGCACCAAGGAGAGAGACATAGTTTCACTATACAATTTTGTTTATTTTTTGCACAAATCAATAAATCGTTTTAATTCTTTTGGTGTTATTGGAATACTTCTAGTTCTTTCATGTAGTGGACAATTTTAAGATTTTTGGTCTATTTTTGCTTACATGTCTTCTTTTACTCTAATGGAAAGAAAACGTCCAAAATACACATTTAGATGGTGTTTTGTTTTAAGCCTACTACCCTCCGTCTGTTTGCATCTGTAGATTTCTTCTAAAT